>JAUMJK010001437.1:0-162810 GCA_033558105.1 Coccyzus lansbergi | reverse complement strand
CAGACTCCCCCATCCCATCCCCTCTCCCCCAGACTCTTTCCCAGACTCCCCTATTTCCTCCCATCTCCCCCACACTCCCCCATTCCCTCCCCTCTCTCCATCCCCTCACCCCCAGACTCCCCTATTCCATCCCCTCTCCCTCATCTCTCCCTCATCTTCCTGCTCCATCCTCTCTTCTCCTTCCCTGCTCCTCATTCAATCCTCTCTCCCTGCTTCATCCTCTCTTCTCCTTCCCTGCTCCCTATGCCATCCCCTCTGCCCCATATTCTCCCTCGGACTCCCCATCCCATCCACTCTCTCCATCCCCTCACCCCCAGACTCCCCTATTCCTCTCCTTCCCTGCTCCTCATCCCATCCCCTCTCCCCCATCCTCCCCCATCCCATCCCCTCTCCCCCATCCCATCCCCTCTCCCCCAGACTCTCCTATTCCATCCTCTCTCCCTCATCTGTCCCTCATCTCCCTGCTCCTCATCCCATCCCCTCTCCCCCATCCCATCCCTTCTCCCCTATCCCATTCCCTCCCCTCTCCCTGCCCCTCCCCTCACCCTCTCCCCTCACCCTCTCCCCACCCACCTCCCTCCCTTCTCCAACACCTCCCTCCCCTTCTCCCCCATCCCTACCGCTCCCCCCGGGCCGGGGCCGGGGCCGGTCTCTCCTCCTGCGGGCCCAGAGCAGCCCGAGCCCCAGGGCGGCCCCCGCCGCCCCCAGCGCCAGCGCCAGGCACGGACCGAGGCGCGCGGGAGCCGCCATGGCCGGAGCCGCGGGGCACCACGGGAAGGGGTCAGGGGGCGGTGGCGGCTGGGGAAGAGCAAGGGAGGGGGCGGGGCTAATCAGCGAGTGGGCGGAGTCATGAGGAGGCGGGGGCGTGAGGGAGGGAGGATGGAGGGGGCGGGGCCAAATGAGAGTGGGCGGGGCCATGAAATGGCGGCGTCGTGAGGGAGCCTGGAGGGGGCGGAGACAATTGAGAAGGGGGCGGAACCATGAGGGAGAATGGTCGTGAGGGGAGAGAGGTGGAGTCTTTAGAATTATAGAATCACAGAACAACCAGGTTGGAAGAGACCCATCGGACCATCGAGTCCAACCATTCCTATCAAACACTAACCCATGTCCCTCAAGACCTCATCTACCTGTGCCTCAAACACCTCCAGGGAAGGGGAATCAACCCCCTCCCTGGGCAGCCTGTTCCAATGCCCAATGACCCTTTCTGTGAAAAACCTTGTCATAATCTCTAGCCTAAATCTCCCCTGGCGGAGCTTGAGGCCGTTCCCTCTCGTCCTGTCCCCTGTCCCTCGGGAGAAGAGCCCAGCTCCCTCCTCTCCACAATCTCCTTTCACGTAGTTGGAGAGAGTAATGAGGTCTCCTCTCAGCCTCCTCTTCTCTAGGCTGCTCGGGAGAGGGGGCGGAGCCATGAGGGGGCGGGGCCGTGAGGGGAGTCTAGAGAGTGGGAGGGACCAAAAGAGCAGGGGCGGAGTTACGGGGGGCGGGGCCGTGATGGAGCCCGGAGAGAGGGGGCGGGGCCAAATGAGAGTGGGCGGGGCTACGAGAGGACGGGATCGTGAGGGAGCCTGGAGGAGGCGGAGCCAATTGAGCAGGGGGCGGAGCCATGAGGGAGAATGGCCGTGAGGGGAGAGGGGTGGAGTCTTTAGAATTATAGAATCACAGAACAACCAGGTTGGAAGAGACCCATCGGACCATCGAGTCCAACCATTCCTATCAAACACTAAACTATGTCCCTCAGCACCTCATCCACCTGTGCCTTAAACCCCTTCAGGGAAGGGGAATCAACCACCTCCCTGGGCAGCCTATTCCAATGCCCAATGACCCTTTCCGTGAAAAACTTCCTCCCCATGAGGGAGAAGGGCCGTGAGGGCCGCTTGGGAGAGGGGGCGGAGCCATGAGAGGGCGGGACCGTGAGGGAGACCGGCAGAGGGGGAGGAGTAATGGGGGGAATCATGAGGGGGCGTGGCCTCTCGGGGAAGGGGGCGTGGCCGTGAGGGGGCGTGGCCGTGAGGGGGCGTGGCCGTGAGGGAGATCGGTAGAGGGAGTGGAGCCATGAGGGGGCGAGGCCGTGAGGGGAGTCTAGAGAGTGGGAGGGGCCAAAAGAGCGGGGGCGGAGTTATGGGGATGGAGCCGTGAGGGAGCTCAGAGAGTGGGCGGGGCCAAATGAGAGTGGGCGGGGGCCATGAAATGGCGGGGTCGTGAGGGAGCCTGGAGGGGGCGGAGCCAATTGAGCAAGGGGCGGAGCCATGAGGGAGAGTGACCGTGAGGGGAGCTCGGGGAGAGGGGGCGTAGCCATGAGGGGGCGTGGCCGTGAGGGAGACCAGTAGAGTGGGCGGAGCCAAGGTGGAGGGGGTGGAGCCACTAGGGGAGGGGGAGCCCTGATAGGGGGCGGAGCCACATGGAGAGGGCGTTGTCCTGAGGGGCGGAGTCGAGGTAGGGGCAGAGCCCAGAAGCCAACAGAAGCAAATGAGGGGGCGGGGCTAAGAAGGGCGTGGGCAGGTGAGGGGCAGGTGAGGGACTCACAGGTTTCTGGTCCCAGCCCAGAAACCAACTGAGTCCTGGGCCTCATCCAGAGCCATGGGAGCAGCAGGGAGGGAGGGGATCCTGCCCCTCTGCTCCGCTCGGGGAGACCCACCTGGAGCCCCAAGTCCAGCTGTGGCTCCTCAGCACAGGGAGGACACGGAGCTGCTGGAGCGAGTGCAGAGGAGGCCACGGAGATGATCTCAGAGCTGGAGAACCTCCTGTGCAAGCAGAGAGTTAGGGTTGTTCAGCCTGTGGGGAGACCTTAGAGCATCTTCCAGTATGGAAAGCGGCTCCAGGAAAGCTGGGGAGGGGCTCGGATCAGGGATTTTAGGCTTTCGAGCTGAAACAGGGGAGACTGAGATGAGATCTTGGGCAGAAATGTTTTGCTGTGAGGGTTGGGGCTGCTCAGTTTCTCCGTGTGCTGCTGACGTCCGGCTCTGCGGATATTAAAGATGGTATCTGGGTCCCTGGCGCTCACCCTGCGGCTTATTCCTCCCGCTGGGCTTTAATGAAAGAGATAAAAACCCAACATGGGGAATGAAATAATTTCCGGGCTGACTCGGTGCTTTGCTCCTTTCATTTAACTCCTTTATACCAACAGAAAAGGAGCATGTGCTGGTGGGGAATTGGATCGGAAATCTCCATCGGACTTGATGTTCTTTTTGCCTCAGAAGGTGCCAACCCTGCAAACAACCCCCGACTGCTCCTGAGCTCCTGTCATGGTCATTAGGTGGTTGCGCAAGAGGATGAAGAATCGTAGAATCATAGAATCATAGAACAACCAGGTTGGAAGAGACCCATCGGGACATCGAGTCCAACCATTCCTATCAAATCACCAGGTTGAAAGTGGGAATGGACGAGGGGGAAGGTCACCCAGTTCCAAAAGCCTCTCCGGTCCCACCCCTGGGGCACCTCCTGCTGGATCGGGGGCTCCGAGCCACATCCAAGCTGCCCTTGAACCCTCCAGGGATGGGGCAGCCACCACAGGAAAGGCCAAACAATCAGCCTGAGCCTTTGGACTTTGATTTTTCTCTCTTCGGCACTAAATGCAGCGACTGTGGGGAGGTCATTACGTCGCTTCTGCCTTCCTCAGATTTCAGAGAATCACCAGGTTGGAAGAGACCCATCGGATCATTGAGTCCAACCATTCCCATCAATCACTAACCCATGTCCCTCAGCACCTCATCCACCCACACCTTAAACCCCTCCAGGGAAGGGGACTCAACCACCTCCCTGGGCAGCCTCTCCCACTGACCAATCACCCTTTCTGGGAAATATTTTATCCCAAAATCCATCCTGAGCCTCCCCTGGTGGAGCTTGAGGCCATTCCCTCTCAGCCTGTCCCTTGGGAGAAGAGCCCAGCTCCCTCCTCTCCACAACCTCCCCTCCCTGTCCCTTTCCCCTCTCTCCATCTCCTCTCAGTACCTCTCTCCCCACTCCCCATCCCCTCTTGGTCCCTCTAAATCCCCTCCTGGTCCTTCTCCATCCCCTCTCTCCTCTCTCCATCCCCTCCCTGTCCCTCTCTCCATCCCCTCCCTGTCCCTCTCCATCCCCTCTCTCCTTTCTCCATCCTCTCCCTGTCCCTCTCTCCATCCCCTCCCTGTCCCTCTCTCCTCTCTCCATCCCCTCTCTCCTCTCTCCACCCCCTCCCTGTCCCTCTGCCCTCTCTCAATCCCCTCCCTTGTCTCTTCCCCCCCTCTCCATCCCCTCCTGGTCCCTCTCTCCATCCCTGTCCCTCTCCATCCCCTCTCTCCTCTCTCCATCCTCTCCCTGTCCCTCTCCCCTCTCCATCCCCTCCTGGTCCCTCTCCTCTCCCTCCCTGTCCCTCTCCTCTCCTTCCCTGTTCCTCTCCATCCCCTCTCTCCTCTCTCCATCCCTTCCCTGTCCCTCTGCCCTCTCTCCATCCCCTCCCTGTCCCTTCCCCCCCTCTCCATCCCTTCCTGGTCCCTCTCCTCTCCCTCCCTGTCCCTCTCCATCCCCTCTCTCCTCTCTCCATCCCCTCCCTGTCCCTCTCTCCTCTCTCCATCCCCTCCCTGTCCCTCTCTCCTCTCTCCATCCCCTCTCTCCTCTCTCCATCCTCTCCCTGTCTCTCTCTCCATCCCTTCCCTGTCCCTCTCTCCATCCCCTCCCTGTCCCTCTCCATCCCCTCTCTCCTTTCTCCATCCCCTCCCTGTCCCTCTCTCCCCTCTCCATCCCCTCCTGGTCCCTCTCCTCTCCCTCCCTGTCCCTCTCCATCCCCTCTCTCCTCTCTCCATCCCCTCCCTGTCCCTCTCCATCCCCTCTCTCCTCTCTCCATCCCCTCCCTGTCCCTCTCTCCTCTCTCCATCCCCTCCCAGTCCCTCTCCCCCCTCCCTCCATCCCCTCCCAGTCCCTTTCCCCTCTCTCCGCCCCCTCCGTCCTTTCTCCTCCCCCTGGCCCAGGGCGGGTGGTGCTGCGGGGCTGGAGCTGTGGCGATGCCCTACGTGCTCATCAGCACCCAGATCCGCATGGTGAGCCCTGTGGGGTGTGGGGGACCGGGGGGAGCACCTCTGGGGTTCTGCTCTGTGGATTTGGGGATGGATGAGCTGTGTCCCAGCTGCTGGAATGAGGGATCTGGAGCTCTAGAGGGGATGGTCTCAGATTTGGGGATGGACAAGCTGTGTCTCACCTGCTGGAATAAGGGATATGGAGCTTTAGGAGGGATGCTCTGCAGATTTGGGGATGGATGAGCTGTGTCCCAGCTGCTGGAATAAGGGATATGGAGCTTTAGGAGGGATGCTCTGCAGATTTGGGGATGGACGAGCTGTGTCCCAGCTGCTGGAATGAGGGATATGGAGCTTTAGGAGGGATGCTCTGCAGATTTGGGGATGGATGAGCTGTGTCCCAGTTGCTGGAGTGAGGGGCCTGGAGCTCTGGGAGGGATGCTCTGTGGACTTGGGGATGGACAAGCTGTGTCCCAGCTGCTGGAATGAGGGGTCTGGAGCTCTGGGGGGATACTCTGTGGATTTGGGGACCCCCAGCATAGATAAGCTGTGTCCCAGCTGCTGGAATAAGGGATCTGGAGCTCTAGAGGGGATGCTGTGTGGATTTGCGGATGAACAAGCTGTGTCCCAGTTGCTGGAGTGAGGGATTTGGGGCTCTGGGGGGGACGTTCTGTGGATTTGGGGATGGACAAGCTGTGTCCCAGTTGCTGGATCAAGGGGTTCAGGATGCAGGGAAGATGGATTTGGGGGTCCCAGGCATGGACAGGCTGTGTCCCAGCTGCTGGATTGAGGTGTCCAGGGCTCTAGGGGTGATGCTTTGTGGATTTGGGGATGGACAAGCTGTGTCCCAGCTGCTGGATTGAGGTGTCCAGGGCTCTAGGGGTGATGCTCTGCGGATTTGGGGATGGACAAGCTGTGTCCCAGCTGCTGGAGTGAGGGGTCTGGAGCTCTGGGGGGATGCTCTGTGGATTTGGGGATGGACAAGCTGTGTCCCAGTTGCTGGATCAAGGGGTCCAGGATGCAAGGAAGATGGATTTGGGGGTCCCAGGCATGGACAGGCTGTCCTCCAGCTGCTGGAGTAAGGGGTCTGGAGCTCTGGGGGGATACTCTGTGGATTTGGAGACCCCCAGCATAGATAAGCTGTGTCCCAGCTGCTGGAATAAGGGATCTGGAGCTCTAGAGGGGATGCTCTGCAGATCTGGGGATGGACGAGCTGTGTCCCAGTTGCTGGAGTGAGGGATTTGGGGCTCTGGGGGGATGCTCTGTGGATTTGGGGGTCCCAGGCATGGACAAGCTGTGTCCCAGATGCCGGAGTGAGGGATATGAGCGACGAGGCTGGTGAAGGGGCTGGAGAACAGAACCTATGAGGAGCGGCTGAGAGAGCTGGGGGGGTTTAGCCTGGAGAAGAGGAGGCTGAGAGGAGACCTCATTGCTCTCTGCAACTCCCTGAAAGGAGGTTGTGGAGAGGAGGGAGCTGGGCTCTTCTCCCAAGGGACAGGGGACAGGACAAGAGGGAATGGCCTCAAGCTCCACCAGGGGAGATTTAGGCTGGAGATTAGGAGGAAGTTTTTCACGGAAGGGGTCATTGGGCATTGGAACAGGCTGCCCAGGGAGGTGGTTGATTCCCCTTCCCTGGAGGTGTTTAAGGGACGGGTGGATGAGGTCTTGAGGGACTTGGTTTAGTGTTAGATAGGAATGGTTGGACTAGAAGATCCGATGGGTCTCTTCCAACCTGGTTGTTCTGTGATTCTGTGATTCAGTAGTGGACAGGGATGGTTGGACTCGCTGATCTCAAAGGTCTTTTCCAACCAAAGGATTCAGGGATTAAAACCCTCCCCTCCTGAACAGCTCGGAGCAAAACCAGGGGAACTTTTTTTTGTGGGACCTGGGGGGGGGTTGGTCGACAGCGACTGACCATGAGGCAGCAGTGTGCCCAGGGGGCCAAGAAGGCCAAGGGCATCCTGGCTTGGATCAGAAATGGTGTGACCAGCAGGGCCAGGGAGGTTCTTCTCATCTCTGGGTCATCCTCACTCTAGGTTTTCTCTATGCCCTGAAGAACCGTTCCAGGGTGGCACCTGCAGCCGGGGGCAAAGGGAAGGGCTCTGCTGCTCTGGCTGAGCCCGGAGCTCGTTATTCTTATAAAAATAGAGAAAGGAAGCGTCTCTTCCGACCGATTGCAGCCTCCGGCGGCTCTGCCAGGGCTGTGGGAGCAGGACACGGATCTCCCCGAGTTCTCCTCCTTCTCCCAGGCCGTGTGCAGAAGGCACAATGGGGAGTGGTGGTTTTGCGGTAGGAAGAGGGGTGACGGTGACAAAAGCAGCTCAAAAGGCTGGCAGGAGGCTGGGGGAAGGCGCTGCTGCTGGTCATGTCCCGTTGGATGCACGTTGTCGACCTGCTGGAGGGTCGGGAGGCTCTGCAAAGGGACCTAAACAGGCTGGATCCATGGGCTGAGTCCAATGGGATGAGGTTTAACACGGCCAAATGGCGCATCCTGCACTTGGGGCACAACAACCCTGAGCAGAGCTCCAGACTGGGAGAAGTCTGTCTAGAAAGCTGCCAGGAGGAGAGGGACCTGGGGGGGTTGGTCGACAGCCACTGACCATGAGGCAGCAGTCAAGCCAGCCTCAAGCTCCACCAGGGGAGATTTAGGCTGGAGATTAGGAGGAAGTTTTTCACACAGAGGGTCATTGGGCATTGGAATAGGCTGCCCAGGGAGGTGGTTGATTCCCCTTCCCTGGAGGTGTTTAAGGCACAGGTGGATGAGGTCCTGAGGGACTTGGTTTAGTGTTTGATGGGAATGGTTGGACTCGATGATCCAATGGGTCTCTTCCAACCTGGTTGTTCTATGATTCTATACGCTGAGGATTCCAGAGCTGGACACAACACTGCAGGTGAGGTCTCACAAGAGAGGAACAGAGGGTCAGAGGCACCTCCCTCGCCCTGCTGGCCACGTGGCTTCGGACGTGTGTAAGGGATGAGCCTAACGCTCACCACCCAGCCAGGAGCCCTTTTACCCCACTGCTGATCCACGTGCACATGGTGCTGCCTGCAGAGCTGGAAGAGGCAGCAAGCGAAGCCGAGGAAAAGCCTCCCCTGTCCGTGAACCCCATGGGAACGTCAGAGGGGTCCCTCGTCCCTGCCCTAGCCCCAAAGCACCAAAGTCCATCCCCCGCCATGGGGTCAGGACGGGCTGTTTGCAGCCGTGGCTCGACGCCAGTGTTCAGCTCGGAAATGTTTGCTTTGCTCGGCTTGGGGAGCAGAGTTCCCGAAGCTCTGGAGGCTGAAACAAGCCAAGGGGGCGATAACACAGCTCCTGCATCCCACCCAACCCAGGCAGGGGCCTCGGAGAAAGCTGGAGAGGGGCTCCCTGCGAAGGCTTGGGGTGATGGGACGAGGGGAATGGCTTTAAACTGGAACAGAGGAGATTTAGACCAGGCGTGAGGAGGAATTTCATCCCTGGAGGGGTTCAAGGGCAGGTTGGACGGAGCTCGGAGCCTCTGATCCAGCAGGAGGTGTCCCTTGCCCGTAGGGGCTTGGAATTAGATGGTCTCTAAGGTCTCTTCCAACTCAAACCATACTATGACGCCAAACACCTCTGCCAGCAGCCCTCACGTCCTCCTTCTCAATTCCTTAGAATCATAGAATCATAGAACAAGCAGGTTGGAAGAGACCCATCGGATCTTCTAGTCCAACCATTCCTATCAAACACTAACCCATGTCCCTCAAGACCTCATCCACCCACACCTTAAACCTCTCCAGGGAAGGGGAATCAACCACCTCCCTGGGCAGCCTGTTCCAATGCCCAATGACCCTCTGTGTGAAAAACTTCCTCCTAATCTCCAGCCTAAATCTCCCCTGGTGGAGCTTGAGGCCATTCCCTCTTGTCCTGTCCCCTGTCCCTTGGGAGAAGAGCTCAGCTCCCTCCTCTCCACAACCTCCTCTCAGGTAGTTGGAGAGAGCAATGAGGTCTCCTCTCAGCCTCCTCTTCTCCAGGATAAACACCCCCAGCTCTCTCGGTCGCTCCTCATAGGGCCTGTTCTCCAGCCCCTTCACCAGCTTCGTTGCTCTTCTCTGGACTCTCTCCAGAGCCTCAACATCCTTCTTGTGCTGAGGGGCCCACAACTCAACACAGGATTCAAGGAGCAGCCTCACCAGTGCTGAGTCCAGAGGGAGAAGAACCTCCCTGGCCCTGCTGGTCACACCATTTCTGATCCAAGCCAGGATGCCCTTGGCCTTCTTGGCCACCTGGGCACACTGCTGGCTCATGGTCAGTCGCTGTCGACCAACCCCCCCAGGTCCCTCTCCTCCTGGCAGCTTTCTAGACAGGCTTCTCCCAGAAGTCCTCTCGGAGGAGGTCCTCTCGGAACAACTCAATTGCCAGTAAAGCTCTTCCCGGTAAAGCTCTCCCCAGTAAAGCTCTCTGCACTTTCCCTGCAGGAGGTGGGTCCCACCATGGTGGGAGACGAGCACTCGGATCCCAGCCTGATGAGCTTCCTGGGGGCCACGAAGAGGAATGTGCTGGGCAACCACTTGTAAGTCCTTCTCCGCGACATTTCATGGACTCACAGAACCACCAGGTTGGAAGAGACCCACCGGATCGCTGAGTCCAACTGATCCTATCAAAAATTTCATGCCCTCTGTTTACTTCCCCGAGAAAACATGGAACGTTTTTAATTCTCGTGTTCCCCATAACACCTTCCGGCTGCAGTTAATCCCGGGATGAGTTTGATGTTGAAAGGGCACTCATGGAAGGAAACCCTGCCAGGAATTTGATGATGATCCGAGTGCTGGAGAACCTCGTGTGCGAGGAGAGAGTTGGGGATGTTCAGCCTGGAGGAGAGAAGGCTGAGGGGAGACCTTAGAGCAGCTCCAGCGCTGAAAGGGGCTCCAGGGATGCTGGGGAGGGACTCTGGAGCAGGGGGAGGATGAGGGGGAACGGTTTGGAGTTGAAAGAGGGGAGATTTTAGGCAGGAATGTTCTGCCCTGGCCCATGTTGCCCAGAGCAGGGGTGGCTGCCCCATCCCTGGGGGTGTCGAAGGCCACGTTGGAGCTCTTGGGGCTCCCTCTGTCCTCAGGGTCGTTCCCCTCTCTCTCTGCCACACACGTCTTCCCCGTTGGTGCTTGAGCAACAGGGAGAGGAGGAACCAACCAGGCTGGAATGTGGCTGCCAACACCCCACGAGGCAACACCCGGAGCCAAACCTGACCTGGTTTAACCATCACCCGCGGTGCTGGCAGCAAATCTCCCCCTTTCCAGGGCATGTGGTCCACATTCCAAAACATTTCCAAAGCCGCTCACGCTCAGATTGAGCTCGAACGAGCTCAATCTGAGCGTGAGCGGCTTTGGAAATGGTTTTGGGTTGTTTTTTTTTTATTGTGATTGGTAGGAAAATCAGGGCAGGTTTTGCTAAGGTGCCCGAATGAGCCTGTCATTACTGGCTTATCTGGCCCGGTGAGTCAAGGAGGAGCCCAAGGGCCACGCGGCTCGTCCCGTCTGCCGAGTAAACACGGCTTTGTCCATCATAGAATCACCAGGTTGGAAGAGACCCATCGGATCAGCGAGTCCAACCATTCCCATCAAGCACTAACCCATGTCCCTCAGCACCTCATCCACCTTAAACCCCTCCAGGGAAGGGGAATCAACCCACTCCATGGGCAGCCTCTGATACTGACCAATCACCCTTTCTGGGAAATATTTTATCCTAAAATCCATCCTGAGCCTCCCCTGGTGGAGCTTGAGGCCATTCCCTCTCGGCCTGTCCCTTGGGAGAAGAGCCCAGCTCTCTCCTCTCCACAACCTCCTCTCCTCTCAGGGAGTTGTAGAGAGCAAGGAGCTCTCCCCTCAGCCTCCTCTTCTCCAGCCTCAACCCCCCCCAGCTCTCTCAGCCGCTCCTCCTCTTCTTCTCCAGCCCCTTCCCCAGCTTCCTTGCTCTTCTCTGCACTCGCTCCACAGCCTCAACATCCTTCTGGTGCTGAGGGGCCCACAACTCACCCCAGGATTTGAGGAGAGGTTTCAGCACACGGCTTTGCCAACCAGGCCCCAAGCCATGGTTCAGCTGAACACGACCAACCTTTTACTCACCTCATTACTCTCTCCAACTACCTGAAAGGACGTTGTATAGAGGAGGGAGCTGGGCTCTTCTCCCAAGGGACAGGGGACAGGACAAGAGGGAATGGCCTCAAGCTCCACCAGGGGAGATTTAGGCTGGAGATTAGGAGGAAGTTTTTCACGGAAAGGGTCACTGGGCATTGGACTAGGCTGCCCAGGGAGGTGGTTGATTCCCCTTCCCTGGAGGTGTTTAAGGTGTGGGTGGATGAGGTCTTGAGGGACTTGGTATAGTGTTAGATAGGAATGATTGGACTAGAAGATCCGATGGGTCTCTTCCAACCTGGTTGTTCTATGATTCTATGAGTCTATGACCACTCCACATAGGACAAGCTCCTTGCTTTGGGAGCTGTGGCTTTGTCTTTCCTCACCCGGTTAACCGAGACATCACCTCTCACAGCCAGATGTGGTCCCGGCCGCGGCCTACGTGGGTTTAGGAGCGAAGCAGAGTCACTTCCGCAAAGGAGTTCTCATCTCATCCTTCTCCACCTTATTTAATTTCTCTTTTTCCGTGCTTGCAGCTGGGAGTACTACGTCAACGATGCCCCCCGGGTCGTCCTCAACAAGCTGGAGAGCTGCGGGTACCGCGTGGTCAGCATGACGGGCATGGGGCAGACGCTGGTCTGGTGCCTGCACAAGGAACTGTGAGCGGGAGGAGACTCCTCCGGCTGCTCCTCCTGGAAAAGATCCCGCAGGGAATCCAAACCACATATTCCTGAGAGCACATCCATCCCTTTCGTCCCTTTATGTCGCAGTCTCCAGAGACAGGAGAGAAAACTGACCCGATATCAACTCCTAGCCCAGTGCAGAGGGAGGAGTAAGTGCAGCCGGATGAAATGGTGGCTCTGTCCCCACGAATGCAGCAGCTTGGCCAACACCACCTCTTTACATTTGAATCATCTCCAGTTTAGCTCAAACAAAACCTGTTTGCTTCTTCCTGTTTGCTTCTTCCTCATTACTCTCTCCAACTCCCTGAAAGGAGGTTGTGGAGAGGAGGGAGCTGGGCTCTTCTCCCAAGGGACAGGGGACAGGACAAGAGGGAATGGCCTCAAGCTCCACCAGGGGAGATTTAGGCTAGACATTAGGAGGAAGTTTTTCACACAGAGGGTCATTGGGCATTGGAATAGGCTGCCCAGGGAGGGGGTTGATTCCCCTTCCCTGGAGGGGTTTAAGGCACAGGTAGATGAGGTCTTGAGGGACTTGGTTTAGTGTTTGATAGGAATGGTTGGACTCGATGATCCGATGGGTCTCTTCCAACCTGGTTGTTCTATGATTCTATGATTCCTCAGGGCTGCCCTTGGGAGGCAGGAGCTGCAGGGTCAGGGAGGGGAAGCCATGCACGGATCGCACGCTCTCCCGTCCCCGAGATGGAAGCGAGAGCTGTCGAATCCACCCAGAGCTCTCCAGGAATCCCTCCTGGGGCAGCAAGGCCGGTTCCTCACCCGGAGGGGGTTGCTGAGCCGTTCCACACACACACCACGCTCCTCGGAGCCGCACAGAGACATCTTGTCAGTGTTGTGGGGATGGAATCTGTCACCTGAAGAGCAGTGGCTGTAGTGTGGGGGTGTCTGACACTGCGCATCGATCCTGCCGCGGGGGTAACGCCAATAAAACTTCACTCTGAAGAGACCGAGGTCTGTCTGTGTGGGTTCTTTTAAAGCCTTCTGGATCCCCAGCTCCTGAATGAGTTGTTAGGGATGAACAGCAGCTCCCAGGCTTGGCCTTCGGAGAGCGCCTCTCAGCCCCTGCCCTCGGTGACTGCTCCGAGGACACAGGCCGAGGCCGATCCCCTCGTTCTGAAGCTGACGCAGCCTTTTTCCCACCTCGCTCTGTGCTCACGAGTTTGTATTCCTACCACGGTTCTAAAAAAAAAAAATCCAGTTTATTGACTTAAGAAACAGCTCTGGAAAGGCGGAGCGATGGGGTGGGGAGAATTCACGCTGGCTCATGCTAGGTGCGAGACTCTTCCTCCTCTTCCCGCTGGAGCTGCTCGATCAGCTGCTGCCTCTCGGCCGCCTGGCGCAGCCGCATCATCACCAGGCTCTCGTAATCCCGGTCCGAGACCACCGATGCCTGCGGAGAGAAAACAAAGCAACCTGTCCCGGGGCAGGGGAAACTTTCCACGAATCGCGGGCTTGTTTGAGCCAGGAAGGTGGCTCAGAGCAGCACAACCCTGTGGAAAACCTGTAGGTCGTTGTCTTCATCAATGACCTGGATGAAGGCATTGAGGGTACCCTGAGCAAGTTTGCAGATGACACTGAGCTGTGTGCAAGTGTGGATCTGCTGGAGGGTCGGGAGGCTCTGCAAAGGGACCTAAACAGGCTGGATCCATGGGCTGAGTCCAATGGGATGAGGTTTAACACGGCCAAATGGCGCATCCTGCACTTGGGGCACAACAACCCTGAGCAGAGCTCCAGACTGGGAGAAGTCTGTCTAGAAAGCTGCCAGGAGGAGAGGGACCTGGGGGGGTTGGTCGACAGCCACTGACCATGAGCCAGCAGTGTGCCCAGGGGGCCAAGAAGGCCAAGGGCATCCTGGCTTGGATCAGAAAGGGTGTGACCAGCAGGGCCAGGGAGGTTCTTCTCCCTCTGGACTCAGCACTGGGGAGGCTGCTCCTTGAATCCTGTGTTGAGTTGTGGGCCCCTCAGCACAAGAAGGATGTTGAGGCTCTGCAGAGAGTCCAGAGAAGAGCAACGAGGCTGGTGAAGGGGCTGGAGAACAGGCCCTATGAGGAGCGGCTGAGAGAGCTGGGGGGGTTTAGCCTAGAGAAGAGGAGGTTAAGAGGAGACCTCATTGCTCTCTCCAACTCCCTGAAAGGAGGTTGTGGAGAGGAGGGAGCTGGGCTCTTCTCCCAAGGGACAGGACGAGAGGGAATGGCCTCAAGCTTCAGCAGGGGAGATTTAGGCTGGAGATTAGGAGGAAGATTTCCACACAAAGGGTCATTGGGCATTAGAATAGGCTGCCCAGGGAGGTGGTTGATTCACCTTCCCTGGAGGTGTTTAAGGTACAGGTAGATGAGGTCTTGAGGGACATGGTTTAGTGTTTGATAGGAATGGTTGGACTCAATGATCCAATGGGTCTCTTCCAACCTGGTTGTTCTCTGATTCTATGAAAAGAGGAAAGGTGCAAGAGGTGCCCGGCCTGCAGAAACATCCTCCCAGTAACGAGAGTGAGACAGACAAGGAGCTGGAATTACCCTCCCGCTGCTGCTATTCCTGCTCACAGGAGAGGGATGAGAAGCTCGGCTCTCCTGGCTGCGGCTGCTAATAAGCACAACCCAAAATCCGGCCTATGCCTCATCCGTTATAAATGCCATTAGAAAAAAACCACCAGGCAAAGCTTTCTGTGGTTTAGTCACGGAAGTGGCTGCAGAAACTCCCCCCCAGGTGCATTCCCAAACCTGACAGGAGAGCGATTCAGCTCTGGAAAGCTCTGGGAGCCCTGTGGTGGCAACTGTCACGTCAAGCGGTGGCTTCAGACTCTGCCTGGGAGCCGTGGGCAGCGCTGACAGCTGCTGGTGAAGGGGAAAGCGGAGGCTCTGCTTTCCCAGCCTTCCCCTAGCAGTAGGTGGCTTTGCTATTTCGGAGGTATTGAAAGCTCCGCAGTGCTTGGAAACATCTCCCCAGCTTGTGCGACAGCTCAGGTAGGAATCAAAACATCTTTGAGGGAAGGTGAATGGGGAAATCTCACGCTCGAGTTTTCTAGGAACCGCAGGTAGTGGTGAGTTAAGGACGTCTGGAAGCAGGAAGGAGGCAAGAGATGAGCTGAGCCTCTGCGTGAAAAGGGGGCAAAGAGGGATTTGTGAGGGATTTGTTACAGAATCGTGGAATGGGTTGGGTTGGAAGGGACCTCACAGCCCATCGAGTGCCACACCTCCCACCGGATCAGGGGCTCCAAGCCCCATCCAACCTGCCCTTGAGCCCCTCCAGGGATGGGGCAGCCACCCCTGCTCTGGGAAACCTCTTCCAGGGCCTCCTCACTCTCACAATCAAGAATTTCTTTGTCATGTCCAATCTAAATCTTTCCCCTTCCAATCAAAGCCATTCCCTCTTGTCCTCTCCCTGTCCTCCCTGCTCCAGAGCCCTTCCCCAGCTTTCCTGCAGCCCCTTTCAGCCCTGGAAGCTGCTCTAAGGTCTCCCCACAGCCTGAACACCCCCAACTCTCTCAGCCTGGAGCTTCTCCAGCCCTCAGATCGTCTCAGTGGCCTCCTCTGCCCTCGCTCCAGCAGCTCCGTGTCCTCCCTGTGCTGAGGATCCACAACTGGACTTGGGGCTCCAGGTGGGTCTCCCTGAGCGGAGCAGAGGGGCAGGATCCCCTCCCTCCCTGCTGCTCCCACCGCTCTGGGTGCAGCCCAGGACTCAGTTTCTGGGCTGTGAATGAGCATTAACAGCTCCTCTTGAGCTTCTCCAGCCCAGAACCACCAGTCCTTCTCCTCAGGGCTCCTTCCAGCGATGCCCCCAACCTCTAGTGAAACCGCGAACTGCCCTGACCCAAGCATAGGACCTTCCACTTGGCCTTGTTGAACCTCACGAGGTTCACGCCAACCCAGTTCTCCTGCTTCTCATGCTCCAGTGAAGCGGCTCCTCCGCCCCAGCAAGAGCAAGGCCGAAGCCCACAAGATGAGAAGCTCAGACAAGGAAATTAAGAGACTAATGCGCCGTAATTGGCATTTGGAGGGATGAAAGAACCTTCCGGTGCTGCGCAGCACGGATTTCGACGGTGCCTGAGAAGGCACTAGGTCGCCCCAGAGGCAGAACAAAGCTCCTGTCCCACCAAGCGCACGCTGGCTGAACGGAGCAGCCAACCTGAGCCTGATGCAGATGAATCACCTGCACAAACCGGAATCACCGCCTCACGCTCGGGATTTACATTTAAAACAGACATGAGCTGATCCCCGGCCTCGTTTGGGAGCCGGGCTGATGGAAGACGCCACCGGAACAGGCAGGAGGGCGAACACCAAGAGGAGAAGCGCTCAGAGTCGAGTTGGGCCGTGAGCGGGTGCTGGTGGTGCCGGTTGTGGGGCGATGCGGGTGTTGTCGGAGCTGGTTCGCCGTCTCCGCAGGCCGTGTGGGCCGATGCTTTGCCGCTCTCCACACCTCCTTCCTGCAATCCTGGCAATTACCAGTCGTGTCAAACCCAGTTCCTGCCGTGGCTGAGTCAGCAAGGGCTTGGCTCACAACAAACGCTCACGCACACCAACTGCAGCCTGGGAAGCGGCGACAGGAGCCTCATGAAGAGAAGGAGGCAGAGGGGATTTTTACCGTTCCGGGTCCCACCTGGCTGAACCCTTCCTGGATCTGCTTCTTCTGACGTCCCAGGGAACCAAGGAAGGTGGTGCTTGCCCTTCTCTGAGAGTTTCCGCAGGTTCTCCTCGCCGGGGGCTGCCCCGACACGGCGTAAGTCTCTTTTGCATCCCGTTTTCCTCGCGTTTGCCTTTTCCCCTCTGCGTTTCGTGGCCGTTTTCGATTCCCTTTGCCTGCGTCTCCTGGCTTTCCCTCACTGCGCCTGAGTCACCGTCTCCCTTCCCGGCCGCCCACGGAGATTTTTTATACCGTGGCCCTCACCACGGAGGTGCCTGGTTACCATGGCACCAGTGCCCTTCTGTTCTAGATGCCGGATTGAGGCTGTTCTCATGGTGACTGTGCCTTCGCTCTTCCTCGCCAGCTCCTTTCCGCAGCACATTCAATAAGCTCAGACTCCACTGTTCCTCCTTCACGACAAGAGGCTCCTTAACATCTCAGCCAGGCCAGAACGCGGGGAACGTAGCCTGAAGTTTGTTTCCTGCAGGACCAACCTGTCTGTTTTCCTTCCAGCTACGGGAACGGGGAAGGAGGAGGTTGTTCACAGAATCACAGAACAACCAGGTTGGAAGGGACCCATCGGATCTTCTAGTTCCTTCTAGTTCCTGCTGCGTGTCTCGCCGCTCACCCCGCGACTGTCAAGAGTCGGCAGCTTCCTTCTCCTCGCCGCCTCCCCTCGGCATGGATACCTGGCGGAGAGGCTCCCTCAAGTCCACCACGTTCTTCAGGCGCTTCTCGCTGAGGAGGCACAAAAAGCTGGGCAACCAAGTCATCCTCTTGAACCAGAACAGCCACACGCTGGACGGCGATGGGCAGAAGAGGGAAGGCCTGAGGGAACTGAAGGACAAGTCCGATTACCTGTCCTGCCAGAGCGAGCAGAACCTGGCCAAGGCGCAGGCGCCTCCCAAGCCTCCCCGGCTCTACCTGGACAGTTCCAGCTGCCCCAACATCATCGACCGCACCGAGTCCCACTCCGACCTCTCCTTTTCCGGCGCCGCTCCTCAGTACCACAAAGCCACCCAAACCCAGTTCCACAAGGAGCAGGCGACAGACTGCGGGACCTCGGGGCTGGGCTCCCAGAACGGGGCCGCTCTCTCCGACCTCTCCGATCCCTTCCTCTCCTTCAAAGTGGATTTAGGGCTATCGCTTCTCGAGGATGTTCTGCAGACCCTCAGGAAACAGAACCCCAGGGATTACGCCATTTGAAGGTGTTTCTGGTCGAACACGGCGCCTCCGCTCGCTGCCGGTTCTGGTGTTCCCAGTGGGATGTGGCAGAGTTCCCGTCGTGCGTGGCCTGTTTTGCTGTTCTCGCTCTACCCAGACTGTCCTCGTCCTTGCCGAGAAGCCCTTTGGAGCAGAGCTCTGTGCTCAGACGACAGCAGCGTCTGCTGGAACCTCGTGTTCTCCACACCGCAAATCTCCCACCCTTGACTGTGCACAGACAAACAGCATCGTCTGGGCTAAAGACTCGTTATTTCGGGGTCACGGAATACGGACAGAGAGGGACTCGGCCCACACCGTGTGGAGAAGCAGGCAAGGATCCTCAAAGCCACAGCGACAGTGAGGGTCAAAAGCCAGAAACCGGCGTTTGGTTCTTCTCTGGACGTGAGAAATCAAAGCTGTTAATCTTTTTTTTTTTTTTTAATGTCCTTGTGGGTTTCTTCTTCCCCAACTCGAGCGCAGTCGGCACTCCCAGCCTGGAAACAGGTAAGCGCCTCTGTGGGCTCGTAAAGCAGTATCAACCACTTTATTTATCCTGCTGGGAGGAGAAGGAATTTCTGGGGATGCTGCCGCACCAAGCATGCGCTGATCTCTCAGCTGTACAGATATGGAAGAATAAATGTCTCTGTGAAGCGTGTGGTTGCCTCATTTCGTTGGGAACGAGCCAGAAGGATGCTGGGTGACCCGAGCAGAGCCACCAAGATCCATCCTCTCTGGGTTTTCTGAGGGTGGGAAGCAGCCTGGCTCTGCTTTTCCAGGCTGGAAGGAGGAGGGAGGTGGATCTCAGCCTGAGGAGAGAGCTCAGGTTAAAAGTCTCGGTTCATCCTGCGTGAACCGGACGCTGAGAAGGGGCAGGATGGGAGTGAGATGCTAATAGAAACCACAGGCTCACCCAGTCTTAGCTCTTTCATAGCCAGATTAGATACCAAGGCTCTTAAAAAATGAAATAATAAATCCTCCACGCACCTAGTTAATTATAAGCTGCGGCCGTCAGCTCCAGCCAAGAGCAGAGAGAACGTTTGAGAAGACACAGACGGCTCAAAGCTTCTAGATTCACGTCAGGCTGTGAAGTCAGATAATAGGAAAGAGACTCGGCGAAACCTCAAAGGAGCTTAAAAAAAAAAGACGCGGGAGAGCCAGACGGGGACAGGCAGCTCCTCTCAGGGCTTTGCTTTGGCTGAACGAACGGCCTCGGGTGACGGAGGAGGAGCAGTGGGGGAGATGCCACAGCTCAAGGTGCCAGGAAAACCTTCCCAGAGCGAGTGCTGAGTGCTCTGAACCCTCCAGAGCTGTAGAAATCAAAGAGTTACTGCTCTTCGATGCTCCAGAGCAGCACCGGCCGCTCCACAGCTTCTGTAATTCAAGCACAAGGTGCCCTCTGGCCTCCAGCAGCTCCTATGGAGCTGCTGGAGGCCAGAGGGCACCTTGTGCTTGAACTGGGAGCTGCTGGAGGCCACTGGGCACCTTGTGTTTGAACTGGGAGCTGCTGGAGGCCAGAGGGCACCTTGTGCTTGAACTGGGAGCTGCTGGAGGCCACTGGGCACCTTGTGTTTGAACTGGGAGCTGCTGGACAAGGTTCAACCTTTGCTGGAGGAGCAAACGAGCCACCCAGGACCGTGGAGGAAAGTGTCTCGTAACTCACTGCCTCCTCTCAGCATGATTTTCCCATAATGAGCCTTGTTTTCACTTCCAAAGCCCTCAGGGCCAGTTTGTGGCTGCTCATCCTTTCTTTGAAGGCCTCGTGTCCAGCTCCTGGCTCACCTCTCCCGCCAGGTAAGGAGCAGACAGGGCTCTGAGGGGTTGCCATGAGAACCCTGCAGGGCTTTGGCGGCTTTTTGGAGGCAGAGAGGGGAAGGAGCTGCGTTCGCAACCAGCGGCAGCGAACCTGGGGGTGGATTCAGACAGAAATAGATTCAGACTCGGATGGAGCAGACTCGGATTCAGACTCGGATGGAGCAGCAAGCGGGAAGCGAAGGCAGACGAAATCAGAACGATAGCACAGTTCGAAAGCAAGAACACAGACCCTGACGGTTTGGGAACCGGACTGGGAGGGTGAGGCAGAAAGCAGGCCGAGGCGGTGGCAAAAGACACCTGAAAGAGCTCATTTTGCACAGAGCTGAGGATGAAATCCAGCTCTGGTGAGGCCACATCTCAAATTCTGGGTCTAGTTTTGGGCCCCTCACTCCAAGGGGAGGAAGAGGAGAAGGGAATGGAGCTGGGGAAGGGTTTAGAGCACAAGCCCTACAAGAGGGAGCTGAGCCTGGAGAAAAGGAGGCTGAGGGGAGTCCTGATCGCTCTCCACAGCTCCCAGAAAAGAGGTTGTGGTGAGGTAGGTGCTGATCTCTTCAACCAAGTAAGAAGCAATAGGATGAGAGGAAATGGCACCAGGGAAGCACTCAGCTCACATTGTCTCCTAGCAAGAGCTCACTGGGGTTGAAAAGACCTCCGAGAGTCCAATGGGATGAGGTTTAACACAGCCAAAGGGCGGGTCCTGCACTTGGGGCACAACAACCCTGAGCAGAGCTCCAGACTGGGAGAAGTCTGTCTAGAAAGCTGCCACGAGGAGAGGGACCTGGGGGGGTTGGTCAACAGCGACTGACCATGAGGCAGCAGTGTGCCCAGGGGGCCAAGAAGGCCAAGGGCATCCTGGCTTGGATCAGAACTGGTGTGACCAGCAGGGCCAGGGAGGTGATTCTCCCTCTGGACTCAGCACTGGTGAGGCCGCTCCTTGAATCCTGTGTTCAGTTGTGGGCCCCTCAGCACAAGAAGGATGTTGAGGCTCTGGAGAGAGTCCAGAGAAGAGCAACGAGGCTGGTGAAGGGGCTGGAGAACAGGCCTTATGAGGAGCGTCTGAGAGAGCTGGGGGGGTTTATCCTGGAGAAGAGGAGGCTGAGGGGAGACCTCATTACTCTCTCCAACTACCTGAGAGGAGATTGTGGAGAGGAGGGAGCTGGGCTCTTCTCCCAAGGGACAGGACGAGAGGGAATGGCCTCAAGCTCCACCAGGGGAGATTTAGGCTGGAGATTAGGAGGAAGTTTTTTCCAGAAAGGGTCACTGGGCATTGGAATAGGCTGCCCAGGGAGGTGGTTGATTCCCCTTCCCTGGAGGTGTTTAAGGTGTGGGTGGATGAGGTCTTGAGGGACTTGGGTTAGTGTTTGATAGGAATGGTTGGACTCGATGATTCGATGGGTCTCTTCCAACCTGGTTGTTCTATGATTCTATGCTGCTCCGGCCAGGCTGGTCAGACACAGGACATACATCTTGAGTGAAAATATACAACTCTAAATAAATTCAGGGTAGCAACAAGGTGATGTGATGTATAAATGTATCTACTGTGAGTACTTAAAGTCAGGAGTTAATGTTTGGAACAGCTCCCAAGTGCCAAAACATTCGGGAACAGGGGGAGGGAGACGCAGACGCGGACCAAGGCGCCTGTAAGCAGGAGGCAGGAGCCCTCTCAGCAATTAGATCCTTTTGATCTTTGCTCCCCGGGGAAGAAGGAGAAGGGGAGTAAGTGTCAGACGGAGCTGGAACTGAAAACTCAAATAACCAGCCAAGGATACAATCACAGAATCACCAGGTTGGAAGAGACCCACCGGATCAGCGAGTCCAACCATTCCCACCAATCTCTAACTTCAGGTCCCTTCAGAGCTGAGGAATTACTAACGAGAGCAGAGGAGCGGCCTCACCAGTGCTGAGTCCAGAGGGAGAATCACCTCCCTGGCCCTGCTGGTCACACCAGTTCTGACCCAAACCAGGATGCCCAGGGTTGTTGTGCCCCAAGTGCAGGATGCGGCCTTTGGCCGTGTTAAACCTCATCCCATTGGACTCAGCCCATGGATCCACCCTGTTTAGGTCCCTTTGCAGAGCCTCCCGACCCTCCAGCAGATCCACACTTCCACCCAGCTCAGTGTCATCTGCAAACTTGCTAAGGGTACCCTCAATGCCCTCATCCAGCTTGTTGATGAAGACAATCATCCTTACCTGTGAGGTCCTGGGCTGAGCGGCGCTGTCGGGAGGGACGGTGCTGGGCTGGCTCCGGGGCTGCCCCTCCAGCCAGGAGATCTTTAGGGGATTATTTGTCAGGCCAACTTCGTTCTTCACGGCCATCTCCTGCCAACAGAAACATCCACCCGTCACCAAGCTGAGCGTCAGACCCCCCCAAACACTCACAGGTCACAGCAATCATTCCGGAATCCCAAGCATAAAAGGAGATGGAGCTGTTGGAGTGAGTCCAGAGGAGGCCCCGGAGATGATCCAAGGGCTGGAGATGATCCAAGGGCTGGAGCACCTCCCGCAGGAGGCCAGGCTGAGAGCTGGGGTTGTTCAGCCTGGAGAAGGCTGCAGGGAGATCACAGGAGATCCCTGCTAGTGCTTTTGATAACTAGGTCAGAGAGTTCTGGAGGTTTTGATTATCAGCTATAGGAGTAAAAGATGTGGTGACAACGAAGAGGCTCTCGCACAGGGTGAGTTCACGAGCTGTTGGAACCACTAACATGAAGAGCAACCGGTGATTTCTCTTCCCACAGCCACAAGAATTATTAGAACTCACAAGGAGTCAGGAGGTTTTGATTTCTTTTAAACTGCTCTAACATCCAAAGCTAATTAAGCGCATCTCCACAGACGGTCATCCAGCTCCAGTCGGAGCCGATTAAACAGCTCAGCACCTGCTCTTTAAAGCAGAGTCTCTTTCCTCAGCTTTTTACCTGCTCGTTTGTGTGCCTGATCCGCTCTGCGTTTGCGCCTCCGGCTCTGCCACTCCCTTCAAGCATCAAGACTCTCATTACCCTTCTCCAGAGCCTTAATGACAGGGCAGAGCCTGGAGGCCGCCAGGCTGCTCGCCCTTCCCATCCACAACCCCCTCTCCTCGCCAGCTCCACACATCTAGGGTCTCCAACGGACTTACAGCAGCTTTAACCGTAGCGAATTCCACGACCGCACTCCCGGTCCTCCTGCTGGAGATCACCAAATTGAGCACATCCCCGTACTGCAAGGACAGAGGCAGAAAGAAACGTTAATTACAGACCCGGAGGAGAAAGCGAGTTCCTCTACGGAACCAACGCGGAGAAAATGTGTGTGCAGACCCAAGGCTTGTGTAGTGGCTCTCCCTCCTTTGCGTGACGCTTCCACTGAGCCCAACCTGCCATGATTTCTGTCCCTCCAGGGAAGAATTCTGGGGAGGTTCAGAGCAAGAGCACCCAGGGCTCAGTACTGAGTCCTGTTCAATGTCTTCATCAATGACCTGGATGAAGGCATCGAGTGCTCCCTCAGCAAGTTTGCAGGTGACACTGAGCTGGGTGGAAGTGTGGATCTGCTGGAGGGTCGGGAGGCTCTGCAAAGGGACCTAAACAGGCTGGATCCATGGGCTGAGTCCAATGGGATGAGGTTTAACACGGCCAAATGGCGCATCCTGCACTTGGGGCACAACAACCCTGAGCAGAGCTCCAGACTGGGAGAAGTCTGTCTAGAAAGCTGCCAGGAGGAGAGGGACCTGGGGGGGTTGGTCGACAGCCACTGACCATGAGCCAGCAGTGTGCCCAGGGGGCCAAGAAGGCCAAGGGCATCCTGTCTTGGATCAGAAATGGTGTGAGCAGCAGAGCCAGGGAGGTGATTCTCCCTCTGGACTCAGCACTGGGGAGGCTGCTCCTAGAATCCTGTGTTCAGTTGTGGGCACAAGAAGGATGTTGAGGCTCTGGAGCGAGTCCAGAGAAGAGCAATGAAGCTGTTGAAGGGGCAGGAGAACAGACCCTATGAGGAACAGCTGAGAGAGCTGGGGGGGTTTATCCTGGAGGAGGCTGAGGGGAGACCTCATTACTCTCTACAAGTACCTGAAAGGAGGTTGTGGAGAGGAGGGAGCTGGGCTCTTCTCCCAAGGGACAGGACGAGAGGGAATGGCCTCAAGCTCCTCCAGGGGAGATTTAGGCTGGAGATTAGGAGGAAGTTTTTCACACAGAGGGTCATTGGGCATTGGAATAGGCTGCCCAGGGAGGTGGTTGATTCCCCTTCCCTGGAGGGGTTTAAGGGACGGGTGGATGAGGTGCTGAGGGACATGGGTTAGTGTTTGATAGGAATGGTTGTCCTCGATGATCCAAACGGTCCCTTCCAACCTGGTTGTTCTATGATTCTATGAAGTTTCCTTCCAGAGCAAGAGGGCTCTGCAGCTCAGAGCCGGAGCTACAAGCTCCTTCCATGAAAGGGAAATAAAGACCACACACTGGGATTAATCAGCTCAGAGGCTTCTCTCTTCCAGTCTCTGAACTCCCACAGCAGATAATGGGCTCTCAAAGTGCAGCAGCAGCCCAGAGCTGGCAGTGTGGTATGGGGCACAAACCATTCCCTGGGAAGGGCCTGCGGCTGCTCTGTTGGAGTAGGAATTCCTGCTGGGAATGAGGCAGAGCTGGGGAACAGCTCACGGTTAAGAGATCTCTGAAAATGGCACAAGTGCACAAAAGAATCACAGAACAACCAGGTTGGAAGAGACCCACCGGATCACCGAGTCCAACTGTTCCTATCAAAAATTTCACGCCCTCCCCTCTGTTTACTTCCCCAAGAAAACATGGAACATTTTTACTTCTTGTGTTCCTTCCGGCTGCAGTTAATCCCAGGATGAGTTTGATGTTGAAAGGACACGTGAGTGTCCTTGCCCGTGCGTGACATTGCTCACCCAGGGAAACCCTGCCAGGAATCTGATGGTGATCCAAGGGCTGGAGAACCTCGTGTGCGAGTTGAGAGTTGGGGTTGTTCAGCCTGGAGAAGAGAAGGCTGAGGGGAGACCTTAGAGCACCTTCCAGCGCTGAAAGAGGCTCCAGGAAAGCTGGGGAGAGGCTCTGGAGCAGGGAGAGGATAAAGGGAAATGGGTTTGGAGCTGAAAGAGGGGAGATGGAGGTGAGATTTTAGGTAGGAATGTTCTGCCCTGGCCCATGTTGCCCAGAGCAGGGGTGGCTGCCCCATCCCTGGGGGTGTCGAAGGCCACGTTGGAGCTCTTGGGGCTCCCTCTGTCCCCAGGGTTGTTCCCCTCTCAACCTGCCACACGTCTTCCCTGTCTGCGCTTGAGCAACAGGGAGAGGAGGAACCAACCAGGCTGGAATGCGGCTGCCAACACCCGGAGCAAAAGAAGGAAAGAGCCACTCCGGTTTACACACAGCTCCCCAGGATTCACCACCCTTCCTCACACCACCAAGTGCAGGGGAAGATCAAGCAGAGGGAAGAGAGACAGGCAGGACCTTCTGGAGGAGCCGCAGCAGAACGTCTTCGGAGTAGCCCCCTCTCCTCTCATCTTCCTTCCCGCATTTCCATTTTAGCTGAAGAATAAAAACATAGAGTCAGTTTTGTCCCTGTCACACTCCATGAGGCTCCCGCCACCCGCACAGAAGTGAGTTTGCTTTTCACTCCCAAGGTAGCGAGTACAACATCAGAGTGTGCAAAGGGGTCACCGGGGAACTTGGAATGGGGAGAAACACTGCTCACCAAGATAAAAAAAGAGAATACTTGAAAGCACATTCAAAACCAGCTCTATCGGGGTAATAAGCAGATATTTCCTTGCGCCTCATAGAATCAGCAGGTTGGAAGAGACCCATCAGATCATCAAGTCCAACCATTCCCATCAAACACTAGATCACGTCCCTCAGCACCTCGTCTACCCGTCCCTTAAACACCTCCAGGGAAGGGGAATCAACCACCTCCCTGGGCAGCCTGTTCCAATGACCAATGACCCTTTCTGGGAAAAACTTCCTCCTAATCTCCAGCCTAAATCTCCCCTGGTGGAGCTTGAGGCTATTCCCTCTCGTCCTGTCCCCTGTCCCTTGGCAGAAGAGCCCAGCTCCCTCCTCTCCACAACCTCCTCTCAGGGAGTTGGAGAGGGTAATGAGGTCTCCCCTCAGCCTCCTCTTCTCTAGGCTAAACCCCCCCAGCTCTCTCAGACGCTCCTCACAGGGCCTGTTCTCCAGCCCCTTCACCGGCCTTGTCGCTCTTCTCTGGACTCGCTCCAGAGCCTCAACATCCTTCTTGTGCTGAGGGGCCCACAACTCAACACAGGATTCAAGGAGCAGCCTCACCAGTGCAGAGTCCAGAGGGAGAATCACCTCCCTGGCCCTGCTGGTCACACCATTTCTGATCCAAGCCAGGATGCCCTTGGCCTTCTTGGCCCCCTGGGCACACTGCTGCCTCATGGTCAGTGGCTGTCGACCAACCCCCCCAGGTCCCTCTCCTCCTGGCAGCTTTCTAGACAGACTTCTCCCAGTCTGGAGCTCTGCTCAGGGTTGTTGTGCCCCAAGTGCAGGATGCGCCATTTGGCCGTGTTAAACCTCATCCCATTGGACTCAGCCCATGGATCCAGCCTGTTTAGGTCCCTTTGCAGAGCCTCCCGACCCTCCAGCAGATCCACACTTCCACACAGCTTAGTGTCATCTACAAACGTGCTTGTCTCAAGCAGAGACGACTCAACTGCAGGCTCAAAAATCCAGAGCAGGCAGCAGAGACGAGGGAGTTTTTTTAAAGGAGCTGTTTGTGTGCAGGTTACCCATCTGACAGAGGACTTACACCCAGTTTTTCTGTCAGTTCAGCAGAGCCAACTGTCCTTCCCACTTTCCAAAGCCGCACAACGTCCTACCAGAGGTCACCAAACCCCAACTTTATAAGGAATTCTTACTTTGAGTTTGGGAGTCACTTTGCCTTCTGCTCCATTTCTTTCTTGTTTGCCTAAAGAGGGAAAGGGAGAAAGATATAAAGGATGGGGGTAAAAACTCCACAGCTAAAGAGAATTTAGCATTAAATTCACCCTGAGGTCACACGCAAGGCAACATCAAACACATCTGGATTTGCACAAAACCACGTAAGCCCCAAAAAGCCTCGTGCAGAGTGACCACCAGGAACTGCAGAGAGCAGGATGAGCACTGGACGCCAGTGCTGCGCCCTCCTCGTTTCCCCAGATTCGCTGTGATGGAGGCTAGAAACAGCAAAGGGAAAATACAGGCAGGAGACTCCGGAGTCTGGGATGTTCTTCCCTGCAAGAGGGTTGGGCTGGTGGTGGGAACAAACGTGGGGAAATGAAGAGCAGACAAAAAGAGGAGAGCTCAGCATCCTCCCCAGTTCCTCAAAGGTGAAATTATGAAGGGCTGGAGGGGCTGACGGATCATAGAATCATAGAACAACCAGGTTGGAAGGGACCCTTCAGATCATCGAGTCCAACCATTCCTATCAAACACTAAACCAAGTCCCTCAAGACCTCATCCACCTGTGCCTTAAACACCTCCAGGGAAGGGGAATCAACCACCTCCCTGGGCAGCCTATTCCAATGCCCAATGACCCTTCCCATGAAAAACTTCCTCCTAATCTCCAGCCTAAATCTCCCCTGGTGGAGCTTGAGGCCATTCCCTCTTGTCCTGTCCCCTGTCCCTTGGGAGAAGAGTCCGGCTCCCTCCTCTCTACAACCTCCCTTGATTGATCGAATGCTCAATCAATGATCCGATTCAATTAATGGTTCGATTTGGTGGCTCAAGGTTTTCAGTTCATGGGAATATTTATTGTCTCTTGCTTCCTACCCTTTCATTCTAGTAGAGGTTATGGGAAAAGTATTGACCTAATGAGTTAAGAAAAATGCCACCGAAGGCCAACGTGTAGAAGGTTTTTGGGGACACCAGGCTTGTCCTGTCTGACTGTCAGTTTGCTCTCACCGTGGATGCGCTGCTCTCTCTCAAGCCGGATCTGTTCTCGGATGAGCCTCTGCTGCTCCTCCAGCTGGCGGGAGCCTTCTTCACGCAGGCGAATTATCTAGGGGAGAGGAAGGAGCAGGGACACGTGAGGGCACAGTTCTAGAGCTGGTGCACACCAGCGAAATCATAGAAAAAACAGGTTGGAAGAGACCCACCGGATCATCCAGTCCAACCATTCCCATCAATCACTAACCCATGTCCCTTAGCACCTCAGCCACCCACACCTTAAACCCCTCCAGGGAAAGGGGACTCAACCCCCTCCCTGGGCAGCCTGTTCAGTGTCCAACGACCCTTTCCATTAAATATTTTTTCTTGAAATCCATCCTGAGCCTCCCCTGGTGGAGCTTGAGGCCATTCCCTCTCGGCCTGTCCCTTGGGAGAAGAGCCCAGCTCCCTCCTCTCCACAACCTCCTCTCTTCTCAGGGAGTTGCAGAGAGCAAGGAGCTCTCCCCTCAGCCTCCTCTTCTCCTGCCTCAACCCCCTCAGCTCTCTCAGCCGCTCCTCTTCTTCTCCAGCCCCTTCCCCAGCTTCGTTGCTCTTCTCTGCACTCGCTCCACAGCCTCAACATCCTTCTGGTGCTGAGGGGCCCAGGACTGACCCCAGGATTCCAGGAGTTGTCTCCCCAGAGGGAGAAGAACCTCCCTGGCCCTGCTGGCCACACCGGCTCTCATCCAAGCCAAGCTGCCCTTGGCCTTCTTGGCCACCTGGGCCCCTGCTGCCTCCTCTTCAACCAACAGCCACAGGTCTCTCTCCTCATAGCCCATTAATCCAAGGGGCAGGACTGTCCTACAGCTTTCCTGCATCCCATCTCACGGTCCTCATTACGACTGTAAAGATTTCTTTTCAAAAGAAGCAGAGGAATCTAATAATTTATCATTACTTCTTGTTCCAACGATCTCGTCATCCCAACTTCCTCCTCTTCGCTCTCCTGGGCCTGGGCTTCTCGTTCTCTGGCTTCAAGATCTGCAGCGGAAGAAACAAAACTGGATCAGTCTGAGGTGAATTTTCCCTGGTGGTTGCTAAGGTCACAAACTCGGCTACAGCAAACAGGGTCCTGACTCTGCTGCCTCTCCTCTGTCCAGAAAAATCGACACTGAAGAAGCCTGAACAGCCACCAAACTCCTTTCCAGAGCAGGATAATCCCAACACAACACAGCAGGAGGATGGAACAGCCCCTTCCAACACAAATCTTCTACGATTCTATAATTGTAATTATAATTACAATTATAATAAACAAATATAAACTATAAGAAACAAACTGCAGTCACCAGAGGAGCCAAGCAAATAAATCAGTGCCGGATTCTAGCAGCAGGAGAAACACAAACACTCATAAAGGAGACTTCGAGCAAAGAGAAAATAAAGTTCTCCGTTTGATTACCAAGCTTGACTTTCTTCCGCCTCTCATCGAGTTTCTGTGTCCTCTCGGCCGCCTGCTTCTTGGCCTTTCGCACTTTGTCATACGCCGCCTGCCGAAGAGACAACGCGATGGTGTGAAACGACAGAAAGCAGGAGGGACAAAACGGAAAGTGGTTGGATAAGGAGGGATCGGATAGTAAAGCTCTGTCAGCTGCGTTTTCAGCTTCTTGCTAGAATTCCTCTTAGCAGTGTTGGAAGTTAAATATCCAGAAAAACTCATTGTTCTCTACAACTCCCTGAGAGGAGGTTGTGGAGAGGAGGGAGTTGGGCTCTTCTCCCAAGGGACAGGACGAGAGGGAATGGCCTCAAGCTCCACCAGAGGAGGCTCAGGTTGGACATTAGTTAAAAAATTTTCACAGAAAGGGTGATGGTGGTTGTGATTCAGCTTTTCTGCCTCCAAGTCCCTTTGCCCCGTGGCAAGAAAGGCTTCGAGCCTCAGTGATTACATCTAGATGTTATTTATGTGTATTTACGTGTGTAAATGATTGTGTCCCAGCACCGAGGGACGTGGATCCTTACCCTCGCTGCTCCGTCTGTCAGCACAGCCAAGGCCTGAGAGAGCTGGTGGAAGATTTCCGCTGGGAATTAGAAGAGAAAAGGGTGAGAGGCCGAAAACCACAGCGGCAGCCTGGGGACGAACCAGAAAAGATAATCCCTTATGGAAGAGACCTGCAGGACACCAGAGAGAAGAATCATCTTTCCGAAGCATTCGCATGCCGATCCACAGCCAGGATTTCCTCAATTTTTATATGAATTGAGTGCAAATTAAGAAAACAAAACCTGGGACTTGTTTCATTTCAACAGAAACCTTGAGAACATGAATTCAATGGAACAGATACGCATCGCTCAGCCGGAGACATCGTCGAAAACAAATCCTCCCTCTCCTAGCAGCAGCTTTTCGACACAAGGTTTGAACTTTGAATTTTACATCGTTATTGCCGACCCTTATCCTGGAAGGTTACAGGTAAAACCTGGACACACACACACACTTCAAACCACTTCTCAGTCTTCTGCACTGGTGTCCCCAGGGCTCAGTGCTGGGGCCAGCCCTGCTCAATGTCTTCATCAATGACCTGGATGAAGGCATCGAGTGCTCCCTCAGCAAGTTTGCAGATGACACTGAGCTGGGTGGAAGTGTGGATCTGCTGGAGGGTCAGGAGGCTCTGCAAAGGGACCTAAACAGGCTGGACCACTGGGCAGAGTCCAGTGGGATGAGGTTTAACACGACCAAATGGTGCATCCTGCACTTGGGGCACAACAACCCTGAGCAGAGCTCCAGACTGGGAGAAGTCTGTCTAGAAAGCTGCCAGGAGGAGAGGGACCTGGGGGGGTTGGTCGACAGCCACTGACCATGAGCCAGCAGTGTGCCCAGGGGGCCAAGAAGGCCAAGGGCATCCTGGCTTGGATCAGAAATGGTGTGACCAGCAGGGCCAGGGAGGTGATTCTCCCTCTGGACTCAGCACTAGTGAGGCCGCTCCTTGAATCCTGTGTTCTGTTCTGGGCCCCTCAGCACAAGAAGGATGTTGAGGCTCTGGAGAGAGTCCAGAGAAGAGCAACGAAGCTGGTGAAGGGGCTGGAGAACAGGCCTTATGAGGAGCGGCTGAGAGAGCTGGGGGGGTTTATCCTGGAGAAGAGGAGGCTGAGAGGAGACCTCATTGCTCTCTCCAACTCCCTGAGAGGAGGTTGTGGAGAGGAGGGAGCTGGGCTCTTCTCCCAAGGGACAGGGGACAGGACGAGAGGGAATGGCCTCAAGCTCCACCAGGGGAGATTTAGGCTGGAGATTAGGAGGAAGTTTTTCACCGAAAGGGTGATTGGGCATTGGAATAGGCTGCCCAGGGAGGTGGTTGATTCCCCTTCCCTGGAGGGTTTAAGGTACAGGTAGATGAGGTCCTGAGGGACATGGGTTAGTGTTTGATAGGAATGGTTGGACTCGATGATCCGATGGGTCTCTTCCAACCTGGCTGTTCTATGATTCTATGAAAACCCTCAGCTTTCCTCTTATTGCTGCTAAAATATTGTTTTTCCCGGTAGAAAACTTCTCTCTGTGCTATGGTTATAACATTCAGGCTATAAAATCATACCCACAGAGTCAGAGACTTGGTTTTAATGGACAAGAAAAGGTACAGCCCACAGATAATATAATTTATAAGCTGTTGGTGTTATAATTTATAAGGTGTTGGGTGTTTGGGCTGAGAGGTATGAGTTAAAAGAGAGAGTAGGGAGGAAACACAGGAGAGTGTGGCCAAAGGTTTGGGATTCAAGAACCTCCTGGAAGGATGTCAGCACTGACCTAACACTGGTGTTTCTAAACCCAAAATGCACAAGTTCAAGCTTAAAACAGAGCTAAGAGTGATGAAAACTTGTAGTCCTGCATATACACACTTAGGGATCTGAGCAGGCTGGATCCATGGGCTGAGACCAACGGCAGGAGGGTTAATGAGGCCAAATGGTGGATCCTGCCCTTGGGGCACAACAACCCTGAGCAGCTCCAGCCTAGGAGAAGTCTGGCTGGAAAGTGGCTGGAGGAGAAGGAGCTGGGGGGGTTGGTTGAAGAGGAGGCAGCAGGGGCCCAGGTGGCCAAGAAGGCCAAGGGCAGCTTGGCTTGGATGAGATGAGGAGAATCCCTCTGGCCTGGGCCCTGGGGAGAGCGCTTCTCGAATCCTGGGGTCAGTTGTGGGCCCCTCAGCACAAGGAAGATGTTGAGGCTGTGGAGCGAGTGCAGAGAGGAGAGCGGAGCTGGGGAAGGGGTTGGAGAAGAAGAGGAGGAGCGTCTGAGAGAGCTGGGGGGATTGAGGCTGGAGAAGAGGAGGCTGAGGGGAGAGCTCCTTGCTCTCTGCAAGTCCCTGAGAAGAGAGGAGGTTGTGGAGAGGAGGGAGCTGGGCTCTTCTGCCAAGGGACAGGCCGAGAGGGAATGGCCTCAAGCTCCACCAGGGGAGGCTCAGGACGGACATCAGGAAAAAGTTTTTCCTGGAAATGGTGATTGGTCAGTGGGAGAGGCTGCCCAGGCTGGGGGTTGAGTCCCTGGAGGGGTTTAAGGTGTGGGTGGCCGAGGTGCTGAGGGACATGGGTTAGTGATTGATGGGAATGGTTGGACTCGATGATCCGGAGGGTCTCTCCCAACCTGGCTGTTCTCTCTGATTCCCATGACACCCAGCCAGGCAATCCCTAAACTCAGGCAAAGACAGACCTGGAGTTAAGCAGAGCCACTTCTAGGAGTGAACACAAAGATGGAGAGTTGTCTGTGCCTGCACAGCCCCATTGTACCTGCTCTGGGATTGTCCGGGTTCTTATCCGGGTGGCAAGTCAGGGCCTTCTGCCTAAATGCTGTCTTCACCTGCAAGAGCCAGAACTGAGGGTTACCTGCTGGTGCCTTTCAGTCTGTGCTGAAAAAAGCAACTTGGGTTAAAAAACAAAAACACTGCAGAAACAAAAGATTACGGTTCTGAAGGTTTATTTAGCTGTTAGTTTTGCTTAACTCAAACCACATCTCCTTACTGTGAACAGAAAGCTGTGGTTGGACCAGAATTCATTTCATGACAAAATGCCCTGCAGGCCTGGCAGCAAACAAAGATCATTTTTGGGGCGTTGACAGCCCCATTGACCCTCAGACCGAACGGTGAAGCAAGGGACCTCTGAGGAGCTCAGTATTCCACCTCCACATCGTGACCTCAGGTTTAACACAGCCAAATGTCGGGTCCTGCACTTGGGGCACAACAACCCTGAGCAGAGCTCCAGACTGGGAGAAGTCTGTCTAGAAAGCTGCCAGGAGGAGAGGGACCTGGGGGGGTTGGTCGACAGCCACTGACCATGAGCCAGCAGTGTGCCCAGGGGGCCAAGAAGGCCAAGGGCATCCTGGCTTGGATCAGAAAGGGTGTGACCAGCAGGGCCAGGGAGGTTCTTCTCCCTCTGGACTCAGCACTGGGGAGGCTGCTCCTTGAATCCTGTGTTCAGTTGTGGGCCCCTCAGCACAAGAAGGATGTTGAGGCTCTGGAGCGAGTCCAGAGAAGAACAACGAGGCTGGTGAAGGGGCTGGAGAACAGGCCCTATGAGGAGCGGCTGAGAGAGCTGGGGGTGTTTATCCTGGAGAAGAGGAGGCTGAGAGGAGACCTCATTGCTCTCTACAACTCCCTGAAAGGAGGTTGTGGAGAGGAGGGAGCTGGGCTCTTCTCCCAAGGGACAGGGGACAAGAGGGAATGGCCTCAAGCTCCACCAGGGGAGATTTAGGCTGGAGATCAGGAGGAAGTTTTTCACAGAAAGGGTCATTGGGCATTGGAATAGGCTGCCCAGGGAGGTGGTTGATTCCCCTTCCCTGGAGGGGTTTAAGGGATGGGTGGACAAGGTCCTGAGGGACATGGTTTAGTGTCTGATAGGAATGGTTGGACTCGATGATCCGATGGGTCTCTTCCAACCTGGTTGTTCTACGATTCTATGGCCTGTCCTCTCCAATCCCACCATAGCGCAAAGATAAAGCAGCTGAGCCCCAGGACACTAAGCAGACACATTTCGAACAAATCAAAGGTTTTCAAAGTTAGAAGTTTTCCTTCTGGGTGCAAGGTAAACCTCACGATGGGAGGGGAAGGATTTTTGACAGAGGACTCTTTACTCCCTTCAACATTTTGAAAGAAACTGAAAGCTTCCTGAGTGAAATGGCCTAAGACACATGGGTTAGTGTTTGATGGGAATGGTTGGACTAGAAGATCAGATGGGTCCCTTCCAACCTGGTTGTTCTATGATTCTATGAAATCGCTTGTAAGGAGCTGAGCCGCCTTTGGCAGGGACACAACCGCAGGCATGAATCCAAACGGCTCTGATCAGCTGCCAGGCTCTTCCTACGGAAAGGAGAGGAATAACTGGTGGCCTCGCACCACCCTGTGGCCAAAGCTCTTCAAAGGGAAATCACAGAATCATAGAAGAACCAGGTTGGAAGAGACTCATCAGATCATCGAGTCCAACCATTCCTATCAAACACTAAACCATGTCCCTCGGGACCTCATCCACCCACACCTTAAACCCCTCCAGGGAAGGGGAATCAACCACCTCCCTGGGCAGCCTATTCTAATGCTCAATGACCCTTTCTGGGAAAATCTTCCTCCTAATCTCCAGCCTAAATCTCCCCTGGTGGAGCTTGAGGCCATTCCCTCTTGTCCTGTCCCCTGTCCCTTGGGAGAAGAGCCCAGCTCCCTCCTCTCTACAACCTCCTTTCAGGGAGTTGTAGAGAGCAATGAGGTCTCCTCTCAGCCTCCTCTTCTCTAGGCTAAACACCCCCAGCTCTCTCAGCCGCTCCTCACAGGGCCTGTTCTCCAGCCCCTTCACCAGCTTTGTTGCTCTTCTCTGGACTCTCTCCAGAGCCTCAACATCCTTCTTGTGCTGAGGGGCCCACAACTCAACACAGGATTCGAGTAGCAATCGCCCAGCTCGACACGAGGCAGCAGGGACGAGACGGGCCCCGCTCCGCGCTCCCCGCGGCCCTCACCTCCTTCTCCGTCGCCTTCTCGGCGATGCCCAACAGGCCGTACAGGTCCAGCTCCAACAGCTCCTTCCCGACCGCCATCTTAGCGAGCGCTGCCGCCCGGCGCAGCGCCGCGAGGCTCGCCGGGAAATGTGGTCCCCCGGCACCGCCACGCGGCTCCCTGCAAAAGGAGCTGGACTACAAATACCAGCGTGCACCGCGCGGCACGCCGAATCCCACGCGAGGAATAGGAGGCCCCGCGCCGCCCTTCCCTGACCGGCATTAAAATTTGACTACGCATCCCAGAACGCACCGCGCCGCTCGTCGCAGTGCGCGCTGGGAAATGGAGTTGTAGCGGCAGGCGCTGCTAGCACTTGCAAGGGCGGCTGGACTACATGTCCCAGAATGCTTCGCGCTGCCCCGTGGAGTGGTGGGACATTGGCGGTCGCTGCGGATGGGCTCAGCAGGGCTGGACGAGGAGATGGAGGAACCCTCAGCTGAGCATCCACCTTCCTGTGGGAAAGGAGAGATTCCTCCAGGGAATAGCGTCCTGGTGCAGATCCTACTGGATCCAGCCTGCCCAGATCCCTCTGCAGAGCCTCAGCCCCTGGATCCAGCCTGCCCAGGTCCCTCTGCAGAGCCTCAACCCCTGGATCCAGCCTGCCCAGATCCCTCTGCAGAGCCTCAGCCCCTGGATCCAGCCTGCCCAGATCCCTCTGCAGAGCCTCAGCCCCTGGATCCAGCCTGCCCAGATCCCTCTGCAGAGCCTCAGCCCATGGATCCATCCTGCCCAGATCCCTCTGCAGAGCCTCAGCCCATGGATCCATCCTGCCCAGATCCCTCTACAGAGTCTCATTCCCTGGATCCAGCCTGTCCAGATCCCTCTGCAGAGCCTCCTTACCCTCCAGCAGATCCACACTCCTGCCCAGCTCAGTGTCCCCTCCAGCCTTGCTCAGGGAGCTCTCGATCCCCTCAGGCAGATGATGGCTAAAGCCATTGGCCAGCAGTGGCCCCAGCCCTGGGGACAGAGCTCGTGCCCAGTCCAGCTGGGTTGAGCCCCAGCCCCAGCACTCCTTGTCCTGCCCACCCAGCCCAGTATGACAGTCAGCAGGGAGAGCGTCCGGCCAGGCTCTTGGCAGCTGCTTTCTCCAGCGCAACAGGGAGAAATGGTGTCCAAGGCTTTCGCAGCACCCAGGGGCACCTGCCTGCAGCCTTTCCCTCCCCTGCTGAGCCAGGAATTTCATGGAATGCACTGGGGGCAGCACACAAGGTGTCACTTTTCCCCCGTCAGCTGGAACCCTCTGTGAGGGCTGAATCTTCTCGCTAACCATTCCAGGGAGGGTTGAGGAGAATGAGGACACTTGGGTCTTGCCTAGACTTTATTCTGCCCCAAATCGTGGGCTCGAGGGGTTGGGAAGGGACTTGTGGATTTGCCCTTGTCCAGCGCTGCTGCTGCAGCCCAGGAGGTTGAGGTCTCCAGGGGCAACCAGGGTGGGGTCGGAACTGGGTGGGCTTTGAGGTGCCACCTGTGCCCTGACTGGCCGAGCCTGGGCACGGTCACGCAAATCACTGTGATGTCACAAAGACCCCTCCTGATGCAACAGAGACCCCCGTGATGTCACAGGAGACTCCCCTCTACTCAAGGCTGCCTCAGCCCTGCAGGGTCAGTCTGCTGTCCCCCTGCATGGAGAGCAGACGTGTGCCAGTGAGGGGAAGGACACCCCGTCCTGCCAGCTCCTTGCCCAGAGCACAGTGAGGTTCTGCCGGACGAGGCCTTCCCGCTTGCTGCCAGCACCTGTCCCAGGGTCAGTGTCCTGCCCGCGGAGCAGGAGCTCACAGGGATCTTCCTGGGGTGACTCGTCTGCTCTAGGACATCTTTGCCAGTGGTGGTACCACACGCCCAGCCTTGAGGCTGAGCCAGCGCCTCTCCAGCGCTTCCCTCCATCCCCTTGGCTGCGTCCTCAGGGCCGGCCGTCTCCTTGCCCTCGTCTGCCTTTGCCATGCGAGATGGTGTCGGAGCAGGGCACCCCTCCCAGAGCCGACAGCCCCAGCCAGGTGCCGGATGACTCCGAAGTCCCAAACTGCTCGATCTGCCAGGACACCATCCAGGATGAAGCCCGCGTGGCCTCGTGCCGACACCTTTTCTGTTTTCGTTGCATCCTCACCTGGGGCCGCCGGAGAGCCGTGTGTCCCCTCTGCCGCCGGGGTTTCAGCCAGGTCCTGCGCAGGGTGGGACCCAACAGCTGGAACATCGTCAACATCTTGCGCCACAACTACAGGATGAGGGCTCGACCCCGATATGCTACAAGGAGCACGTGGTGGCTGCGCCCATTCCCTCCCCCAGGAGGCCAGGGCTCTGGTCGCAGGGCGATCCAGGAGAGGGCCCCAAGCCGAGCTCCCAGGGAGCACCAAGATGACCGAGATCCGAGGCCCGAACGGGACGGCCGAGCGTCTGAGCAGAGGAGAAGGCGCGGCCGCAGGTCGTCCTCCACGATACAGAGGGAGTTAAGGAGGGACCGACAGGCCTCCAGGAGTCGATCCCCACAGAGATCCCGCAGGGAACGACAGTCGACGAGGAGTCGTTCCTCACAGAGGTCCCACAGGGACCGACAGGCCTCCAGGCGTCGATCCCAGAGGGAGCGACAGTCGACAAGGAGTCGTTCCTCACATAGATCCCAGAGGGAGCGACAGTCGGCAAGGAGTCGTTCCCCACATAGATCCCGCAGGGAACGACAGTCGACAAGGAGTCGTTCCCCACATAGATCCCGCAGGGAACGACAGTCGACAAGGAGTCATTCCCCACATAGATCCCGCAGGGAACGACAGTCGACAAGGAGTCGTTCCTCACATAGATCCCAGAGGGAGCGACAGTCGGCAAGGAGTCGTTCCCCACATAGATCCCGCAGGGAACGACAGTCGACAAGGAGTCGTTCCCCACATAGATCCCGCAGGGAACGACAGGCGACAAGGAGTCGTTCCCGGCCTAGATCCCGCAGGGAACGGCTCATATGAAGGAGTTGTTCCCAGCCCTGATCCCGCAGGGAATGGTGAGCATCAAGGAGCCATTCCCGGCCCTGATCCCACAGCACCCACAGGACTTCCAAACCCTTATGGGATGTTAATATTGGTCTAGAGTTAAGCTTCTATTCTTCACTTAGAATTGTACTGTTATAGGCTATAAAATAAATGTTTAAACACAATTCTGGGTCTTACTCTGTCTCCCTTCGGGGGGTGAGAACAGCCATGCCGGGCACAGGCATCGGCAGCCAAACCAGCCAAGACGGGTGCCCAAGGCGGCACCACAGGCTCAGCAAGCCTGGGGTTTCAACTCCTTGAGAATAGAATCATAGAACAACCAGGTTGGAAGAGACTCATCGGATCATCGAGTCCAACCATTCCTATCAAACACTAAACCGTGTCCCTCAGGCCCTCATGTACCATCCCCTTGTGACTTTTGGAACCTGCCTTTGTCTCAAACGTTGTGTTCGGTGAGGTTTGGAGGGTTAATAACTCCTCAGAGGTCAGAGGTGGCTCTCACACAGGAGGATGGATGAGGGGTGGAACTCCTAAACCCAACGGCAACGAAGGGGCAGCAGGAGAACAAGAAATAAGAACAGATTCCAGCAGCTCCTGCTGAAATAAAACCCCCGAGTCCTTGGGAAAGTGCAAACGAGTCTCAAGAGAGAGCAGCGACGTCTGCCCAGCAGCTCAGCTGTCCCAGGGCTGCAGCCGCCTGTGGATTCAGGAGGTTCTCACAAACACCGGCACCTCTGCCAGGCTGACAGAGAAATTCCTGAGGACGGTGCCTCCGTCGAACACTCGGGCGGTGCTGGTGTCCGTCCACAGGTGCCCTGCTCCGGGCAGGTAGACGTCTCGCCACGTTTGGCCTTTTTCTGTTACGGGAGCAACCAGGACCTGCAGAGGAGAGAGGAAGATGAGCCCGGGGAGGCTCTGGCCGAGGTTTCCCAGTGAAGGGAAACCTCAGCACAAGAAGGACGTTGAGGCTCTGGAGAGAGTCCAGAGAAGAGCAACGAAGCTGGGGAAGGGGCTGGAGAACAGGCCCTATGAGGAGCATCTGAGAGAGCTGGGGGGGTTTAGCCTGGAGAAGAGGAGGCTGAGAGGAGACCTCATTACTCTCTACAACTCCCTGAGAGGAGGTTGTAGAGAGGAGGGAGCTGGGCTCTTCTCCCAAGGGGTAGGATGAGAGAGAATGGCCTCTAGCTCCACCAGGGGAGATTTAGGCTAGAGATTAGGAGGAAGTTTTTCACAGAAAGGGTCATTGGGCATTGGAATAGGCTGCCCAGGGAGGTGGTTGATTCCCCTTCCCTGGAGGGGTTTAAGGGACTGGTAGATGAGGTCCTGAGGGACATGGGTTAGTGTTTGATAGGAATGGTTGGACTCGATGATCCGATGGGTCTCTTCCAACCTGCTTGTTCTGTGATTCTATAATTCTATGATTCTATGAAGTTGTGGCTGCCCCATCCCTGGAGGGGTTCATGGGCAGGTTGGATGGGGCTTGGAGCTCCTGATCCCATGGGAGGTGTGGGACTGGGTGGGCTGTGAGGTCCCTTCCATTCCAACCCATTCCAGGATTCCACGAAAGAGGTGGATGGACGAGCACAGGAGGCACCTTGTTTGCTCCCAGTTTACCCTTTGAGGTCACCCAGTCCCCACGGTTCCTACCTCGTCCCCAATGAGGAATTCATCCTCTACGGTGAAAGCGGTTGGGTCTGTGGGACTGAGCCACCAGACCGGGCGGAAGATGGGATGACCCAGGCTGAGCCATTCCTCGCTGTATTTCACAAGGAATGGCACAACGAAGTCGCGGTGCCTCTGGATGCAGTGCCGGGTCAGGTTCAGGACCTGCAGGGCGGTGGGAGAGAACGAAACCTGTGGCAGGTCCTTCAGCAAAGGAAAGGGGGAGCCATTCCCAGGGCTACTGGGAGCTTTCCCCACCGGGGACCGTAATGACTTTTGGGGGTGTTTGTCATCCCATGACAGGCTAGATCCATGGGCTGAGACCAATGGGATGAGGGTTAATGAGGCCAAATGGCGGATCCTGCCCTTGGGGCACAACAACCCTGAGCAGCTCCAGCCTAGGAGAAGTCTGGCTGGAAAGTGGCTGGAGGAGAAGGAGCTGGGGGGGTTGGTTGAAGAGGAGGCAGCAGGGGCCCAGGTGGCCAAGAAGGCCAAGGGCAGCTTGGCTTGGATGAGATGAGGAGAATCCCTCTGGCCTGGGCCCTGGGGAGAGAGCTCCTGGAATCCTGGGGTCAGTTGTGGGCCCCTCAGCACAAGAAGGATGTTGAGGCTGTGGAGCGAGTGCAGAGAAGAGCGACGGAGCTGGGGAAGGGGCTGGAGAAGAAGAGGAGGAGCGGCTGAGAGAGCTGAGGGGGTTGAGGCTGGAGAAGAGGAGGCTGAGGGGAGAGCTCCTTGCTCTCTGCAACTCCCTGAGAAGAGAGGAGGTTGTGGAGAGGAGGGAGCTGGGCTCCTCTCCCAAGGGACAGGGGACAGGACAAGAGGGAATGGCCTCAAGCTCCACCAGGGGAGGCTCAGGATGGACATTAGGGAGAAATATTTCCTGGAAATGGTGATTGGTCAGTGAGAGAGGCTGCCAAGTGAGGGGGTTGAGTGCCTTCCCTGGAGGGGTTTAAGGTGCAGGTGGCTGAAGTGCTGAGGGCCATGGGTTAGTGCTTGATGGGAATGGTTGGACTCGATGATCCGGTGGGTCTCTCCCAACCTGGTGATTCTCTGTCCTCTTTGGGAGGTGGCTTTACTTACCCAGGCGTCGCAGCAGAGCCAGGGAGGGGTGCTGAAGGCCATCACGGGGAGAAACGTCACGATCTGCAGCCACCGCACGTAGAGCTCTGGGTCCATTGGGGCATCACCGGCCAAGCTCCCTCCTGCGGGGACAAGGAGCTGTGTGAAGGGGCTCTGGAGCATCTCAATATGGGTATAGTCCCAAACGACCTGCTCTGTGTCACCCAACTACGAAAGGAACCACATTCTCCCTGCCCTTGTTTTCCTTCCTTGAGCATCGTCAGGAAATATCAGTCGTCTCTGGTCAGTTTAGGACCTGAATATGGGTCAGAAGGGACCTCAAACCCATCCAGTTCCATGGGCAGGGACATTTCCCACTGGATCATGTGCTCCCAGCCACATCCAACCTGCCCTTGAGTCCTTCCGGGGATGGAGCAGCCACCCCTGCTCTGGGCAACCTGTTCCAGGGCTTCCCAACCATAGAAATTTTCCATAGGACAGCAGTAAACACCCCAAAGAGAAACACCCCTTCCCCCCAAGGCTTTTCCCATCCCGAGCGACCCCTGAGCACTCTGGCACCTCCAGACTGTGGGGACACAACCTCATGGGCCTCTCAGCCCAGCAGCAAACATGCCACTGACAGAAGTCGGTGGCCTCAGCGTCGCTGCAGGGAGACACGAGCAGCCCCGTGAGCGCCCGAGCCTTGTTTTCTTGGAAAACTGGCTAAAAATAGAGGCTGAAGTGACAAAATGCTCAGCAACTGCCTCTTTCAGGGCTCTCGGGGGGGTCTCTGCTCTCTGGTTCTGATGCTTCCCGTGCGGCCTCTGTGCATTTGGGGCACGTTTTCCCCGCACAAGCAAGAAGAGAGCACAAAGAGCTGCTTGGCCCCAATTAAACAATTGTTTCTCTGCTTTTATTTAAGGATTTCTCAAACCATTGTGCTGTGGGAGCAGGAGGTGCCAACTGGGAGCGGGAACAGCTCTTGGGAACATCTATTAGGATGAGTCTATTTAGGAAGAGCTCTTTCCCAGCCAAGAATCCAGGCACAAGCTTTCCCAGCCTTGGGGTCCCTTCCTGGCCTTGGGGTCTCTCTCGGCCTTGGGGTCCCTCCCGGCCCTTGGCTGAGAGGGTTTGACCTCAAGCAAAGCTGCTCGAGGAGCTGAGCCACCCTCGGCCTGTGGTTCAGAAGCTCCCCGAGAGCATCCCCAGGGCGACCTGTGGCTGCTGCTGGAGCTAAGATTTACAACATCTTTATTTGTTTTCAACTCCTCGGGCGATTCCCTAGTAACGGTCGTAGAATCGGGGAGTGGTTTGGGTTGGAAGGGATCTCGAAGCCCAAGATCTCATCTCAATCTCCCCTCTTGCAGTTCAAATCTATTCCCCTAGTCCTGTCCTTGCACTCCCTGATCTGGCCTGGACAGGCACACACTCTCCTGGGTAGAAAACTGGTTGGCTGGAGGGCCCAGAGAGTGCTGGGAAATGGGGTTAAGTCCAGCTGGAGGCCAGTGACAAGTGGGGTCCCCAGGGCTCAGGGCTGGGTCCAGCCCTGGTCAATGTCTTCATCAACGACCTGGATGAAGGCATCGAGTGCTCCCTCAGCAAGTTTGCAGATGACACTGAGCTGTGTGGAAGTGTGGATCTGCTGGAGGGTCGGGAGGCTCTGCAAAGGGACCTAAACAGGCTGGATCCATGGGCTGAGTCCAATGGGATGAGGTTTAACACGGCCAAATGGCGCATCCTGCACTTGGGGCACAACAACCCTGAGCAGAGCTCCAGACTGGGAGAAGTCTGTCTAGAAAGCTGCCAGGAGGAGAGGGACCTGGGGGGGTTGGTCGACAGCGACTGACCATGAGCCAGCAGTGTGCCCAGGGGGCCAAGAAGGCCAAGGGCATCCTGGCTTGGATCAGAACTGGTGTGACCAGCAGGGCCAGGGAGGTGATTCTCCCTCTGGACTCAGCACTGGGGAGGCTGCTTCTTGAATCCTGTGTTCAGTTGTGGGCCCCTCAGCACAAGAAGGATGTTGAGGCTCTGGAGAGAGTCCAGAGAAGAGCCACGAAGCTGGTGAAGGGGCTGGAGAACAGGCCTTATGAGGAGCATCTGAGAGAGCTGGGAGTGTTTATCCTAGAGAAGAGGAGGCTGAGAGGAGACCTCATTGCTCTCTGTAACTCCCTGAGAGGAGATTGTGGAGAGGAGGGAGCTGGGCTCTTCTCCCAAGGGACAGGGGACAGGACAAGAGGGAATGGCCTCAAGCTCCACCAGGGGAGATTTGGCTAGAGATTAGGAGGAAGTTTTTCAAACAGAGGGTCATTGGGCATTGGAATAGGCTGCCCAGGGAGGTGGTTGATTCCCCTTCCCTGGAGGGGTTTAAGGGACGGGTGGGTGAGGTCTTGAGGGACTTGATTTAGTGTTTGATAGGAATGGTTAGACTAGAAGATCCGAAGGGTCTCTTCCAACCTGGTTGTTCTATGATTCTATGATTCTCCAGGTTTGGAAGGGACCTCAAAGCCCAAGATCTCATCTCAACCTCCCCTCTTGCAGCTCAGAACCATTCCCCTTGTCCTGTCCTTGCCCTCCATGATCAAGAGTCCCTCTCCAGCTATTTTGTAGGTGATAACCCAACCAAGTCAGCACAATGGAAACTTGGCTACCAGGAACAAAGATCTTGGAGCCTTCCTGCAACACCCAAGCCAGATGGGGGCAAACAGACCTCACGTGCACCTGAACAGAGCAAAAATCTTTGCAGAACAACCAGATACAGGGTTGGGGAAGGGGGGGGAAAGGCAGAAAAGAAAAAAAAAAAAAAAAATCAACGTTTACCTACTGAGTCAGGAATGAAGAAGTTGTAGCCCAGGAGGCTGTGGTGCAGCACGGAGGGAACCAACCCCTTCAGCCCCTCGTGGCTCCAGTCCGAGCGCAGGGGCCTCATCTGCACGAAGAGGGGCAGGTGGCTGGACCTGGGGCGGGGGGGACGACAGGCACAAATTTGAGCTCTGACAGCGCATGGACTGTCCCACCTCTGGCTGTTGGCACAGTCGCTGTGGTCTTCCCTCAGCCCTTTGGGATTTCTGCGCTGGAGAGAAGTTGATGCTCCCTGCACCTCGCCCACTGGATTTGGCAGCCCCAAACCTACCTTCCCACCCAAGATTTTTTGCGGGGGAAGCACACTTTGCCAGCAGTGTGCCCAGGGGGCCAAGAAGGCCAAGGGCATCCTGGCTTGGAGCAGAAATGGTGTGACCAGCAGGGCCAGGGAGGTTCTTCTCCCTCTGGACTCAGCACTGGTGAGGCTGCTCCTTGAATCCTGTGTTCAGTTGTGGGCCCCTCAGCACAAGAAGGATGTTGAGGCTCTGGAGAGAGTCCAGAGAAGAGCAATGAGGCTGGTGAAGGGGCTGGAGAACAGGCCCTATGAGGAGCGTCAGAGAGCTGGGGGGGATTAGCCTGGAGAAGAGGAGGCTGAGAGGAGACCTCATTACTCTCTACAACTCCCTGAAAGGAGGTTGTGTAGAGGTGGGAGCTGGGCCCTTCTCCCAAGGGACAGGGGACAGGACAAGAGGGAATGGCCTCAAGCTCCACCAGGGGAGATTTAGGCTGGAGATTAGGAGGAAGTTTTTCACACAGAGGGTGATTGGGCATTGGAACAGGCTGCCCAGGGAGGTGGTTGATTCCCCTTCCCTGGAGGTGTTTAAGGCACAGGTAGATGAGGTGCTGAGGGACATGGGTTAGTGTTTGATAGGAATGGTTGGACTCAATGATCCGATGGGTCTCTTCCAACCTGGTTGTTCTATGATTCTATGATTCCCCATTCAAAGCTTCTCTTCTCCTGGCTTGATCTCACCGGGAAACCACGATTCGGTGGTCCAGCCTGCTGGCGGCACAGCCACGCTCTGGGTTAGAGCCACACTGCAGGAGAACACCAACCCTGGTGGGAAAACCCTCCCGAAAAGACATACCTCAGCCACCCACACCTTAAACCCTCCAGGGAAGGGGCCTCAACCCCCTCCCAGGGCAGCCTCCAACACTGACCAATCACCCTTTCCGCAAAGAATTTTTTCCTAATGTCCATCCTGAGCCTCCCCTGGTGGAGCTTGAGGCCATTCCCTCTCATCCTGTCCCTTGGGAGAAGAGCCCAGCTCCCTCCTCTCCACAGCCTCTCCCAAGCAGCCATCGTCTCCAGCAGAGCATCTTCTCCTCGGTCCCCACCTGGCTCCGGCGTTGATGATGGTGGCATTTCCCAGCTTGGCCAGCGCTGCCGCCAGCGCCTCGGTGTATCTGTCACCCGCCAGCTCCGGGGGAGGTGGGATGTCTTGCTCCAGGAAGGTGTTGCCCTCGGCCCCTTCAAAGGCCACGTATGCAGCCCCCAGCGCCTGCCGCAGGTGCCGGGCACGGGCCAGGTACCAGCCCAGCGCCGCCTCGCTGGTGACGTTGAGGCGGGCGCAGAGCTGACCCTTCCAGGTGGTCAGCAGAGGGACCTGTGGCACAGAAGCACAGAATCACCAGGTTGGAAGAGACCCACCGGATCATCGAGTCCAACCATTCCTATCAATCACTAACCCATGTCCCTCAGCACCTCGGCCACCCACACCTTAAACCCCTCCAGGGAAGGGGACTCAACCCCCTCCCTGTTCCACTGCCCAATCACCCTTCCCATGAAATATTTCACCCTGATGTCCATCCTGAGCCTCCCCTGGTGGAGCTTGAGGCCATTCCCTCTTGTCCTGTCCCTTGGGCGAAGAGCCCAGCTCCCTCCTCTCCACAACCTCCTCTCTTCTCTCAGGGAGTTGCAGAGAGTAACGAGCTCTCCCCTCATCCTTCTCTTCTCCAGCCTCAAGACCCCCAACTCTCTCAGCCTGTACCATACAGGAGGTTCTCCAGCCCTCGGACCGTTTCCATTGCCTTTAAAATATCCTTCGGATATTCCACTTGAAAGCTGCTCCCTTAGGAGCCAGGAGAAAAGCTGCTCCCCCAGCATCGCTTCACACCGCAGGGTTCACCCTGACACCACAGAATCAGGTTGTTTCCCTCTGCAGGTATTGACCCAGCTTTGATTTGGGGTTTTAGGTGGAATCATAGAATCATAGAACAACCAGGTCGGAAGGGACCCCTCGGATCTTCAGGTTCTGGGGTTGGGTTGGGTCTCGTACCGCAGAGCTCCCTGTGCGGGGCCGCAGGCTGAGCCAGGGGCTGGTGGTGTTGCCGTCCCTCAGCGAGCGCAGGAAGATGGGGGAGGCGATGCTGGCATATGGGGACAGCGTGATGGAGAGCTGCAGCGGAACAGGGTCCCAGGGGTGAGCCACCTCGTGCCTCTTCCTCCGCTGTGGGGGAACATCGTCCTGCGGGGAGGGAATTACAGAATCAGAGAACAACCAGGTTGGAAGAGACCCATTGGATCAGCGAGTACAACCATTCCCATCAAACACTAACCCATGTCCCTCAGCACATCATCTACCTGTGCCTTAAACACCTCCAGGGAAGGGGAATCAACCACCTCCCTGGGCAGCCTATTCCAATGCCCAATCACCCTTTCCGTGAAAAACTTCCTCCTAATCTCCAGCCTAAATCTCCCCTGGTGGAGCTTGAGGCCATTCCCTCTCGTCCTGTCCCCTGTCCCTTGGGTGAAGAGCCCAACTCCCTCCTCTACACAACCTCCTTTCAGGTAGTTGTAGAGAGCAATGAGGTCTCCTCTCAGCCTCCTCTTCTCTAGGCTAAACCCCTCCAGCTCTCTCAAACGCTCCTCATCAGGCCTGTTCTCCAGCCCCTTCACCAGCCTCGTGGCTCTTCTTTGGACTCTCTCCAGAGCCTCAACATCCTTCTTGTGCTGAGGGGCCCACAACTCAACACAGGATTCAAGGAGCAGCCTCACCAGTGCTGAGTCCAGAGGGAGAAGAACCTCCCTGGCCCTGCTGGTCACACCCTTTCTGATCCAAGCCAGGATGCCCTTGGCCTTCTTGGCCCCCTGGGCACACTGCTGGCTCATGGTCAGTCGCTGTCGACCAACCCCCCCAGGTCCCTCTCCTCCTGGCAGCTTTCTAGACAGACTTCTCCCAGTCTGGAGCTCTGCTCAGGGTTGTTGTGCCCCAAGTGCAGGATGCGCCATTTGGCCGTGTTAAACCTCATCCCATTGGACTCAGCCCATGGATCCAGCCTGTTTAGGTCCCTTTGCAGAGCCTCCCACACCTCCAGCAGATCCACACTTGCACACATTGCAACCCCCACCCCACAAACCCAGTTTGCTTCCACCCTCCATGGAGGGATTGGCAGAGACAGCAGCTCTCCGCTCACCTCCGGAGCCCCAAGGCCGTACCTCAGCAGCCAGGACAGCCGTGCCGCGCTCCCCCAGGGCCAGGACGCCCTCCGCGAGGTGGTGCCGCTTCAACCTCTTGGCCAGTGCCCTCAAACCTCTCTTGATCTTGGCAACTGAGCCCTCTGCTCCATGGTAGCGCCAGATGGGAGCCCTGCAGGGGGGAAAGAGTTGTAGGGGTCACACCTCGCACCAGGACGAGGGCTTGGAAAGCACCCCCGGACTAGGAGGGAGTGATCATCCTACCCCAGGAGAGCCGTGTCCGGCAGGGCCCGCGCCTGCCCCACCAGCCGGCTACCCACGTGCCGATGGGCGACCGTGACGTCGGGGCTGAGGCACAGCAGGTAGCTCAAGGGCTCGGCCGCTGGCCCTGCGGGCGTCTCCAGGCAGAAGTGCCGCTCGCTCTCCAGCGAGACCAAGAGGGGCACGTCGGGCGCCACCGTCACCGTCACCCCTGCGGGGAGAGAGGAGTGAAACGGGGTCAGAAAGAATCATACAACGAGCAGGTTGGGAGAGACCCATCGGATCATTGAGTCCAACCACTCCCATCAAACACTAAACCACGTCCCTCAGGACCTCATCTACCTGTGCCTTAAACACCTCCAGGGAAGGGGAATCAACCCCCTCCCTGGGCAGCCTATTCCAATGCCCAACCACCCTTTCCGTTAAAAACTTCCTCCTAATCTCCAGCCTAAATCTCCCCTGGTGGAGCTTGAGGCCATTCCCTCTTGTCCTGTTCCCTGTCCCTTGGCAGAAGAACCCAGCTCCCTCCTCTCCACAACCTCCTCTCAGGGAGTTGTAGAGAGCAATGAGGTCTCCCCTCAGTCTCCTCTTCTCCAGGATAAACACCCCCAGCTCTCTCAGACGCTCCTCATAGGGCCTGTTCTCCAGCCCCTTCACCAGCTTCGTTGCTCTTCTCTGGACTCTCTCCAGAGCCTCAACATCCTTCTTGTGCTGAGGGGCCCACAAATGAACACAGGATTCAAGGAGCGGCCTCCCCAGTGCTGAGTCCAAAGGGAGAAGAACCTCCCTGGCCCTGCTGGTCACACCGTTTCTGATCCAAACCATGATGCCAGCTCAGAAAGCAGGTGGCTCCTCTATGTCCTCACACCAGTGGCCACAGGATGAATGGGTTAATGGGGCAGGGGGGGAATATCTTAAGTTGGAGGTTCTGCAGAATCATAGAAGCATAGAAATCCAGGAATGATTTGAGTTGGGTTGGAAGGGACCTCACACCCCATCCAGTCCCACCTCCCACTGGCTCAGGGGCTCCGAGCCCCATCCAACCTGCCCTTGAGCCCCTCCAGGGATGGGGCAGCCACCCCTGCTCTGGGCAATCTCTTCCAGGGCCTCCTCACCCTCACAGCAAAACGTTTCTGCCTCAGGTCTCACCTCAATCTCATCACAATCCAAATTTCCACCTGAAAACGACAACAGCAACTAAACTGATGCCCCATCCAGCATCCCAGAGCAGCACCAGGGACCTGGGATGGAGACCCTGGGGTCCCTTGGGCCAATCCACCTCCTCCGACGCTGACTTGTAAAGGCAGCTGGTGTTTAACATCGTGACCTTTTCCTCAGGAATGAGGATCCATCCCTTTGTAGGATGCTTTAACCTTGGAGGCGTCTCCCCTGCTCGTAAACCCCTTGCTCTGCAGATGAGGGAAGGGACAGAGAAGCAGAGGGGTTAAAGCACTGGGAGACGGGGCAGGGAATTACCTGTTGAGCTCAAGAAGTATCTCTCCAGGACGGGCCCGTAGCCAGTGGGGTTTTTGCCGAGGTCGCCGCTGACGAAGGGCTGCGCCAGGCTCTCGGCACCGTTGAGCGGCCAGCGCTGGGCACGGACGCTCGCCCCTCCGTACCAGGACACGTTGGCCATGGAGAAGCAATCCTGCAGTGGGGAGAGATGTCATGAGGCCGCTCCTTGAATCCTGTGTGCAGTTGTGGGCCCCTCAGCACAAGAAGGATGTTGAGGCTCTGGAGAGAGTCCTGAGAAGAGCAACGAGGCTGGTGAAGGGGCTGGAGAACAGGCCCTGTGAGGAGCGGCTGAGAGAGCTGGGGGGGTTTAGCCTAGAGAAGAGGAGGCTGAGAGGAGACCTCATTGCTCTCTGCAACTCCCTGAAAGGAGGTTGTGGAGAGGAGGGAGCTGGGCTCTTCTCCCAAGGGACAGGGGACAGGACAAGAGGGAATGGCCTCAAGCTCCACCAGGGGAGATTTAGGCTGGAGATTAGGCGGAAGTTTTTCACACAGAGGGTCATTGGGCATTGGAACAGGCTGCCCAGGGAGGTGGTTGATTCCCCTTCCCTGGAGGTGTTTAAGGGACAGGTAGATGAGGTGCTGAGGGACATGGGTTAGTGTTTGATAGGAATGGTTGGACTCGATGATCCTATGCGTCTCTTCCAGCCTGGTTGTTCTGTGATTCTATGAGATGGGGAGAAGCACCATCAGAAGGGGAAAAAGCATCATGAGACGGGGGAGAAGCGTCATCCAAAGGGGGAGAAGTGTCATCGTGAGACGAGATGGGGAGAAGCATTGTGAGACGGAGGAAGCTTGAGGCCATTCCCTCTCGGCCTGTCCCTTGGCAGAAGAGCCCAGCTCCCTCCTCTCCACAACCTCCTCTCTTCTCAGGGACTTGCAGAGAGCAAGGAGCTCTCCCCTCAGCCTCCTCTTCTCCAGCCTCAACCCCCTCCAGCTCTCTCAGTCGCTCCTCTTCTTCTCCAGCCCCTTCCCCAGCTTCCTTGCTCTTCTCTGCACTCGCTCCACAGCCTCAACATCCTTCTGGTGCTGAGGGGCCCACAACTGACCCCAGGATTCCAGGAGTGCTCTCCCCAGGGCCCAGGCCAGAGGGATTCTCCTCATCTCACCCAAGCCAAGCTGCCCTTGGCCTTCTTGGCCACCTGGGCCCCTGCTGCCTCCTCTTCACCCAACCCCCCCAGCTCCTTCTCCTCCAGCCACTTTCCAGCCAGACTTCTCCTAGGCTGGAGCTGCTCAGGGTTGTTGTGCCCCAAGGGCAGGATCCGCCCTTTGGCCGCGTTAAACCTCAGAGGCTTTTCTGCCTCTGCTCTGCTAGAAGGTACTTGGATTAAAGTTTTCCCTCTGCGAGAACGAGAACTGGGACAAAATGATTCTGAAATCCTGCCTGTTTGGGGGTTTATTGCAGTTACCAGGTGGAGGGAAGAGAAGGAGGAAATAAGAAGGTTGGAAGTGCAAATTCTGCCCTATGTTCGCCTTGAAGACCAAAAAATTCCTCTTAAATTTTCACTTAGAGCTAAAGAACAACAATTTTTCTTCTTCTCCCCCTTCTCTGCCTGTGTTCACTGTGCAGATCCCACTGTGGGAATAACTACACCTCACAGACCAAGGTTGCCTCTAAAATAAGATAAAAGCCCAAACAAACCCTTCCCTCCTCCTTGCAGAATCCATCCAGTTCTTCAAAGCCTCTAAGACTCCCTCTTTTCTGCCAGAGCCGAGGATCAGGAGGGCTAATCCTTCCCCGTGACTCCCCACGTGGGGAAGGGGCTTCCCCGAAAGAACTGGGGGATTCGGGACCCTCGGGCGGAGAGGGACCCGACTCAACCCAAACCGCCGCTCAACCCAACCCAACTAAATGCTCTTTGTTGCCCCTGATGCCAAAGCTCCTGGAGCCCTGACTTCATCCCACTGTGGGGGCAGAGAGGGGTTAAGTCCCTCTGAGCCGTAAATTATTAAAGTGGAAAGGCTGGAGGCTCAGAACAGCCGTACCAGGTATCAGCAGGGAAAGAGACGGAGCAGAGAGCCTCTGGAGAGCTCTTAAATTTCACTGGGTCATATTTTCTGAGAGTGTGGGGTCGGGTCAGTGGGGGAAAAAAAAAAATAAAAAACCAACAACAACAACCTATTCCCTCCGGGTCATCTTCTCAGCTGCCCCAAATCCATGTAAAATCATAGAATCGTAGAACAACCAGGTTGGAAGAGACCCGTCGGATCATCGAGTCCAACCATTCCTATCAAACACTAACCCATGTCCCTCAAGACCTCATCTACCTGTGCCTTAAACACATCCAGGGAAGGGGACTCAACCACCTCCCTGGGCAGCCTATTCCAATGCCCAATGACCCTTTCTGTGAAAAACTTCCTCCTAATCTCCAGCCTAAATCTCCCCTGGTGGAGCTTGAGGCCATTCCTTCTCGTCCTGTCCCCTGTCACTTGAGAGAAGAGCCCAGCTCCCTCCTCTCTACAACCTCCTTTCAGGTAGTTGTAGAGAGTAATGAGGTCTCCCTTCAGCCTCCTCTTCTCCAGGATAAACCCCCCCCCAGCTCTCTCAGCCACTCCTCATAGGGCCTGTTCTCCAGCCCCTTCACCAGCCTCGTTGCTCTTCTCTGGACTCTCTCCAGAGCCTCAACATCCTTCTTGTGCTGAGGGGCCCACAACTCAACACAGGATTCAAGGAGCAGCCTCCCCAGTGCTGAGTCCAGAGGGCGAATCACCTCCCTGGCCCTGCTGGTCACACCATTTCTGCTCCAAGCCAGGATGCCCTTGGCCTTCTTGGCCCCCTGGGCACACTGCTGCCTCATGGTCAGTTGCTGTCAACTAACCCCCCAGGTCCCTCTCCTGGACACAAAACCCTAAAGTGATGGCAACAAGGGACTCACGGCTACAAGGGAACAATTCCCTGTCTCCGCAGGGTCCCGTTCTGCTCCCTCACCTGTCAGGACCCCATGGAGCGACAGCGTTTTTCTATCCCTACAACTCATTTTCAGGCTCAGCTTCTATTAACCCAAGAGAAAAAATAGGGAAGGATACAAAAGCCAAACCCCCTGGAAGATCTTGCAGCCGTGGATGGGGATGAATCCCGTCCCGAGGGAGCTGCTGCATTGTGCCTGTGGTTGGAGAGCCCTTCCCGAGCTTGTCTCCAGCATTGTGAGCCGAAGGGATTATTTACACCGTCTCTAGATAAACACTCTTCTCTCTCTCCCACCCCTGGGGTGACCCCTGCAGCCCCAAGAGGAGTCACCGCGGCTCAAGGTTAAGTTTTGAGGCTTCATAGAATCACCAGGTTGGAAGAGACCCACTGGACCATGGAGTCCAACCATTCCTATCAATCATAGAATCACAGAATCATAGAACAAGCAGATTGGAAGAGACCCACCAGATCATCGAGTCCAACTGTACCTACCAAACACTAACCCATGTCCCTCAGCACCTTGTCCACTCACACCTTAAACCCTCCAGGGAAGGTGAATCAACCCCCTCCCAGTTCAGCCTGTTCCAATGCCCACTGACCCTTTCTGTGAGGCTGTTTTCCCATCTGGGACCCTCCGGCTACTGGAGGCTTTAGCTATAGAATCACAGAATCATAGAACAACCAGGTTGGAAGAGACCCATTGGATCATCGAGTCCAACCATTCCTATCAAACACTAACCCATGTCCCTCAGCACCTCATCCACCTGTGCCTTAAACACCTCCAGGGAAGGGGAATCAACCCCCTCCCTGGGCAGCCTGTTCCAATGCCCAATGACCCTTTCGGTGAAAAACTTCCTCCTAATCTCCAGCCTAAATCTCCCCTGGTGGAGCTTGAGGCCATTCCCTCTTGTCCTGTCCCCTGTCCCTTGGGAGAAGAGCCCAGCTCCCTCCTCTCCACAACCTCCTTTCAGGGAGTTGGAGAGAGCAATGAGGTCTCCTCTCAGCCTCCTCTTCTCCAGGATAAACACCCCCAGCTCTCTCAGCCGCTCCTCATAGGGCCTGTTCTCCAGCCCCTTCACCAGCCTCGTTGCTCTTCTCTGGACTCTCTCCAGAGCCTCAACATCCTTCTTGTGCTGAGGGGCCCACAACTCAACACAGGATTCAAGGAGCAGCCTCCCCAGTGCTGAGTCCAGAGGGAGAATCACCTCCCTGGCCCTGCTGGTCACACCATTTCTGATCCAAGCCAGGATGCCCTTGGCCTTCTTGGCCCCCTGGGCACACTGCTGCCTCATGGTCAGTGGCTGTCGACCAACCCCCCCAGGTCCCTCTCCTCCTGGCAGCTTTCTAGACAGACTTCTCCCAGTCTGGAGCTCTGCTCAGGGTTGTTGTGCCCCAAGTGCAGGATGTGCCATTTGGCCGTGTTAAACCTCATCCCGTTGGACTCAGCCCATGGATCCAGCCTGTTTAGGTCCCTTTGCAGAGCCTCCTGACCCTCCAGCAGATCCACACTTGCACACAGCTCAGTGTCATCTGCAAACTTGCTGAGGGAGCACTCGATGCCTTCATCCAGGTCATTAATGAAGACATCGAACAGGGCTGGACCTAGCACTGAGCCCCTTTGGCTGCTTTGACCCCATGGAGAGGGGCAGAGGGTTACCTTGAGGGCCACGTCGGGGCGCAGGGGGGTCCAGCGGACGCCGTAGCACTCGGTGCCGGGAGCCGGCGAGGCCTGGAGGGAGAGTTGGAGCTCGGCGTCGTCCTCCCAGGTGTAACAGAACTGGTCGCCATCGTGCCAGCAGCCATCCCGCGGCGGCGGAGGCTGGGTGGCCGCCGGCAGGCCGGCCACGGCGATCGTCGCCACCGTGCGCCCCGTGGGCAGCGCCCGCAGCAGCAGGGCCCCGCGCGGCCGCTCCCACAGCAGCCCCCCGGCCTGGCCCCGCAGCACCCACTCCTCCGACGGCGTCTCCAGCGCCTGCCACGAGATGATGCCGATGGTCATGGCGAAGAAGACGGCCACCCCGAGGCAGCCCAGGGCCCCCTTCCAGGGCTCCGTCAGCTCCCGCAGGCCCGAGGTCCAGGCGGCGTCGGGAAGCTGGCGCGTGGGGCGGGCGAGGGGCATGGTTGGGATGCTCCCAACCCTCCTCCTTCTTCTTCTTCTTCTTCTTCTCCTCTCCTCCTGCGGCAAACGCAAGAAGGAAAAGGCTCTTCGGGGATCGATCCCAAGGAAGAGCAAATATAAAACTTTCAACGAGCAAAGGAAAAGGTTCTTCAGGGGTCACTCCCGAGGAAGAGTGAATATAAAACGTTCAACAAGTGAAGGAGAAGACTCGAGGAAGAGCAACTATAAAACTTTCAACAAGTGAAGGAAAATGCTCTTCGGGGATGGATCCTGAGGAAAAGCAACTATAAAACGTTCAACAAGTGGAGAAAAACGCTCTTTGGGGATGGATCCTGAGGAAAAGCAACTATAAAATGTTCAACAAGTGAAGGAAAAGGCTCTTTGGGGATGGATCCTGAGGAAAAGCAACTATAAAATGTTCAACAAGCAAAAGGAAAACACTCTTCAGGGTTGGATCCTGAGGAAAAGCAACTCTAAAACGTTCAACAAGTGAAGGACAAAGCTCTTCAGGGTTGGATCCTGAGGAAAAACAACTCTAAAATGTTCAACAAGCAAAGGAAAAGGCTCTTCGGGGATCACTCCCTAGGAAGAGTGAATATAAAACGTTCAACAGGAGAAGGAAAAGGCTCTTTGAGGATCACTCCTGAGGAAGAGTGAATATAACGTTCAACAAGCGAAGGAAAAGGCTCTTCGGAGATGGATCCCAAGGAAAAGCAACTATAAAACGTTCAACAAGCGAAGGAAAAGGCTCTTCGGGGGTGGATCCTGAGGAAAAGCAACTCTAAAATGTTCAACAAGTGAAGAAAAACGCTCTTCAGGGTTGGATCCTGAGGAAAAACAACTATAAAATGTTCAACAAGCAAAGGAAAACGTTCTTCGGGGATGGATCCTGAGGAAAAGCAACAATAAAACTTTCAACAAGCAAAGGAAAGGGCTCTTCAGGGATCACTCCCGAGGAAGAGTGAATATAAAACGTTCAACGGGAGAAGGAAAAGGCTCTTTGAGGATCACTCCTGAGGAAGAGTGAATATAACGTTCAACAAGCGAAGGAAAAGGCTCTTCGGAGATGGATCCCAAGGAAAAGCAACTATAAAACGTTCAACAAGCGAAGGAAAAGGCTCTTTGGGGATGGATCCTGAGGAAGAGCAACTATAAAACGTTCAACAAGCGAAGGAAAAGGCTCTTCAGGGATGGATCCCAAGGAAAAACAACTATAAAACGTTCAACAAGCAAAGGAAAAGGCTCTTCGGGGATGAATCCTGAGGAAGAGCAACTATAAAACTTCCAAGAAGCGAAGGAAAAGGCTCTTTGGGGATCGCTCTGGAGGAAGAGCAGCTATAAGACTTTCAATGAGCGAAGCCGCAACTCTCTTCCTTCGCTGGAACCCGAGGGTAGGGAAAACCTCTCCTGCAGCCTCTCTTGCAGCTGCCACTCTGCAAATCCCACTGCAGATCCCACCTCTGGGCTCGTATCGCCAGCCCCCGCCCTGGGTGGCAGCTCAGCCCCTTGGCACCGGCCCAGCGCCGTTCCTCGGGGCCAAGGAGACGCTCACGAGCGGCCAAGAGCCTCCGAGAAGCAGCCGGTGGGATGGGAGGCAGTGAAGGAGCCTCCGAGAGCTCAGGGTTTGCCTTTGCCAAGCAAAGCTTCACTTCTTGGCTTGCCAAGCAGCTCCAGGGGGCAGAAAAAATATTGTTAGAGAGAGAGAGAGAAGGGATGAAATGTCATTTTTTGACCTCCTTCCCTCTTGTCTGTGGAAGATCATGGAGAAAAATGACCTGCGGCAGCTCCTGCTCGAGGGAAGGGGACCCAGCGCCCAAGGGCTGTGACCTGGAGGGGGAAGACCAGCTTCTCCCCACATCTCATCTCATCCAAGCCTCCCCTCGCGTCCCCAGCCACCTCCCAGCCCCACGTCTTTTACCGAAAGTTGGATTAGAAGATGCTTCAGGAGCCCCCGAAGTGGTCAACGACGGCCGAGCATCCCAGCCTCGAGTCTTGTTCCTGGTCTGGTCAGGCAGAGTCTTCCTCCTGTTCCCCCGAGTCTCTCCTTCCCCCAAAGTCTTCCTTCTCCTCCTTCCCCCAAATCTTTCTTTCTTCTCCTGCTTCCCCCAAAGTCTTCCTTCCTCTCCTGCTTCCCCCAAGTCTTTCTTTCTTCTCCCGCTTCCCCCAAGTCTTTCTCTCTCTCCTCCTTCCCCCCAAGTCTTTCTCTCTCTCCTCCTTCCCCCAAAGTCTTCCTTCTCCTGCTTCCCCCCAAGTCTTCCTTCCTCTCCTCCTTCCCCCCAAGTCTTTCTTCCTTCTCCTCCTTCCCCCAAAGTCTCTCTCTCTCCTGCTTCCCCCAAGTCTTTCTCTCTCTCCTGCTTCCCCCAAGTCTTTCTCTCTCTCCTCCTTCCCCCAAGTCTTTCTCTCTCTCCTCCTTCCCCCAAAGTCTTTCTCTCTCTCCTCCTTCCCCCAAAGTCTTTCTCTCTCTCCTCCTTCCCCCAAAGTCTTTCTCTCTCTCCTCCTTCCCCCAAAGTCTCTCTCTCTCCTCCTTCCCCCAAAGTCTTTCTCTCTCTCCTCCTTCCCCCAAAGTCTCTCTCTCTCCTCCTTCCCCCAAAGTCTTTCTCTCTCTCCTCCTTCCCCCAAAGTCTTTCTCTCTCTCTCTCCTCCTTCCCCCAAAGTCTTTCTCTCTCTCCTCCTTCCCCCAAAGTCTTTCTCTCTCTCCTCCTTCCCCCAAAGTCTTTCTCTCTCTCCTCCTTCCCCCCACGTCTTTCCCCTCCTCCTTCCCCAGGTCACTTTTCCCTCCCGGAGACCTTTGCCGCGGAGGCAACTTGATCCAGAGAAGCCTCAAACACGTTATCTAGGACAAGACGCCGCTTGCACCCTCCCACCTGCTCCCCCTGCACAAAGGAAGCTCCTTTAGAAACACAGAATCAGAGAATCACCAGGTTGGAAGAGACCCATCGGATCATGGAGTCCAACCATTCCCATCAAACACTAACCCATGTCCCTCAGCACCTCATCTATCCACACCTTAGTAATTAAAATAAATAGGAAACATTAAACAAAAAAAAAGAAGGAAGAATCACAGAATCACCAGGTTGGAAGAGACCCATCGGATCATCGAGTCCAACCATTCCTATCAAACACTAACCCATGTCCCTCAGCACCTCATCTACCTGTGCCTTAAACACCTCCAGAGAAGGGGAATCAACCACCTCCCTGGGCAGCCTGTTCCAATGCCCAATGACCCTCTGTGTGAAAAACTTCCTCCTCATCTCTAGCCTAAATCTCCCCTGGTGGAGCTTGAGGTCATTCCCTCTCGTCCTGTCCCCTGTCCCTTGGGAGAAGAGCCCAGCTCCCTCCTCTCCACAACCTCCTCTCAGGGAGTTGGAGAGAGCAATGAGGTCTCCTCTCAGCCTCCTCTTCTCCAGGATAAACACCCCCAGCTCTCTCAGCCACTCTTCATAGGGCCTGTTCTCCAGCCCCTTCACCAGCTTTGTTGCTCTTCTCTGGACTCTCTCCAGAGCCTCATCATCCTTCTTGTGCTGAGGGGCCCACAACTGAACACAGGATTCAAGGAGCGGCCTCCCCAGTGCTGAGTCCAGAGGGAGAAGAACCTCCCTGGCCCTGCTGGTCACACCACGGGGAGCAGGGGGGGGTCTGACTGGGTGACTTGGAGCAGCAGCTGAAAGCTCTGTTCCAGGATTGGGTCCTGGCTGGGGGGATGCCAGAGGACCACGAGTCATTCCCAGCCGGATTTAGAGGAATCCGGGGAGGGATGGAAGGGGAGCCCGGCGGCTGCTCTCAGTGGGGCCGATGCCAGGGGTGGGAGGGTAAATGTTCAGCTCCTCCTAGTGCACCAGGGACAAATCCTGCTGGAGGCTTCTGCAACAACTCCCATGGGAACGGTTGGACTCGATGATCCGATGGGTCTTTTCCAACCTGGTTATTCTATGATTCTAACTCAACACTTCCCCAAACAACCCATCCCAGCTCTGGGAGGTGGGGGAGTCTGAGCCCTCTCCCCACCCTCCCAGCGCCTCCTTTTCTGGGTGTGGAGGAACAATTGGACTCGTTTTCCCAAATCGCAGCAGGATCCGGCTCCCTCCAACAGCTTGAAGCCCGGAGTCACCTCCCTTCGTCCCCCTCAAACAGCCAAGAAAAACCACAGGTCCCTGACTGGTTGGAAAGGGAAGGTGGGAGGTGGAGCCGGATGATCTTTCAGGTCCTTTCCAACCCAAACCGTTCCATGATTTTAAGAAAATACGTGTTTGATGGTTGGATCTCCAGCAAGCTGACCTGTCCCTCTGCCTGCAGGGCTTCCCAAAAGTTCTGTGTCTCCTCCTCTGCTAAATGGGGTGTTTATTCCCCAGTCCTGACCTCACAGGTCTGAAAAGACCTTGAGTTTCCCGGTTTGCATCCGACAGGGCTTTTCTGTTGGGGTCTGGGGTCCACGAGCGCCACGGGTGAAGGGCTGGGGCTGACAAACCTGCCAGGAATTCTGCTGGATTCTCCCCAAAGCTGGTCTGGGTGGGTTTGGGAGCTCCCCAGAGCTGTTTGAGTGGGTTTGGGAGTTCCCCAGAGCTGGTCTGGGTGGGTTTGGAGCTCCCCAAAGCTGTTTGGGTGGGTTTGGAGCTCCCCAAATCCACTTGGGTGGGTTTCAGAGCACCCCAAATCCGCTTGGGTGGGTTTCAGAGCACCCCAGGGCACCTCCTCTCCAAGGAACCTGCATTGAACCCACCTCTCCAAGCCCCTAAAGCTGCAGGCTCTACTCCAAGGAAGGCAAAGACCTTCACCTTCCTCTTCTTTCATCCCTGCAGAGTCCTCACCGCAGGGATTTAGGGTCGATGGCTCTGTCCCCACGTGTCCCCCACAAGGACTCCCCCAGCCCTTGGGTCCCCACAGAGGGACCAGCCCGAGGGCCACCTCAGGGCTTTGTAGCCAAAAGGGGAACCTCCTCCCCCTGCAGAGGCAGCCAAGGCTTTCAGCAATTAGCAATTAGCAGCCCTGATGAGCTCCCTGGGCCTCCCTGGCAGCAGCTGAGCTCAATATAAATGAGCTCTCTTGCTAATTACAGTGAGGCCAAACAGCCTCCTGGCCTTGGTGAGAAGCTGGGGTGACATTGACCACCCCGGAGCTGCTGGAGAAAAGCCTTTTGGGGTTCCTGGGGTGGGAATAGAGCTCTGGGGTTGATTTGGGATGAGGATCCTCGCTGTGCTGAGAGCTCCTCTGTTCCCAGGGCTGGGAGGATGCTGTGCTGCTCCTCCTGCATCCAGCATCTTGAAGAAACTGGAATCCAGTTCTGCCTCCTCAGCACAGGGAGGACATGGAGCTGCTGGAGTGAGGGCAGAGGAGGCCACGGAGATGATCCGAGGGCTGGAGAAGCTCCCGTGCGAAGGAGAAGCTGAGTGAGTTGGGGTTGTTGAGGCTGGAGAAGGCTGCAGGGAGACCTCAGAGCACCTTCCAGGGCTGGAAGGGGCTGCAGGGAAGCTGGGGAGGGACTCTGGAGCAGGGAGGGCAGGGATGGGATGAGGGGGAATGGTTTGAAGCTGCAAGACAGGAGGTTGAGATGAGATCTTGGGGAGAAATGTTTTGCTGTGAGGGTTGGAGTCCCTGGAACAGGTTTCCCAGAGCAGGGGTGGCTGCCCCATCCCTGGAGGGGTTCAAGGGCAGGTTGGATGGGGCTTGGAGCCCCTGATCCAGTGGGAGGTGTGGGACTGGGTGGGCTGTGAGGTCCCTTCCAAGCTCCCCAGCTGGTTCTCCATCCAGGGACAATCCTTCCCGCAGTCGATCTTTGCTGACGATCAGAGGGGAGCATTGCACTTAGAACCACCAAAGCTCCTTGGCTTGTCTCGCACTCCCTTTGCTTCCTCTTCTCGGCATCTAGAATCATAGAATCATAGAACAACCAGGTTGGAAGAGACCCATTGGGTCATCGAGTCCAACCATTCCTATCAAACACTAACCCATGTCCCTCAGCACCTTGGCCACACACACCTTAAACCCTCCAGGGAAGGGGACTCAACCCTCTCCCTGGGCAGCCTCTCCCACTGACCAATCACTCTTTTTGGGAAATATTTCTCCCTAATGTCCATCCTGAGCCTCCCCTGGTGGAGCTTGAGGCCATTCCCTCTCATCCTGTCCCCTGTCCCTTGGGAGAAGAGCCCAGCTCCCTCCTCTCCACAACCTCCTTTCAGGGAGTTGTAGAGAGCAATGAGGTCTCCTCTCAGCCTCCTCTTCTCCAGGATAAACACCCCCAGCTCTCTCAGACACTCCTCATGAGGTCTGTTCTCCAACCCCTTCCCCACCTTCGTGGCTCTTGTCTGGACTCTCTCCAGAGCCTCAACATCCTTCTTGTGCTGAGGGGCCCACAACTCAACACAGGATTCAAGGAGCAGCCTCACCAGTGCTGAGTCCAGAGGGAGAAGAACCTCCCTGGCCCTGCTGGTCACACCCTTTCTGATCCAAGCCAGGATGCCCTTGGCCTTCTTGGCCCCCTGGGCACACTGCTGCCTCATGGTCAGTCGCTGTCGACCAACCCCCCCAGGTCCCTCTCCTCCTGGCAGCTTTCTAGACAGACTCCTCCCAGTCTGGAGCTCTGCTCAGGGTTGTTGTGCCCCAACTTTCTGCGACAGTTTTGCTTGACACGAGGTGACGAGAGCTCTGAAGAGGGTGGATTTCTCTCACCATCTGGATTTGAGGCTGCAGCCTCCAGGAGTTTTGCCCGGAGCAGCTCTCCCACCTCTCAGAGCCCTCACGGGCAGCAGCTTCTGACCGAGAGCTCCCTCCCTTATCAGGGACACATCTACTTTGAATCATAGAATCACCAGGTTGGAAGAGACCCATCGGATCATCGAGTCCAACCATTCCTATCAAAGTCTGAGTTTCCTTCTGTGTTCTTACATGACAGTTTGCAAACTGTGGAAATGTCTTTCGTCCATAAACACTGACTGAAGAGTTCATCTGATTAAACCTGTTAAGTTTTAAGTGTTAAGTGAAGGAACCAGCGATGCTGCTGAGCACCTCTCACTACTTCAGGAACCTCCAAGGAGACTGGAATGATGCTTTCTGGAGCTTCCTTGCTCAGCAGACCTGGAAGATTCTAACATAAAGAGAAATTCAGCCTGAAATGCGTAAATGCATCACCAGGAGGGGTTTGTGGATGTGGATGGATGTTGAACTTTCTGATGTTTGTTGTAATTTAGAATCGTAGAATCCTAGAACAACCAGGTTGGAAGAGACCCACCGGATCATCGACTCCAACCGTTCTTGGCATTGAGGATGTTATCCGCTTGATGCTGTTTGGGGAGCATCTCCAGGTCTCTCGGGAGAGCTCCACCTGGAAAACCAACCTCGTTATTCTGTGATTCTATGATCTTTGTGGCCTCCTCTGGATCCGTTCCCACAGCTCCGCTTCCTTCTTATTGGTGGGATGGACTCATAGAGGTTTGGTCCCAGTGCTGTGATTTCATGATTCTGTGTATTATACGAAAAGAAGCTCAAGGAACATGATGGATCCTGGTTGGACCCTGAGCAGAGATACTCCTGGAGGCCTGAAAGACCTCTCTGAGTTTCTCATTTATTGGTGGGAAGAATTCATAGAGGTTTGGTCCCAGTGCTGTGATTCGATGATTCTGTGTGTTATATGAAAAGAAGCTCGAGGAACGTGATGGGTCCTGGTTGGACCTTGAGCAGAGATAGTCCTGGAGGCCTGAAAGACCTCTCTGAGTTTCTCATTTATTGGTGGGAAGAATTCATAGAGGTTTGGTCCCAGTGCTGTGATTCGATGATTCTGTGTGTTATATGAAAAGAAGCTCGAGGAACGTGATGGATCCTGGTTGGACCTTGAGCAGAGATAGTCCTGGAGGCCTGAAAGACCTCTCTGAGTTTCTCATTTATTGGTGGGAAGAATTCATAGAGGTTTGGTCCCAGTGCTGTGATTCGATGATTCTGTGTATTATATGAAAAGAAGCTCGAGGAACGTGATGGATCCTGGTTGGACCTTGAGCAGAGATAGTCCTGGAGGCCTGAAACACCTCCCTGAGCTCCTTATTTACTGAAACCCCCTCCCTGAGCTCCTCACTTATTGTTGGGATGGACTCAGAGGGTAGAATTCCAGTTGTGTGGGAGAGACACAGAGTTCCTCGGGAGCAGAACCAGGCACAGGCAGCAGAGCTGCGTCTCCTCTTTCTCTTGCTGCTAGTTCCTCTTTGTTATATTTGTTGGCATCGTTGGACTCGATGATCCGGTGGGTCTCTTCCAACCTGCTTGTTCTACGATTTTATTTTTGTTCCTTACGGGGAAGTCTGTAAAACTGCTGCTAAATGCTTTTTCATTTCCAGGGGAGCTCTCTGAGCTCCGGATCTGATCCTAGAGTTCTGAGAGAGGTGGGAAAAGGAGACAACATGTGCTGCCGGTTCCTTTCTTCTTCCTGGGACAGTGCTCAACGTTCTCCAGAGGCTACAGAGAGGGTAAGGGGGATGGAAGAGCTGGGATTCGGCTTTAATGAGGGGAATGGCTTTAAATGGGAAGGGGGGAAGGTTCAGATCAGATGTTAGGAGGGAATTCTTCAGGCTGAGGGTGTGAGACCCAGAGCAGCGGAGGCTGCCCCATCCCTAGAGGGGTTCAAGGGCAGGTTGGATGGGGCTTGGAGCCTCTGATCCAGCAGGAGGTGTCCCTGGGGTTGGAACTGGATGGGCTTGGATGTCCCTTCCACCTCATTCCCATTCCTTGGTCTTTAATTACCAACTCCCTCATCCTGCATTCACTCTGCAGCCTCCTCAGCTCCTCCGTGTGCTGAGTGAACGACTCAGATCCACGTCGGCTGCTCCGGAACCACCTTCTAGGTCAGAGCTGCTGCCGTCCCTGCTCCCTGGGCCAGGTGTGTGTGGATGAGGTGCTGAGGGACATGGGTTAGAGATTGATGGGAATGGTTGGACTTGATGATCCAGTGGGTCTCTTCCAACCTGGTGGTTCTATGATTCTATGATCTCGCTGCAGCTCAGAGGGACCCAGCTCGGGTCCTCCCTGCTTTCACCCTTGGGGAAGGCAGAGTTGGCCTGGAGGATGGAGATAGAATCATAGAATCACCAGGTTGGAAGAGACCCACCGGATCAGCGAGTCCAACCATTCCCATCAATCACTAACCCATGTCCCTCAGCACCTCGGCCACCCACACCTTAAACCCCTCCAGGGAAGGGGAATCAACCCCCTCCCTGGGCAGCCTCTGACACTGACCAATCACTCTTTCGGGGAAAAATTTTTTCCTGATGTTCAGCCTAAACCTCCCCTGGTGGAGCCTGAGGCCATTCCCTCTTGGCCTGTCCCCTGTCCCTTGGGAGAAGAGCCCAGCTCCCTCCTCTCCACAACCTCCTCTCTTCTCAGGGAGTTGCAGAGAGCAAGGAGCTCTCCCCTCAGCTTCCTCTTCTCCAGCCTCAACCCCCCCAGCTCTCTCAGACTCTCCTCTTCTTCTCCAGCCCCTTCCCCAGCTTCCTTGCTCTTCTCTGCACTCTCTCCACAGCCTCAACATCCTTCTTGTGCTGAGGGACCCACAACTGACCCCAGGATTCCAGGAGTGGTCTCACCAGAGGGAGAATCACCTCCCTGGCCCTGCTGGTTTGACCCAAACTGGCTTGTGCCAACATCTCCTCACGTCTCTCTCTCCCAGAGCAGGTTTTAATATAATTCACAGCCTGTTCGGAGAGTGATGTGAGGTCTCTCTTTGCAGCTCCAGCAGGAAGCGCTGGTGGAGTACGAGGAGAAGCTGAAGAGCCTGAGGGTGGAGGTGCGGGAGCTGCTGAAGAGCTACGATCTCTTCCAGAGACTCCGAAGGAAGCAGCTCAGAGCATTCCTGAGGGAGAACAAGGCCCTGGAGCCCAACTGGAAGAAAAGATCCTCGTGGCCGAGGGGTCAAGGCTCACGTTGGCCACGACGGAGCCCCCAGAGGCCAAAACTGATGTTGAGCTTGAAGAAAGCAGATGTTGAGAGATGTTTCCTTCACTGTTCCACCTCAGGGAGGGTGAGGGGAGGGAGATGGTGAAGATGAGGAGCCCATCAAGCTCCTCTCCCGCTTCGGGATCTCCTGAAGCCTTCGGGAATGTACTTATGGCCCTGGACAGGGGCAGGAGGCTGAAGAGATTGTACTTTGGCCTCAGAGATTGTCCTTCGGCCTCAGCACGAAGGATTTCAAGCAGCCTGAAGGCCTCTGGCTGACGAGGGTCTCGTTGGGGGCTCTCCCGGTGCCATCGACAGTGAGATTTCAGGCTGGATTCAGACTCCGTGGGTTAGAGTCACCCCCCCAGTTCATCACCTCATTAAAGGGGTTACTTGAGGTCATTAATTAGGCTCTGGGGTTACTTCAGGTCAAATGATGGGTTTTTTTTGGGACCACTCTGGGGTTACTTGAGGTCATTCATTGGCTCTTTGGGGTTACGTGAGGTCAAAATAAGTCTTCAAGGACCATTTCAGGAGTTACTTGAGGTCATTAATTAGGCTCTGGGGTTACTTGAGGTCAAATGATGGGTTTTCTTGGACCCTTCTGGGGTTACTTGAGGTCACCAATCAGGCCTTGGGGTTACCTGAGGTCAAGTAACCCCAGAATGGTCCCAAAAGTGTCACTTGACCTCAAGTAACCTCAGAACTTAATTAATGACCTCAAGTAACCCCAGAATGGTCCTTGGAGACGTTCTTTGACCTGAAGTAACCCCAAAAGGGACCCAAAAACGTCGTTTGACCTCAAGTAACCCCAGAGCCTAATTGGTGACCTCGAGTAACCCCAGAATGGTCCCTGAAAATGTTCTTTGACCTCAAGTAACCCCAAAGAGCTAATGAATGACCTCAAGTAACCCCAGAATGGACCTTGACGACACACTTTGACCTTTGGCAACCCCAAAGAGCTAGTGAATGACCTCAAGTAACCCCAGAAGGGTCCAAAAAACGCAGTTTGACCTCAAGTAACCCCAGAATGCTCCATGAAACTGTTCTTTGACCTCTAGTAACCCCAAAGCCTTAATGAATGACCTCAAGTAAACCCAGAAGGGTCATAAAAGACATCGTTTGACCTCAAGTAACCCCAAAGAGCTAATGAATGACCTCAAGTAACCCCAGAAGGGTCAAAAAAAACCATTGTTTGACCTCAAGTAACCCCAGAATGGTCATAAAAGACATCGTTTGACCTCAAGTAACCCCAGAGCCTAATGAATGACCTCAAGTAACCCCAGGGGCTTAATTTTTTGACCTCAAGTAACCCCAGAAGGGTCCAAAAACCTCTCATTTGACCTCTAGTAACCCCAAAGAGCTAAGTAGTGACCCCAAGTAACCCCAGAGTGGTCCCAGAAACCAAAGTTTGACCTCTAGTAACCCCAGAGCCTAATTGATGACCTCAAGTAACCCCAGAACGGTCCCTAAACCCCAAACTTTGACCTCTAGTAACCCCAAGGGCCTAATTAATGACCTGAAGTAACCCCAGACTGGTCCCTGAAAAACGTTCTTTGACCTCTAGTAACCCCAGAGCTGGGGTTACTCTAGGTCACTAATTAAGTTCTGGGGTTACTTGAGGTCAAACAACCTTTTTTGGGGACCAGTCTGGGGTTACTTCAGGCCACCAATTAGCTCTTTGGGGTTACTTGAGGTCAAATGATGGATTTTTTGGGACCCTTCTGGGGTTACTCTAGGTCATTAATTAGGCTTTGGGGTTACTTGAGGTCAAATGAGGAGGTTTTCGAACCATTTTAGGGGTTACTTGAGGTCACCAATCAGCTCTTTGGGGTTACTAGAGGTCAAACGATGTCTTCAAGGACCCTTCCGGGGTTACTTGAGGTCATTCATTAAGACTTTGAGGTTACTTCAGGTCACACGATGTTTTTGGGGACCCTTCTGGGGTTACTTGAGGTCATTAATTAGGCTTTGGGGTTACTTGAGGTCAAATTATGGTTTTTAGGACCACTCTGGGGTTACTCCAGGTCACCAATTAGGCTTTGGGGTTACTTGAGGTCAAACGATGCCTTTTATTACCATTCTGGGGTTACTTGAGGTCATTATTTAGGTCCTGGGGTTACTTGAGGTCAAACAATGTCTTTGAGGACCTTTCTGGGGTTACTTGAGGTCACCAATTAGCTCTTTGGGGTTACTAGAGGTCAAAGTCTCTCTCTGGGGACCCTTTTGGGGTTACTTGAGGTCGTTAATTATGGCTCTGGGGTTGCTTGAGGTCAAATTATGTTTTTTGGGACCGTTCTGGGGTTACTTCAGGTCACAAATTAGCTCTTTGGGGTTACTAGAGGTCAAACCCCATCTTCGTGGACACTTCTGGGGTTACTTGAGGTCATTCGTTAGCTCTTTGGGGTTACTTGAGGTCAAAGTGTGCCTCCAAGGACCCTTCTGGGGTTACTTGAGGTCATTCATTAGCTCTTTAGGATTACTTGAGGTCAAATGACATCTTCTATGATCATTTTAGGGGTTACTTGAGGTCAAAGAACATCTTCAATGAGGGTTTTGGGGTTACTTGAGGTCAAAGTGTGGTTTTTGGGACCATTCTGGGGTTATTTGAGGTCATTAGTTAGCTCTTTGGGGTTACTTGAGGTCAAACGATGTTTTTGGGACCATTCTGGGGTCACTTGAGGTCAAAGAACATTTTTGGGGTACCATTCTGGGGTTACTTGAGGTCATTAATTAAGGCTCTGGGGTTACCTGAGGTCAAACAACACCTCTGGGGATCATACTGGGGTTACTCTAGGTCACTAATTAGTCTTTGGGTTTACTTGAGGTCAAATGACTTTTTTTTGGGACCATCCTGGGGTTACTTGAGGTCAAACAACATCTCCTGTGACCACTTTAGGGGTTACTTGAGGTCACCCATTAGCTCTTTTGGGGTTACTTGAGGTCAATGTGTGTCTCTGGGGATCATTCTGGGGTTACTTGAGGTCACCAATTAGGCTCTGGGGTTACTAGAGGTCAAAGTGTGCCTCTGGGGCTCCTTCTGGTGTCGGTTGAGGAGGTCGGTGATGCTCTCTGGTCCCCACTTCAGCCTGTCCCCCCCTCAGGTGCTAAGTGCCACTGAACCCTGGGTTGGAACCATCTCACTCCTTTATTTTCATCAAAACCAAAACCGTCGCCTTTATTAACCTTTATTTAACTGCAGTTGGTGCCGTGGGAGCAGCCTCAGGGCAAGATTCACCACTTTTAGTCTTCACTCGCAGAGGATCTAGAGCCCAGAAGCTGCTTTCTCCAGGCTCTGAGGAGATCCAGGCTGCTTCTCACCAGAGAGAACAATCTTCCAAGCCATGACCTTCCGTTGCTGTAGGATCCTCTCATCACCGAGGGTGGAAAAGCCCTTTGAGCTCGTCCTAGGCTGGAGCTGCTCAGGGTTGTTGTGCCCCAAGTGCAGGATCTGCCGTTTGGCCTCGTTAACCCTCATCCCATTGGACTCAGCCCATGGATCCAGCCTGGTCACATCCCTTTGGAGCCTCCTGACCCTCCAGCAGATCCACCCAGCTCAGTGTCACCTCCAAACTCGCTCAGGGAGCACTTGATGCCTTCATCCAGGTCGTTGATGAAGACACTGAGCAGGGCTGGACCCAGCCCTGAGCCCTGGAGACACCACTTGGAACCTCCAGCTGGAGCTCACTCCATCTCCCACCACTCCCTGGGCTCTTCATCCAACCAGTTTTCCCCCCAGGAGCGTGTGCACCAGCCCCGAGACCAATTCCCATCCCCGACCTGCTCTGCTCACCCTGTTCTCCTGATTTGCTGCTGGTCTGGGGATGCTCCTGGCCCTGGAGACTGAGCTGCAACCTTTTCATAGAATCAGAGAAGCACCAGGTTGGAAGAGACCCATCGGATCAGCGAGTCCAACCATTCCCATCAATCACTAATCCATGTCCCTCAGCACCTCATCCACCCGTCCCTTAAACACCTCCAGGGAAGGTGAATCAACCCCCTCCCTGGGCAGCCTGTTCCAATACCCAATGACCCTTTCTGTAAAAAACTTCCTCCTAATGTCCATCCTGAGCCTCCCCTGGTGGAGCTTGAGGCCATTCCCTCTCATCCTGTCCCCTGTCCCTTGGGAGAAGAGCTCGGTGTCATCTGCATCTTTGTGTCATCCCATCTTCCTGCTGGGATCTGGCTCATCCCTCGTCTCTCCATGCAGGGATGGATCCCGCGTTGCTCTCAATCCCTACACACCCAAACCCTCCTTTTTCCCCCAAAGCAAATCACCCTGAGCCCGAGAGCAAGGAGTTCCTCTCCTCCTGTCCTCGTGGCCACCGTGGGACACGGTTCATCTCCAGCTCCTAACCGGGAGGAGACGCCTTAAAAATCAAATCCAGGCATAAGCTGAGGGATGGGGTTGTTCTCCTTCTGCTTCTCTCCCTGCAGTTCCCAGCTTTTCCTTTCAGGGCCAGCAAAGCCCTTCGGCTGCACTGGAATTCCCTGTGGCAGCCAGAGCCTGACTCCTTCCAGCTGAGTAATTATTAGAATCATAGAACAACCAGGTTGGAAGAGACCCAGCGGATCATAGAGTCCAACCATTCCTATCAAACACCAACCCAAGTCCCTCAAGACCTCATCCACCCACACCTTAAACACCTCCAGGGAAGGGGAATCAACCACCTCCCTGGGCAGCCTATTCCAATGCCCAATGACCCTTTCCATCAAAAACTTCCTCCTAATCTCCAGCCTAAATCTCCCCTGGTGGAGCTTGAGGCCATTCCCTCTTGTCCTGTCCCCTGTCCCTTGGGAGAAGAGCCCAGCTCCCTCCTCTCCACAACCTCCTCTCAGGGAGTTGCAGAGAGCAATGAGGTCTCCTCTCAGCCTCCTCTTCTCCAGGATAAACCCCCCCAGCTCTCTCAGCCGCTCCTCATAAGGCCTGTTCTCCAGCCCCTTCACCAGCCTTGTTGCTCTTCTCTGGACTCTCTCCAGAGCCTCAACATCCTTCTTGTGCTGAGGGGCCCACAACTGAACACAGGATTCAAGGAGCGGCCTCCCCAGTGCTGAGTCCAGAGGGAGAAGAACCTCCCTGGCCCTGCTGGTCACACCATTTCTGATCCAAGCCAGGATGCCCTTGGCCTTCTTGGCCCCCTGGGCACACTGCTGCCTCATGGTCAGTCGCTGTCGACCAACCCCCCCAGGTCCCTCTCCTTAGGTTCTTCTGTTCCATTTGCCTCTCCCAAGCCTCCCAGAGGTCTGGCGAGCAGACTCGCTGCCTCCACACTCCCCGAATTAAATCGCTGCTCTGGAGATGCCTCTGGGGTGACGACACCAAAGCTCATCAGCTCCTCTCTTTGAAGCTGAGACGTCACCGTCCAGATGTTGGGCTTCAGGGACTGATGGTCCCAAGTGCAGGAAAACCAGTCCTGAAGCCTGGTTCTCCCCATGAGTGGTTTGGGGGTGTGTTGGAGCTCCCCAAGCCTGGTCTGGGTGGGTTTGGAGCTCCCCAAAGCTGTTTGGGTGGGTTTGGAGCTCCCCAAGCCTGGTCTGGGTGGGTTTTGGAGGTCCCCAAAGCTGTTTAGGTGGGTTTTGGGGGTCCCCAAGCCTGGTCTGGGTGGGTTTGGAGCTCCCCAAGGCTGTTTGGATGGGTTGGGAGCTCCCCAAGGCTGGGCCGGGTGGGTTGGGAGCTCCCCAAGGCTGGGCCGGGTGGGTTGGGAGCTCCCCAAGGCTGGGCCGGGTGGGTTGGGAGCTCCCCAAGGCTGGGCCGGGTGGGTTGGGAGCTCCCCAAGGCTGTTTGGGTTGGTTTGGGAGCTCCCCAAGGCTGGGCCGGGTGGGTTGGGAGCTCCCCAAGGCTGGGCCGGGTGGGTTGGGAGCTCCCCAAGGCTGGGCCGGGTGGGTTGGGAGCTCCCCAAGGCTGGGCCGGGTGGGTTGGGAGCTCCCCAAGGCTGGGCCGGGTGGGTTGGGAGCTCCCCAGAGCTGTTTGTGTAGGTTTGGGAGCTCCCCAGGGCACCTCCTCTCCAAGGAACCTGCATTGAACCCACCTCTCCAAGCCCCTGAAGCTTCAGGCTCCACTCCAAGGAAGGCAAAGACCTTCATCTTCCCCTTCTCTCTTCCCTCAGCCCTGCAGAGTCCTCACCGCAGGGCTTTAGGGTCGACGGCTCCATCCCCATGCGTCCCCCACAAAAACTCCACCAGTCCCTGGGTCCTTGCAGAAGGAGCAGCCCCAGGGCCACCTCAGGGCTTTGTAGCCCAGAGGGGAACCTCCCCCTGCAGAGAGAACCTCTCCCCCCCTTTCAGCAATTAGCAATTAGCAGCCCTGATGAGCTCCCTGGGTCTCCCTGGCAGCAGCTGAGCTCTATATAAATGAGCTCTCTTGCTAATTGCAGTGGGTGAGTGAGGCCCAGCAGCTCAGAGGGGTCTGATGTGGGGATGGGGTCTGCTGGGGGTGGAGGATCTTCTGGGGGGTTGGGATCTGCTGGGGACAAGGGGTCTGCTGCAGAGACAGGGTCTGAGGGGATGTAGGATCTTTTGGGGTTTGGGGTCTGCTGGGGACATGGGGTCTGCTAGGAATGTAGGATCTTTTGGGGCTTGGGGTCTGCTGGGGACAAGGGGTCTCCTGTGGGGATGGGGTCTGCTGGGAATGGAGGATCTTCTGGGGGTTGGGGTCTGGTAGGGGACACAGGGTCTGCTGGGGGTGGAGGATCTTCTGGGGGTTGGGGTCTGCTGGGGACACAGGATCTTCTAGGGGGACTCAGGGTCTGCTGTGGGGTTGGGGTCTGCTGGGGATGTAGTATCTTCTAGGGGGATTCAGGGTCTGCTGGGGACATGGGGTCTGATGTGGGGATGGAGTCTGAGGGGATGCAGGATCTTTTGGGGGGACATGGGGTCTGATGTGGGGATGGGGTCTGCTGGGAATGGAGGATCTTTTGGGGGTTGGGGTCTGATGGGGACATGGGGGCTGCTGGGGATGTAGGATCTTTTGGGGTTTGGGATATGCTGGGGACGTGGGGTCTGATGTGGGGATGGGGTTTGCTGCAGACACAGGATCTGTTGGGGATGTAGGATCTTTTGGGGGGACATGGGGTCTGCTGTGGGGATGAGGTCTGAGGGGATGTAGGATCTTTTGGGGTTTGGGGTCTGCTGGGGACACAGGATCTTCTAGGGGGACTCAGGGTCTGCTGTGGGGTTGGGGTCTGCTGGGGATGTAGTATCTTCTAGGGGGATTCAGGGTCTGCTGGGGACATGGGGGCTGATGTGGGGACAGGGTCTGAGGGGATGCAGGATCTTTTGGGGGGACATGGGGTCTGCTGGGGACATGGGGTCTGATGTGGGGATGGGGTCTGCTGGGAATGGAGGATCTTTTGGGGGTTGGGGTCTGCTGCAGAGACAGGGTCTGCTGCGGAAACAGGGTCAGAGGGGATGTAGTATCTTTTGGGGTTTGGGAGATGCTGGGGATGTGGGATCTGCTGCAGAGACAGGGTCTGAGGGGATGCAGGATCTTTTGGGGTTTGGGGTCTGTTGGGGACATGGGGTCTGCTGGGGGTGTGGGATCTTTTGGGGCTTGGGGTCTGCTGGGGACAAGGGGTCTCCTGTGGGGATGGGGTCTGCTGGGAATGGAGGATCTTCTGGGGGTTGGGGTCTGGTAGGGGACACAGGGTCTGCTGGGGGTGGAGGATCTTCTGGGGGTTGGGGTCTGCTGGGGATGTAGTATCTTCTAGGGGGACTCAGGGTCTGCTGGGGACAAGGGGTCTGATGTGGGGACAGGGTCTGAGGGGATGCAGGATCTTTTGGGGGGACATGGGGTCTGCTGGGGACATGGGGTCTGATGTGGGGATGGGGTCTGCTGGGAATGGAGGATCTTTTGGGGGTTGGGGTCTGCTGGGGACGTGGGGTCTGCTGCAGAGACAGGGTCTGCTGCGGAAACAGGGTCTGAGGGGATGTAGTATCTTTCGGGGTTTGGGAGATGCTGGGGATGTGGGGTCTGCTGCAGAGACAGGGTCTGAGGGGATGTAGGATCTTTTGGGGTTTGGGGTCTGTTGGGGACATGGGGTCTGCTGGGGGTGTGGGATCTTTTGGGGCTTGGGGTCTGCTGGGGATGGGGGGTCTGATGTGGGGATGGGGTCTGCTGGGAATGGAGGATCTTTTGGGGGTTGGGGTCTGATGGGGACATGGAGTCTGCTGGGGATGTAGGATCTTTTGGGGTTTGGGATATGCTGGGGACGTGGGGTCTGATGTGGGGATGGGGTTTGCTGCAGACACAGGATCTGCTGGGGATGTAGGATCTTTTGGGGGGACATGGGGTCTGCTGTGGGGATGGGGTCTGAGGGGATGTAGGATCTTTTGGGGTTTGGGGTCTGCTGGGGACGTGGGATCTGCTGCAGAGACAGGGTCTGAGGGGATGCAGGATCTTTTGGGGTTTGGGATATGCTGGGGATGTGGGGTCTAATGCGGAGATGGAGGATCTTTTGGGATGTGGGGTCTGCTGGGGATGTAGGATCTTCTAGGGAGACGCAAGGTCTGCTGCAGAGACAGGGTCTGAGGGGATGCAGGATCTTTTGGGGGGGGGACACGGGGGTCTGCTGCGGGGATGGGATCTGCTGCAGGGAAGGGGTTTGTCCCTCTGCAGCAGCTCCAGTTGACAAACCTGTGGGGAAACCGAGCTGGAGCTGCAGCCCCAGCTCCAACAGACGACGGAGACCACCCTGGCCTGGCTGGAAGGGTTTAAAGCAGCCACCGGTAACGATGGGATTTTACCATTTCCCCCCCAAAAAAAGCGAGGACTGTTCTCCCCAGGGCAGAGGTGGCTGGTGAGAAGCCTGGTGAGAAGCAGGGTTGCTGGTGCAGCCCTGGAGGTCGTGTCATGGAGGCAGGAACAGACCTCGCAAGGATTTTTAGAGGAGTGAGCAAACCCCTAGGGATGTGTCTGTGCTGGGTCTGATCCTGCTGAGACCCTCCTGAGCCTGCGAGGGTTGATCTGACCCCACGAGGATTCTTAGAGGAATGAGCAAACCCCTAGGAATGTGTCTGTGCTGGGTCTGATCCTGCTGAGACCCTCCTGAGGCCTGCGAGGGTTGATCTGACCCCACTGAGGTCACCAGGAGCCACCTTCGGAGCTGACTTCAGCCTCACAAGAGGAGGAGGAGGAGGAGGGAAGATGGACAAACATCTTCCCTCCTGATGCAAAGCCCATCGGTGGAAGCTCACAGGGTTTAAAAGCCTGTTGGAGCCCAATCCCACCCTCCCCATCCCTCCGAGTCCCCCTCCTGGAGCCAGCAGAGCCCCTCGAGCCAGTGGGGTGACTGTCCCCCCAGCTCCGGCTCGGCCGCTCACTCGGGGATGTAGTCCCTGAAGGAGTTAAAGCTGAGGCTGCGTCCAGCCGAGCTCAAGGTGGAGCTGGCTTGCATCTTGGGGATCTTCTCCATCAGCTTGGACACCGTCCTCCTCTTGAAGGAGCCCGGGGAGAAGTGCCCCTGCCTCAGCAGCTCCTGGTAGAGAGCCCCGAACACGGCCACCGTCTCCTCGTAGCTGTCCCGGGTGGAGATCTCATAAAACGGGAGCTTCAAGGCCTTGGAGACGTTCTCGCCCTCCTCGGTGGAAACCATCCTGTCGAACTGCAGGTCCTTCTTGTTGGCCACGATGACCACGGGAGGCTGCTCGTTGCCGCTGCTGCGCTTGGGGCTGGCGTGGAGGTGGTTGATGAGGAAGCAGAGCCGCATCACCTCGTCGAAGCTGCAGCGATCGGTCACCGAGTAGACCACAGCGAAGCCGTCGCCCCATTTGATCTTCTCCTCGATCTGCAGGGAGTCCTCCTCCTGCCGGGAGGAAGAAAAGCTGACGTCAAGAGGAGCTCTCGTTCTGCTGCGGAAACTGTCACCTCTGGCCTGGGCAGGTGCACACGATCCTGGGTGGAAAACTGGTCGGCTGGAGGGTCCAGAGAGTGGTGGGAAATGGGGTTAAATCCAGCTGGAGGCTCCAAGTGGTGTCCCCAGGGCTCAGGGCTGGCTCCAGCCCTGTTCAATGTCTTCATCAATGACCTGGATGAAGGCATCGAGTGCTCCCTCAGCAAGTTTGGGGGTGACACTGAGCTGGGTGGAAGTGTGGATCTGCTGGAGGGTCGGGAGGCTCTGCAAAGGGACCTGAACAGGCTGGATCCATGGGCTGAGTCCAATGGGATGAGGTTTAACACGGCCAAATGGCGCATCCTGCACTTGGGGCACAACAACCCTGAGCAGAGCTCCAGACTGGGAGAAGTCTGTCTAGAAAGCTGCCAGGAGGAGAGGGACCTGGGGGGGTTGGTCGACAGCCACTGACCATGAGCCAGCAGTGTGCCCAGGGGGCCAAGAAGGCCAAGGGCATCCTGGCTTGGATCAGAAAGGGTGTGACCAGCAGGGCCAGGGAGGTGATTCTCCCTCTGGACTCAGCACTGGGGAGGCTGCTCCTTGAATCCTGTGTTCAGTTGTGGGTCCCTCAGCACAAGAAGGATGTTGAGGCTCTGGAGAGAGTCCAGAGAAGAGCCACGAAGCTGGTGAAGGGGCTGGAGAACAGGCCCTATGAGGAGCGGCTGAGAGAGCTGGGGGGGTTTATCCTGGAGAAGAGGAGGCTGAGAGGAGACCTCATTACTCTCTCCAACTACCTGAAGGGAGGTTGTAGAGAGGAGGGAGCTGGGCTCTTCTCCCAAGGGACAGGACAAGAGGGAATGGCCTCAAGCTCCACCAGGGGAGATTTAGGCTGGAGATTAGGAGGAAGTTTTTCACGGAAAGGGTCATTGGGCATTGGATGAGGAACGGCTGAGAGAGCCTCCAGTGGCAAAGGGCCCTTCCCTGAGGGTGTTTTCCAGGTGTGAGCTCACCTGTCCGGCTGTGTCGAGGATCTCGAAGTGCACCATCTCCCCATCGATGAGGGCCACGTGCCTGTAGATCATTTCTGGAGGAGGACAGAGAGAAAATCCCGTGTGAGAGAGGAGCCCCAGGCGGCCTTGGGGTGACCGAGAAGCTGATTTTCTCCCTCGCCGGAAACAGCCCTCGCTGGGGCTGTTTAGGTCCCTTTGCAGAGCCTCCCGACCCTCCAGCAGATCCACACTTCCACCCAGCTTTGTGTCACCTGCAAACTTGCTCAGGGAGCCCTCGATGCCTTCATCCAGGTCATTGATGAAGACATTGACCAGGGCTGGACCCAGCACTGAGCCCTGAGTTAGACACAGTGACCAGTCATTCCTGGAACACTCCAGCAGGGACGTGACCTCAGTGCCCGAAAAACCTCAAACCCACATGAAAACAGAGCAGCCCTCGGGGACAGGAAAGCAGAGGTTGTTGCCCACTGGCTCCTTCCCCTCAGAAGGAGCTTCCCTGAGTGGTGCCCGAGGCTGCTCACGATGGATTTCGCTTTAAATAAAGAGGAAAAGAGAAAGGGATGCGAGAGCCAGGTTGGTGTTGGGGCGGCTGGTGGCTCCAACCACACTGGCTGAGGAGGAAAAGGAGCCGATTGGGTGAGTTTGGGAGCAGAGTCAGCTCTGGGGGGACCCAGAGGTGCCCCAGAGGGAGACAGTGACAAGAGAAAGGTCTTTACCTACCGAGGGTTGGGTCGTAGTCTCCAATGAACCTCCTGGTGATGAACCTCACGGTCAAGGCTGGAAAGGAAGCACAGGGAGTCCAGTGAGATCAAACCCTTTGTAGAGAATCGGTGCTGATGGGGGAATTGGTGAGCAGGAGGGTCGGTGCTGCTGGTTTAACCTGGTTCCGGCACAGAGAAAGGACCGAAAGGTCACCAGAAAGGACCAAAAGCCACCAGAAAGGACCAAAAGCTCACCAGGAAGGACCAAAAGCCACCAGGAAGGACCAAAAGCCACCAAAAAAGGCCCAAAAGCTCACCAGGAAGGAACAAAAGCCACCAGAAAGGACCAAGAGCTCACCAGGAAGGATCAAAAGCCACTAAAAAGGACCAAGAGCTCACCAGCAAGGACCAAAAGCCACCAGAAAGGGCCAAAAGCCACCAGAAAGGGCCAGAAGCTCACCAGAAAGGACCAAAAGCCACTAAAAAGGACCAAGAGCTCACCAGGAAGGACCAAAAGCCACTAAAAAGGACCAAAAGCTCACCAGAAAGGGCCAAAAGCTCACCAGGAAGGACCAAAAGCTCACCAGGAAGGACCAAAATGTGACTAGGAAGGACCAAAAGCTCACCAGGAAGGACCAAAATGTGACTAGGAAGGACCAAAAGCCACCAGAAAGGACCAAAAGCCACCAAAGCTCATCAAATTCATCACAAGGTCAGTGTTGGAGGAACACAAGACACGGAAACCCAGGAGGTTCTCCTCCCCCAGGCCTGGAACAGTGCTCGGCAGAGTTAGGAGATGGTGGAAGCAAAGCCGAGCACATCCCACAAGGAGCAGCTCAGCCCTGGACGGACACATCATCCTGGGAACTCCCATCCCTGGACCAGGGATGAGGGGGGAAAAGCAGCGATTGTTGACTCCGTTTCATCCCTGCAAGGCTTCGATGGTCGGACTGGATGATCCGGTGGGTCTCTCCCAACCTGGTGATTCTGTGACCGAGCGAGGCAGGAACAGGCTGAGGGCAATTAGGCCTCTCTGATCCAATTAGCGCAGCTCCCTGCGCCAGAGCCGGGGAGCGGCGAAGACCAAATGATGCTCTGATGCGCGGCTGGAGGTCTGGTGGGGCTGGAGCTCTGCCCGACAGCTCCATCAAATGTGGCAAGAGCCTTCTCCTCAGCTCTGCAGCTGCTCAGGCTGCAGGAGACAGTTCAGCTCCATCAAATGTGGCAAGAGCCTTCTCCTCATCTCTGCAGCTGCTCAGGCTGCAGGAGACAGCTCAGCTCCATCAAACCTCACAAGAGCCTTCTCCTCATCTCTGCAGCTGCTCAGGCTGCAGGAGACAGTTCAGCTCCATCAAACCTCACAAGAGCCTTCTCCTCATCTCTGCAGCTGCTCAGGCTGCAGGAGACAGTTCAGCTCCATCAAACCTCACAAGAGCCTTCTCCTCAGCTCTGCAGCTGCTCAAGCTGCAGGAGACACAGTTTAGCTCCATCTAATGTGGAAAGAGCCTTCTCATCTCTGCAGCTGCTCAGGCTGCAGGAGGCACAGTTCAGCTCCATCAAACATGGCAAGAGCCTTCTCCTCATCTCTGCAGCTACTTGGGAGAGGAGACACAGTTCAGCTCCATCAAACCTCACAAGAGCCTTCTCCTCATCTCTGCAGCTGCTCAGGCTGCAGGAGGCACAGTTCAGCTCCATCAAACATGACAAGAGCCTTCTCCTCATCTCTGCAGCTGCTTGGGAAAGGAGACACAGTTCAGCTCCATCAAACCTCACAAGAGTCTTCTCCTCATCTCTGCAGCTGCTCAGGCTGAAGGAGACAGTTCAGCTCCACTGAACATGACAAGAGCCTTCTCCTCATCTCTGCAGCTGCTTAAGCTGCAGGAGACACAGTTTAGCTCCATCTAATGTGGAAAGAGCCTTCTCATCTCTGCAGCTGCTCAGGCTGCAGGAGGCAGTTCAGCTCCATCAAACATGGCAAGAGCCTTCTCCTCATCTCTGCAGCTGCTCAGGCTGCAGGAGGCACAGTTCAGCTCCATCAAACATGGCAAGAGCCTTCTCCTCATCTCTGCAGCTACTTGGGAGAGGAGACACAGCTCAGCTCCATCAAACCTCACAAGAGCCTTCTCATCTCTGCAGCTGCTCAGGCTGCAGGAGGCACAGGTCAGCTCCATCAAACCTCACAAGAGCCTTCTCCTCATCTCAGCAGCTGCTCAGGCTGCAGGAGACAGTTCAGCTCCATCAAACCTCACAAGAGCCTTCTCCTCATCTCTGCAGCTACTTGGGAGAGGAGACAAAGCTCAGCTCCATCAAACATGGTAAGAGCCTTCTCCTCATCTCTGCAGCTGCCTCAGAGAGGAGACACAGCTCAGCTCCATCAAACCTCACAAAAACCTTCTCCTCATCTCTGCAGCTACTCAGGCTGCAGGAGGCACAGCTCAGCTAGATCAAACCTCACAAGAGCCTTCTCTTCATCTCTGCAGCTGCTCAGGCTGCAGGAGACACAGCTCAGCTCCATCAAACCTGGCAAGAGCCTTCTCACCTCTGCAGCTTCTTGGGAGAGGAGACACAGCTCAGCTCCATCAAACCTCACAAGAGCCTTCTCCTCATCTCTGCAGCTACTTGGGAGAGGAGACAAAGCTCAGCTCCATCAAACCTCACAAGAGCCTTCTCCTCATCTCTGCAGCTGCTCAGGCTGCAGGAGACAGTTCAGCTCCATCAAACCTCACAAGAGCCTTCTCCTCATCTCCGCAGCTGCTCAGGCTGCAGGAGACGTAGCTCAGCTCCATCATAGAATCATAGAACAACCAGGTTGGAAGAGACCCACTGAATCATCGAGTCCAACCATTCCTCTCAAACACTAAACCATGTCCCTCAGCACCTCATCCACCCACACCTTAAACCCCTCCAGGGAAGGGGAATCAACCACCTCCCTGGGCAGCCTATTCCAGAGCTGGCAAGAGCCTTCTCCTCATCTCAGCAGCTGCTTGGGAGAGGAGACAAAGCTCAGCTCCATCAAACATGGTAAGAGCCTTCTCCTCATCTCAGCAGCTGCTTGGGAGAGGAGACACAGCTCAGCTCCAGCACAGGGTCTGCTTTGCAGGGATGAGCTCTCTGGTGGCTGCAAAAAAAATCAAAGAGACTCCTTCAGCTTCTCCATCAGAGCTTTGCCGCTATTCAAGGTCATTTCCAGCGGGACGATCCCTTCCCTGGTCCCGCTGGTCACCCCATGGCTGGTCCAAGCCCATCAGAGAGGGCTGGAACGAGCTTGGAATGTAGGAAAACTGCTCTGTGGAGAATCATAGAACAAGCAGGTTGGAAGAGACCCACCGGCTCATGGAGTCCAACCATTCCCATCGATCACTAACCCATGTCCCTCAGCACCTCGGCCACCCACACCTTAAACCCCTCCAGCCAGGATCCCGCAGGAGGGATGTAGGAGCATCCTCACACCCCAATTCCCAGGGCAGAGCGTGACGGGAAGGGTTTGGCTTCTAGAAAGCACCTGATTGCGCATCACCCATTAATCCCCCAAGGCTGGAGCGCGTGGTGCTGTGCGAGAGGAGCCAATTAAAGCGATTAAGACTTGGCCGGAGCGCAAGGACACACACGAGCGGAGCGGCCGGTCGGGAGCAGGGGGTGCAGGCGGCTGCACAGCCTTATAAGGGATTCTGCTTTCCCCTTCTTGAGCACCAGTGGCCTCAGAAGGGCCCTCCCAGGAGAGCCCCACGGCCGGACGGGGTCAGTCCGTGTCCCGTTGGGCCTCTAGGAATGGCCATGGGATGGTTCCATGGGCTGGTTGCCCCCCTGGGCTCGCTCGGAGCCCCACGTGCTGCTCTGTTCATGCTACCACTTGGCTCCCTGTGCAACCCTGATTCATCCTGGGCACACGTTCCGAACGGGGAACTCTCCTCCGGAGCTCGGGAACGTTCCCTCTGAGCAGCAGCAACTGCAGGAGGAGAACAACTTCCCAAAAGGGATTTGTACCCAAACCCAGCCCCATGCACGGGGCCAGGACCTCGGAGCAGCGGATCTTGAGGATTTCCACACTGTTCCACCAAAAAAAAAAAATCAGATTAATTTTCTAAGATTTCTCTTTGGCAGCTCAGCCTCCTCCGCTCCCTACCTGGCTCCTGCAACCCAGCTCGTCCCTGCAACCCTCCTCGTGTCCCACCAGGACCAGGAGCTTGGTGGTTGAAGGATGGGGTCAGACGGAACCTTCCCTCACCAGCCCCTGCTTCCCATCCCCAGAAGGAAGATCCCTGGATCCATCTCTCCACAACCCTAAGGAGCAGCACCCGTCACCTCCTGCATCCCATCTCCTCCCAAGCCTGTGGGAGCTGGAGTGATGATGCTTTGGACTCCTTCCTTGCATTTCCCACCTTCGATTCCCTCCCTCTGCCCCAATTCCGTGCCCTGCGTTCCCATCCCAACCCCATTCCGTGCCCTGTGTCCCCAGCCCAGCTCCATTCCGTGCCCTTCGTCCCCATCCCAGCTCCATTCCGTGCCCTTCGTCCCCATCCCAACCTCTTTCTGTGCCCTGCGTCACCATCCCAGCCCCATTCCGTGCCCTAAGTCCCCATCCCATCCCGATTCCGTGCCCTGTGTCACCATCCCATCCCGATTCCGTGCCCTGTGTCCCCATCCCAGCCTGATTCCATGCCCTGTGTTCCCATCCCAGCCTGATTCCATGCTCTGAATCCCCATCCCAGCCCCATTCCATGCTCTGCGTCCCCATCCCAGCCCTGATTCCGTGCCCTGCGTCCCCATCCCAGCCCCATTCCGTGCCCTGTGTCACCATCCCAGCCCCATTCCAAGCCCCACATCCCCAATATCCCAAACACCCAACATCCCAAATCCCCATCCCTGCCGTCCAAATCCCCAAACATCTCAAATCCCTGGCCCAGCAGCCCAAATCCCCAGGACCCAAACATCCTAAATCCCCAATATCCCAAATTCCCAGCATCCCACATCCCCGGCAGCCCAAATCCCCAGCCTCACAGCCCCAAAACTCCCCAACATCCCAAACTCCCAACATCCCAGATCCCCAGCAGCTCGAATCCCCAATATCCTGAATCCCCAACATCCCAGATCCCCAGCAGCTCGAATCCCCAATATCCCGAATCCCCAACATCCCAGATCCCCAGCAGCTCGAATCCCCAATATCTCGAATCCCCAGCAGCTGGAATCCTCAACATCCCAGATCCCAAACGTCCTAAATCCCCAATATCCCAAATCCCCAGCATCCCACAGCCCAAGCCCCACAGCCCCAAAACTCCCCAACATCCCAAATCCCCAGCAGCTTGAATCCCCAATCCCCCAAATCCCCAACATCCCAGATCCCCAGCAGCACAAATCCCCAACATCTCAGATCCCCAACGTCCCAGATCCCCAGATCCACATCCCAAATCCCCAGCAGCCCAGACACTGGGGAGGGGGGGGGATACTGGGGGTATACTGGGGGAAAGAGAAGGGATACTGGGGGGGGATTAAGGAGGGATACTGGGGGGAAAGAGGAGAGATACTGGGGGTATTACAGGGGGGGATGCAAGGGGGAGACGGGGGGAAGTAGGGGGGATGTTGGGGTGATACGGGAGGGATACTGGGGGATACAGGAGGGATACTGGGGGGATACAGAGGGAATGCAGGGGGGATGCTGAGGAGGTACAGAGGGGATCCAGGAGGGATATTGGGGAGATACAGGGGGTGCGCAGCGCTCCTGGAATCCTGTGTTGAGTTGTGGGCCCCTCAGCACAAGAAGGATGTTGAGGCTCTGGAGAGAGTCCAGAGAAGAGCAACGAGGCTGGTGAAGGGGCTGGAGAACAGGCCTTATGAGGAGTGACTGAGAGAGCTGGGGGGGTTTATCCTGGAGAAGAGGAGGCTGAGAGGAGACCTCATTGCTCTCTACAACTCCCTGAGAGGAGGTTGTAGAGAGGAGGGAGCTGGGCTTTTCTCCCAAGTGACAGGGGTCAGGACAAGAGGGAATGGCCTCAAGCTCCTCCAGGGGAGATTTAGGCTGGAGATTAGGAGGAAGATTTTCACAGAGAGGGTCATTGGGCATTGGAACAGGCTGCCCAGGGAGGTGGTTGATTCCCCTTCCCTGGAGGTGTTTAATGGACGGGTGGATGAGGTCTTGAGGGACTTGGTTTAGTGTTTGATAGGAATGGTTGGACTCGATGATCCAATGGGTCTCTTCCAACCTGGTTATTCTATGATTCTATGATATGGGGGGGATACAAGGGGGATGCTGGGGGGGATACAGGAGGCATTGCTGTGGGGCTATGGAGGGTAGACAGGAGGGATGCAGGGAGGATACTGGGGGGGGATACTGGGGAGATTGCTGGGGGACACACAGAGGAGATACAGGAGGGATGCAGGGGAGAGACAGGGGGATGCTGGGTCGATACTGAGGGGATGTTGGGGGGATGCAGTGGGTATGGCTGGGGGGAGACTGGGGGGACATGGCAGGGATACAGGAGAGAGACAGGGGGATGCTGGGGAGATACAAGGGGGGAACAGAGGGGGGACACTGGGGGGATACAGGAGAGAGACAGGGGGATACTGGGGGGTGCAGAGGGGACACTGGGGGGATACAGGGGTGATACAGGAGAGGGACAGCGGGATACTGGGGGGATACTGGGGGGACGCTGGGGGATACAGAGGGGGATACAGGGGTGATACAGGAGAGAGATAGGGGGATAGAGGAGGGATGTTGGGGAGATACGAGGGGGACACAGGGGGGATGCAGGGGAGACACAGGGGGGATGCTGGGGGGACAGTTGGGGAGATCCAGGGGGGACGTTGAGGGGACACAGGGGAGATACAGGAGGGATGTTGGGGAGATACAAGGGGGTGCAGTGGGTATTAACTAGGGGGATACAGGGGGGATGTTGGGGAGATACAGGGGGGACTCAGGGGGCATTGCTGGGGGGATTTAGGGAGGATTAATGAGGGATACTGGGGGTATAGCAGGGGGGAGACAGGGGGTAGACAGGTGAGATACAGGGGGGATGTTGGGGGGATACAGGGGGGATACAGGGGGGGCACAGGGGGGATGTTGGGGGGATACAGGGGGGATGTTGGGGGGCACACACGGGGATACAGGAGGGATGTTGGGGAGATACATGGGGAATGTTGGGGGAACATAGGGAGGATATGGAGGGTAGACAGGAGGGATGCAGGGAGGATACTGGGGGAGGCAGGAGGGATACTGGAGGGAGATACAGGAGGGATACTGAGGGGAGGCACAGGAGGGACACTGGGGGGATGTTGGGAGAATACAGGAGGGATACTGGGGGGAGGCAGAGGGGATACTGGGGGGATGTTGGGAGAATACAGGAGGGATACTGGGGGGATACTGGGGGGAGGCAGGAGGGATACTGGGGGAGGCAGGAGGGACACTGAGGGGGAGATACAGGAGGGATACTGGAGGGAGGCAGGAGGGACACTGGAGGGATGTTGGGAGAATACAGGAGGGATACTGGGGGGAGATACAGGAGGGATATTGGAGGGAGATACAGGAGGGAGATACAGGGGGATACTGGGGGGAGATACAGGAGGGATACTGGAGGGAGATACAGGAGGGATATTGGAGGGAGATACAGGAGGGATACTGGGGGGAGATAGATACAGGAGGGATACTGGGGGGAGATACAGGAGGGATACTGGGGGGAGATACAGGAGGGATACTGGGGGGAGGCAGAGGGGATACTGGGGGGAGATACAGGAGGGATACTGGGGGGAGATACAGGAGGGAGATGGGGGGATACTGGGGGGAGGTACAGGAGGGAGATGGGGGATACTGGGGGGAGGCAGGGGGGACACTGAGGGGGAGATACAGGAGGGATATTGGAGGGAGATACAGGAGGGAGATGGGGGGATACTGGGGGAGATACAGGAGGGATACTGGGGGGGGAGATACAGGAGGGATACTGGGGGGAGATAGATACAGGAGGGATACTGGGGGGAGATACAGGAGGGAGATGGGGGGAGGCAGGAGGGATACTGGGGGGAGATAGATACAGGAGGGAGATGGGGGGAGATACAGGAGGGATACTGGGGGGAGATACAGGAGGGATACTGGGGGGAGGCAGGAGGGATGCAGGGAGGATGCAGGTGGGATGCAGGGGGGTAGAGGCAGGATACAGGTGAGATGCTAGAGGGGAGTGCAGGGAGGATGCAAGGAGGATGCAGGGAGGATGCAGGGAGGATGCTGAGGGGGTGCAAAGGAGTACCAGGGGGTGCAAAGGAGTATCAGGGGGTTCAAGGGGGTGCCAGGGGGTGCCAGGTGGGGGGTGCGGTCCCACCTGTCTTGCCGACGGCGCTCTGCCCCAGCACGACGAGGCGCAGGCTCCGGGCAGGGCTGAGGCTGAGCGAGCGGCGCAGGGGCCGAGGGAAGCTCATCCCGCACCCGACAGCCCCGACAGCCCCGACAGCCCCGACAGCCCCGACAGCCCCGACAGCTCCGCCTGCTCCACACGGAACAGCCGACACCCCTCCTCCTCCTCCTCCTCCTCTTCCACTCCTCCTCCTCCTCCTCTTCTCTCCTCCTCTCTCTCTCCTTTTGTTCTTCTCCTCCTCTTCTCTCCTTTTCTTCCTCTTCTCCTCTTCTAACTCTTCTCCTCCTCTTCTCTTCTAACTCTTCTCCTTCTTCTCCTCTTCTTCCTCTTCTCCTCCTCTTCTCTTCTTTTAACTCTTCTCCTTCTTCTCCTCTTCTTCCTCTTCTCCTCCTCCTTTACTTCCTCTTCTCCTCTTTTAACTCTTCTCCTTCTCCTCCTCTTCTTCCTCTTCTCCTCTTTTAACTCTTCTTCTCCTCCTCCTCTTCTGCCTCTCCTCCTTCCTCCCCTTCTTCCTCTCCTCCTCCTCCTCTTCTCTCCTTTTCTTCCTCTTCTCCTCTTCTAACTCTTCTCCTCCTCCTCTCCTTCTCTTCCTCCTCTCCTTCCCTCCTCTCTTCTTCTAACTCTTCTCCTCCTCTTCTTCCTCTCCTCCTCCTCTTCTCTCCTCTCTTTCCTCTCGTCCTTTTCCCCTCTCCTCTTCTTCCTCTTCTCTCCTTCTTTTTCCTCTCCTCCTCTTCTCTCCTTTTCTTCCTCTACTCCTCTAACTCTCCTCCTTCTCCTCTTCTTCCTCTCCTCCTCCTCTCCTCCTCCTACTCTTCTTTCTCCCCTTCTTCCTCTCCTCTTCCTTTTCCCCTCTCCTCCTCTACTTTTCTCCTTTTTCCTCTCCTTCTCCTCTTCTTCTCTCCTCCTCTTTCTCTCCTTTTCTTCCTCTAGTCTTCTAACTCTTCTCTTTCTCCTCCTCTTCCTCTCCTCCTCCTCTTCTCTCCTCCTCTTTCTCTCCGTTTCTTCCTCTTCTCTCCTTTTCTTCCTCTTCTCTTCTAACTCTTCTCCTTCTCCCCTTCTTCCTCTCCTCCTCTACTTCTCTCCTTTTTCCTCTCCTCCTCTTCTTCTTCCTCTCCTCCTCTTCTCTCCTTTTCTTCTTCTTCTCCTCTTCTCTCCTTTTCTTCCTCTTCTCTTCTAACTCTTCTCCTTCTCCCCTTCTTCCTCTCTTTCTCCTCTTCTTCCTCTCCTCCTCTTTCTCTCCTTTTCTTCCTCTTCTTACTCTTCTTCTCCTCTTCTGCTTCTCCTCCTCCTCCTCCTCTTTCTCTCCTTTTCTTCTTCTCCTCCTCTTCTCTCCTTTTCTTCCTCTTCTAACTCTTCTCCTCCTCCTCTTCTTCCTCTCCTACTCTTCCTCTTCTTCCTCTCCTCCTTCTACTCTTCTTTCTCCTCCTCCTCTTCTTCCTCTCCTCCTCCTCTTTTTCCTCTCCTCCTTTTCCCCTCTCCTCTTCTACTTCTCTCCTTTTTCCTCTCCTCCTCCTCTTTCTCTCCTTTTCTTCTTCTTCTCCTCTAACTCTTCTCCTTCACCTCTTCTTCCTCTCCTCTTCTCTCCTCCTCCTACTCTTCTTTCTCCTCCTCCTCTTCTTCCTCTCCTCCTCTACTTTTTCCTCTCCTCCTCTTCCCCTCTCCTCCTCCTCTTTTTCCTCTCCTCCTATTCCACTTCTTCCTCTCCTCCTCCTCCTACTCTTCTTCCTCTCCTTCTCTTCTTCTCCTCCTCCTCCTCTCCTTCTCCCTCTCCTCCTCTTCTCTCCTTTTTCCTCTCCTCCTTTCCTCCCTCTCCTCTTCTACCTCTCCTCGTCCTCTTCTTTCCTTTTTCCTCTCCTCCTATTCCACTTCTTCCCCTCCTCCTCCTCCTCCTCTCCTTCGTCTCCTCTTTTTCTTCTTCCTCTTCTCTCCTCACCCCGTCCCTTCCCTCCCTGCCCCCAGAGCCCTTCCCCAGCTTTCCTGGAGCCCCTTTCCGGCCTGGAAGCTGCTCTGAGCTCTCCCTGGATCCTCCTCTTCTCCGGCCTCAACAAGCCCAACTCTCAGCCTCTCCCATACAGGACCTTCTCCACCCTCTGGCTCATCTCCGTGGCCTCCTCTGGCCTCGCTCCAGCAGCTCCGTGGCCTCCAGATGTGTATTTTTAGCCCCCGTCGTGTGTCACCAGCGGCCGCGTCGATGCCCACAGAAGGCGTCTTCCCACCAGCAGGGCCAGAGCTTCCCTCGCTTGCTCCGAGAAAGGTTATCCGGAGCGGAAGAGCTGGAGAGAGGGGCCCTGGATAAGCAGGGACAGTCCTGGGGAGCTTGGAAAGGACACCTCACCCACAAATCCGTCTTCCCATCACCATCTGACCATTGAGGGCACCCTGAGCAAGTTTGCAGATGACACTGAGCTGTGTGGGAGTGTGGATCTGCTGGAGGGTCGGGAGGCTCTGCAAAGGGACCTGAACAGGCTGGATCCATGGGCTGAGTCCAATGGGATGAGGTTTAACACGGCCAAATGGCACATCCTGCACTTGGGGCACAACAACCCTGAGCAGAGCTCCAGACTGGGAGAAGTCTGTCTAGAAAGCTGCCAGGAGGAGAGGGACCTGGGGGGGTTGGTCGACAGCCACTGACCATGAGGCAGCAGTGTGCCCAGGGGGCCAAGAAGGCCAAGGGCATCCTGGCTTGGATCAGAAATGGTGTGACCAGCAGGGCCAGGGAGGTGATTCTCCCTCTGGACTCAGCACTGGTGAGGCTGCTCCTTGAATCCTGTGTTGAGTTGTGGGCCCCTCAGCACAAGAAGGATGTTGAGGCTCTGGAGAGAGTCCAGAGAAGAGCCACGAGGCTGGTGAAGGGGCTGGAGAACAGGCCCTATGAGGAGCGGCTGAGAGAGCTGGGGGGGTTTATCCTGGAGAAGAGGAGGCTGAGAGGAGACCTCCTTGCTCTCTACAACTCCCTGAGCAGAGAGGAGGTTGTGGAGAGGAGGGAGCTGGGCTCTTCTCCCAAGGGACAGGGGACAGGACGAGAGGGAATGGCCTCAAGCTCCACCAGGGGAGATTTAGGCTGGAGACTAGGAGGGAGTTTTTCCCGGAAAGGGTCATTGGGCATTGGAATAGGCTGCCCAGGGAGGTGGTTGATTCACCTTCCCTGGAGGTGTTTAAGGCACAGGTGGATGAGGTCTTGAGGGACTTGGTTTAGTGTTTGATAGGAATGGTTGGACTAGAAGATCCGATGGGTCCCTTCCAACCTGGTTGTTCTATGATTCTCTGCATCTCCCTTTGCTTCAGCTGCTCCCAGCGAAGGCTCCTGAGCCGCTTCCCCGAAGCCGGAGGAGGATGACGTAGCCGCTTCCCTGAAGCCGGAGGGAGACGCACTCGCGGCTCAACCACATCTGGAGCCCAGAAGACACCAGGGAGAGCAACAAACCTCCCATTTCAGGACGAGAGTTGATTCCCAGCTGGGGAAGGGGATGGGATGTCAAGAAAAAGACGCCTCCATTAGGCTCCTTTCCTATTTTTAGCCCCATTTCCTAAGGAAACGAGAGGCCTGGAGTCAGCTCCTCTCTCTTGCCTGACTCCCTTTCGTCCCAGTTTGGAATCCGTTGCCCGATATGGTCACATTCGATGGGAAATCAACCCTCGCGCTTCAATTGTTGAGTTTGGAGAATCCTCAATACCTGTTCCCAGGGGCTGTCCAGGTTCCTCTTGCGTGGAGTGGGCAGCACTCACCTTGTTCTCCCAATGTCATGGAAAAAAGAGTCATGGAATGGGTGGAAAAACCCTCTCGGCTCATCCAGTCCAACCACCAACCCAGCCCAAGGTGCCTGCTAAGCCCTCCACATCCCTCCAAATCCTGTGGAGTTCTCCTCGTCCCCGAAGCATGGAACAGGCTGACCCAGATCAGCACTTGTGTAAATTCATCTCTTTTCACCCTCAACTTAAGTCAACAACCCCGGGAGCGCCGCTGGCTCCTCGTGCTCGGCTCCAGCGCTGCCCTCGGGGATCGTGGGGTCGGCACGTGCTGCCGGACACCCCGAGGTGGAGAGAAAACTGCTCCACGTCCTTCCAAACCTCCTCCTCCTTGGAGATGTGAGCCCTAAGCCCGACACCAGCTCCTGCGGAGACCACGCAGGAAACGCACACATAGAATCATAGAACAACCAGGTGGGAAGGGACTCATCGGATCAACGAGTCCAACCATTCCTATCAAACACTAAACCAAGTCCCTCAGCACCTCATCTACCTGTGCCTTAAACACCTCCAGGGAAGGGGAATCAACCACCTCCCTGGGCAGCCTGTTCCAATGCCCAATGACCCTTTCTGTGAAAAACTTCCTCCTAATCTCCAGCCTAAATCTCCCCTGGTGGAGGAGCTTGAGGCCATTCCCTCTCGTCCTGTCCCCTGTCCCTTGGGAGAAGAGCCCAGCTCCCTCCTCTCCACAACCTCCTTTCAGGGAGTTGGAGAGAGTAATGAGGTCTCCTCTCAGCCTCCTCTTCTCCAGGATAAACCCCCCCAGCTCTCTCAGCCGCTCCTCATAGGGCCTGTTCTCCAGCCCCTTCACCAGCCTCGTTGCTCTTCTCTGGACTCTCTCCAGAGCCTCAACATCCTTCTTGTGCTGAGGGGCCCACAACTCAACACAGGATTTAAGGAGCGGCCTCCCCAGTGCTGAGTCCAGAGGGAGAATCACACATCACAACCTTCTCTCCTGAGGTGGGCTCAGACCCCAGAACTGGGGGTTCAGACCCCTGAGAGCACCCAGAGAAACTCCCTCTCACCTCACACCCACGGGAGGAGCATCCGGCGTCAACATCTCCACAGTCCCATTGCCCTTTTGGCTGGATGACAATGGGAATGGGACTTAATCACCGTCTGCAATCGCCGAACAAGCCACCTCCGCGGAAAACAAACACCTGAGGCAGAGCTGGAGGGGAGAAGGTGGAGGAGATATTGGTTTCTGTTGAAATATTTGTGGGCCAGGCTCTCCCGGCCTCGCACAGTTCGTTAAAAGACGCGGAGCCTGCGCCGGGAAAGAGGCCAAAGGCAGCCGTGAATCACGTCCTCCTGCGAGCACCAATCCAGCATAAACAAAGAGTCATCCTCCAGCCAACCCAACCGCTTCGGGCTGGAGCTGCACTTGGGGCACAACAACCCTGAGCAGAGCTCCAGACTGGGACAAGTCTGTCTAGAAACTGCCACGAGGAGAGGGACCTGATGTCCATCCTCATCCTCCCCTGGTGGAGCTTGAGGCCATTCCCTCTCGGCCTGTCCCTTGGGAGAAGAGCCCAGCTCCCTCCTCTCCACAACCTCCTCTCTTCTCAGGGAGTTGCAGAGAGCAAGGAGCTCTCCCCTCAGCCTCCTCTTCTCCAGCCTCAACCCCCCCAGCTCTCTCAGACGCTCCTCTGCTTCTCCAGCCCCTTCCCCAGCTTCCTTGCTCTTCTCTGCACTCGCTCCACAGCCTCAACATCCTCCTTGTGCTGAGGGGCCCACGACTGACCCCAGGATTCCAGGAACGCTCTCCCCAGGGCCCAGGCCAGAGGGATTCTCCTCATCTCATCCAAGCCAAGCTGCCCTTGGCCTTCTTGGCCACCTGGGCCCCTGCTGCCTCCTCTTCAACCAACCCCCCCAGCTCCTTCTCCTCCAGCCACTTTCCAGCCAGACTTCTCCTAGGCTGGAGCTGCTCAGGGTTGTTGTGCCCCAAGGGCAGGATCCGCCATTTGGCCTCCTTAACCCTCATCCCATTGGTCTCAGTCCATGGATCCAGCCTGGTCAGATCCCTTTGGAGCCTCCTGACCCTCCAGCAGGTCAACACTCCCACCCAGCTCAGTGTCATCCCCAAACTTGCTCAGGGAGCACTCGCTGCCTTCATCCAGGTCATTGATGAAGACACTGAACAGGACCTTCCTGAACTTCACGCCGAACTCATCCCTAAGGTCCCACTGGACGGGCTCAAACTGCACATTCCCAGCTCACACATCCCATTAGAACAACCAGGTTGGAAGAGACCCATCGGATCTTCTAGTCCAACCTTTCCTATCAAACACTAAACCAAGTCCCTCAAGACCTCATCTACCTGTGCCTTAAACCCCTCCAGAGAAGGGGAATCAACCACCTCCCTGGGCAGCCTATTCCAATGCCCAATGACCCTTTCCGTGAAAAACTTCCTCCTAATCTCCAGCCTAAATCTCCCCTGGTGGAGCTTGAGGCCATTCCCTCTCGTCCTGTCCCCTGTCACTTGGAACAACCACACAAACACAAATCCTCTCCTTGCTCTCAACTTGCTCAGCAGCTTCAGGGTCTCACTCTGTCTCTACCAGAACAGAACTGAACTCGGACTCTGCTGCAGCTGCACAAAAGCTGCACGAGTGGCCGGGCAGGCCCCACAGAGCTGGGGACGTGGATCCCGACAGCTTCTCCCAGCTTCTATAAATAGGGAGAGAGAAACTAGATAAAAGGCACCTGATCCCAGCTTCGTGCCAGCCCAGAGCCAGCGGTGAAGTGTTGCTCCCTTTCTCTCCTTAACCAGAGGGCACTGGGTTTGGCCCCGAAAGACAATAAAACATCCAGCGCGGGAGACGACAAACTAGAACAAGAGGCGACAAACCAGCCCGAGAGGCGACTAAACCAGCCCAGCTCCTGGGCGGCACCTTCTCCGCCGTGGATTTCAAACCGTTAGAGCCGGAACGTGCCCAGATCATGCTGGGAAAACAAAGCTGGCTCCGTGTCAGCCTCCAAAACCACCTTCACAGAGCTGGCAGGGACAGAAACACACCAGAGGGGCCCACGAGCAGCGCTCCCCTCCCGTTCCAGGGGCATCAGGGCTGTGTCCTGAGGATTTTTAAAGGGTTCAGCACCTGCAGCTCGTGGTGGAGCTGAGCACGGTTGTGTTTGGAAGGTGCGAACACCACGAGCCCAACGAGGGAGACCCGTAGAGCTCTGTCTCTGTGCAGAAGCTGCAGGGCATAGAATCATAGAACAACCAGGTTGGAAGAGACCCACAGGATCATCGAGTCCAACCATTCCTATCAAACACTAAACCAAGTCCCTCAGCACCTCATCCACCTGTGCCTTAAACACCTCCAGGGAAGGGGAATCAACCACCTCCCTGGGCAGCCTATTCCAATGCCCAATGACCCTTTCTGGGAAAAACTTCCTCCTAATCTCCAGCCTAAATCTCCCCTGGTGGAGCTTGAGGTCATTCCCTCTTGTCCTGTCCCCTGTCCCTTGGGAGAAGAGCCCAGCTCCCTCCTCTCCACAACCTCCTCTCAGGGAGTTGGAGAGAGCAATGAGGTCTCCTCTCAGCCTCCTCTTCTCCAGGATAAACCCCCCCAGCTCTCTCAGCCTCTCCTCATAGGGCCTGTTCTCCAGCCCCTTCACCAGCCTCGTTGTTCTTCTCTGGACTCTCTCCAGAGCCTCAACATCCTTCTTGTGCTGAGGGGCCCACAACTCAACACAGGATGCAAGGAGCGGCCTCACCAGTGCTGAGTCCAGAGGGAGAAGAACCTCCCTGGCCCTGCTGGTCACACCATTTCTGATCCAAGCCAGGATGCCCTTGGCCTTCTTGGCCCCCTGGGCACACTGCTGGCTCATGGTCAGTCGCTGTCGACCAACCCCCCCAGGTCCCTCTCCTCCTGGCAGCTTTCTAGACAGACTTCTCCCAGTCTGGAGCTCTGCTCAGGGTTGTTGTGCCCCAAGTGCAGGATGCGCCATTTGGCCGTGTTAAACCTCATCCCATTGGACTCAGCCCATGGATCCAGCCTGTTTAGGTCCCTTTGCAGAGCCTCCCGACCCTCCAGCAGATCCACACTTCCACACAGCTCAGTGTCATCTGCAAACTTGCTCAGGGAGCCCTCAATGCCTTCATCCATCCAATGCACGGCCTCCAGCTCCTTGCAGCAGGAAGACTTTGCGCTCTGAGGAATCGCTTTGCTCCTGAAGCTTATTTTAGAGCCCGGAACAACTCTCTGAGGGAAGGAAGAGGAACCCCACAGGGCAGGTAATGGCAAACCTGCCCAGACAGAGCTCAGGCCACGCACCACAGGCAGCACGAGCTGCTTCTCCTTCAAATTCTGGCGATGATCTTCTTGTTAGGATGTGGAACCCAAAGCCAAGGGCCTGGGAGCTGCAGGCTCTGCATCCAAGCAGCCGTGACCATCGCATCCCACTGGAGGGTTGGGAACAGCGTTAGCCTCCTAAATGATGGAAGCGTCGCTCTGAACGAGCTCCTGAGAGCAGCTGCTGCGTCTGAGGGGGTGGAAAAAAACCAGAGCCACAAGTGAATTAAGGCGTCACGGCCCAGCGCTCTGCAGAGGGCGAGGGATGAGGTCAGGGCTGGAGCTTTGTCCATCTCTCAGGCCAGAGCGCAGAGCGAGGACTTGGCTAAACATCTTAGAGTGAGAGAACCATAGAACAAGCAGGTTGGAAGAGACCCACCGGATCATGGAGTCCAACCATTCCCATCAATCACTAACCCATGTCCCTCAGCACTTCGTCCACCCACACCTTAAACCCCTCCAGGGAAGGGGAATCAACTCCCGCCCTGGGCAGCTTCTGACACTGCCCAATCACCCTTTCTGGGAAATATTTTATCCTAAAATCCATCCTGAGCCTCCCCTGGTGGAGCTTGAGGCCATTCCCTCTCATCCTGTCCCCTGTCCCTTGGCAGAAGAGCCCAGCTCCCTCCTCTCCACAACCTCCTCTCTTCTCAGGGACTTGCAGAGAGCAAGGAGCTCTCCCCTCAGCCTCCTCTTCTCCAGCCTCAACCCCCCCAGCTCTCTCAGACGCTCCTCTTCTTCTCCAGCCCCTTCTCCAGCTTCCTTACTCTTCTCTGCACTCGCTCCACAGCCTCAACATCTTCCTTGTGCTGAGGGGCCCATGACTGACCCCAGGATTCCAGGAGCGCTCTCCCCAGGGCCCAGGCCAGAGGGATTCTCCTCATCTCATCCAAGCCAAGCTGCCCTTGGCCTTCTTGGCCACCTGAACTCCTCCTGCTGCCTCCTCTTCACCCAACCCCCCCAGCTCCTTCTCCTCCAGCCACTTTCCAGCCAGACTTCTCCTAGGCTGGAGCTGCTCAGGGTTGTTGTGCCCCAAGGGCAGGATCCACCATTTGGCCTCATTAACCCTCATCCCATTGGTCTCAGCCCATGGATCCAGCCTGGTCAGATCCCTTTGGAGCCTCCCGACCCTCCCGCAGCTCCAGCTCCCACCCAGCTCAGTGTCACCCCCAAGCCTGGAGCTGCACCCAGGACTCCAACCAACACTCAGCTCTCCCTCTGTGTTCTCAAGCCTGGAAGCCTCTTGTTATTCCCGCGCGTTGCTCCTGCACCGGGAAGGACAGAACATTCCCCCAGCTCCTCTCAAGCCAAGACACAGATGCTGTTCCCTCCCCCCCCAGCACTCTCCTGCCTTAGGAAGCGCAGAGGGACCCGCATGGTTTCCAGGACGGCTCCGGCTGGCAGCGCCGCTTCCGCCAGGGCCGGGAACAGTCTGTGCCGGGAAGGCGGTCGCTGCCGCACTCCTCGTGCCAACCACCACCATATTGCGACTCTCTGCTGGGATCTCCGGTCCCAGTACAGCCCCAGAGCCGCCTTAGGGGGAGGGAAGAGGAGGTGGGAAGATGGTTTTTTTTTGGAGGAGACGATGATCAAAGCCTTCCTGTTACCATCAGCTGTTTAAACTCCGTGTCTCCAGCTGCCTCGGACGGTCAGCAGGGAAGGAACGGCCTCTCCTGAGGGCTGCCCAGGCCAGACGATCCCAAAATGGAAGGGATGAGTCAGCCCTGTGGTGACCAGACCTCCAGCAACTGGATAACTCGCTTAACCCGAGCACACCCGGACCCACCTCTCGCTGAAGTCAGGAGGGATGAAATACAGCCTGAGCCATCCAGCTTGTGTTCCCAGCACCTAAAGTGACCTCCAGAAGGTTTATATGGACTTGGGAGACTGGAAATGCAGGATAAGATGCAAGAATGTTCCAAACTAGCACCTCCTGTATGAGGCCAGGCTGAGAGTTGGGGTGGTTCAGCCTGGAGAAGAGAAGGAGACCTCGGAGCAGCTTCCAGGGCTGAAAGGGGCTTCAGGAAAGCTGGGGAGGGGCTCTGGATCGGACGAGGGGAAGGGGTTTGAGCTGAGAGGAGGATGGATTTGAGGAGTTCAAGGCCAAGTGTGCAGGGAACAGCCACAGTGGATCAAGGTCCTGACAAACAAACACCAGCAAAACCACAATAACAGCTTAAAAAAAATAGTTCATTTGGGTTTTTTAAGGAAGAAAGTACATACAGGTTTCAATTTCCGACAACGGCACCGAGTCCAAGGGCTCTCGAGGACAAGGCAGGTTTATTTCCTCAACTGCCTAAAGCAGGAACCAACCTAAACCTCCCAGCGCCCGACCGAGGGGTCACGACAAGCAGGGGAAGATGTCGATGGTGTTGATCCGCAGGACGGTCTGTGGGTGCACAACGACTGAAAGAGAGAGAACAGAGAGAAAACCAAACATCAGACGCAGCTCAAATCCATTCCCTTCATGCTGTCCCTGCCCTCCCTGACCCAGAGCCCCTCCCCAGCTTTCCTGGAGCCCCTTTCAGCCCTGGAAGATGCTCTAAGGTCTCTGTGCAGCCTTCTCCAGGCTCAGTAATTCCATCTCTCTGAGCCTGGCCTCACACAGGACTCCAGCAGCTCCTCAACTAACTTCTCACTCCCTCCAGCAGCTCCTCAACAACTCAGTACCCTGAGCAAGTTTGCGGATGACACTGAGCTGTGTGGAAGTGTGGATCTGCTGGAGGGTCGGGAGGCTCTGCAAAGGGACCTAAACAGGCTGGATCCATGGGCTGAGTCCAATGGGATGAGGTTTAACACGGCCAAATGGCGCATCCTGCACTTGGGGCACAACAACCCTGAGCAGAGCTCCAGACTGGGAGAAGCCTGTCTAGAAAGCTGCCAGGAGGAGAGGGACCTGGGGGGGTTGGTCGACAGCCACTGACCATGAGGCAGCAGTGTGCCCAGGGGGCCAAGAAGGCCAAGGGCATCCTGGCTTGGAGCAGAAATGGTGTGAGCAGCAGGGCCAGGGAGGTTCTTCTCCCTCTGGACTCAGCACTGGGGAGGCCGCTCCTCGAATCCTGTGTTGAGTTGTGGGCCCCTCAGCACAAGAAGGATGTTGAGGCTCTAGAGAAAGTCCAGAGAAGAGCAACGAAGCTGGTGAAGGGGCTGGAGAACAGGCCTTATGAGGAGCGGCTGAGAGAGCTGGGGGTGTTTATCCTGGAGAAGAGGAGGCTGAGAGGAGACCTCATTACTCTCTGCAACTACCTGAAAGGAGGTTGTGGAGAGGAGGGAGCTGGGCTCTTCTGCCAAGGGACAGGGGACAGGACAAGAGGGAATGGCCTCAAGCTCCACCAGGGGAGATTTAGGCTAGAGATTAGGAGGAAGTTTTTCATGGAAAGGGTCATTGGACATTGGAATAGGCTGCCCAGGGAGGTGGTTGATTCCCCTTCCCTGGAGGTGTTTAAGGGACGGGTGGATGAGGTGCTGAGGGACATGGGTTAGTGTTTGATAGGAATGGTTGGACTCGATGACCCGATGGGTCTCTTCCAACCTGGTGCTTCTATGATTCTATGAAGGATGGGAACGAGCCTCCCTCCCCAGTGCTGCCCTCCTACCCCCAGCAGGGAAGGAAGCTCCCTATTCCCTTCATCTCACTTTTCTTCCGCTGATAGTTGTGCCTCTTCCAAAAGCGCATGTTGATCTTCGGCCACGACTCCGTCTTTTCAATCACAGTCGCCTCCACGCGCACCAGCTCCTTCCTTAAAAAAAAAACAATTTGCAAATTAAGGGATCACTTTTTAATTACTTGCATTCGCCTCCGGGCAACGAGCAAGTCTGGGAGCAAAGTGACACGTGGGGAACTTGTCCTGAACAGTAAAGTCACTGTGGAAGGAGGGAAAGGTCACTGTGGAGGGAGGGAAACCCGACAGGCTCCCGGGTGCAAAGCCAGAAGCCTCAAGATGTTTTAGGCAGAGCAGCCCAGCCGTGCGACAGCTTGCAGGGAAAGATTAGAATCATAGAACAACCAGGTTGGAAGAGACCCATTGGATCTTCTAGTCCAACCATTCCTATCAAACACTAAACTAAGTCCCTCAGGACCTCATCTACCTGTACCTTAAACCCCTTTAGGGAAGGGGAATCAACCACCTCCCTGGGCAGCCTATTCCAATGCCCAATGACCCTTTCTGTGAAAAACGTCCTCCTAATCTCCAGCCTAAATCTCCCCTGGTGGAGCTTGAGGCCATTCCCTCTCGTCCTGTCCCCTGTCCCTTGGGAGGAGCCCAGTTCCCTCCTCTCCACAACCTCTTTTCAGGGAGTTGTAGAGAGCAATGAGGTCTCCTCTCAGCCTCCTCTTCTCCAGGATAAACCCCCCCAGCTCTCTCAGCCGCTCCTCATAGGGCCTGTTCTCCAGCCCCTTCACCAGCCTCGTTGCTCTTCTCTGGACTCTCTCCAGAGCCTCAACATCCTTCTTGTGCTGAGGGGCTCACAACTGAACACAGGATTCAAGGAGCAGCCTCCCCAGTGCTGAGTCCAGAGGGAGAATCACCTCCCTGGCCCTGCTGGTCACACCATTTCTGATCCAAGCCAGGATGCCCTTGGCCTTCTTGGCCCCCTGGGCACACTGCTGCCTCATGGTCAGTCGCTGTCGACCAACACCCCCAGGTCCCTCTCCTCCTGGCAGCTTTCTAGACAGACTTCTCCCAGTCTGGAGCTCTGCTCAGGGTTGTTGTGCCCCAAGTGCAGGATGCGCCATTTGGCCGTGTTAAACCTCATCCCATTGGACTCAGCCCATGGATCCAGCCTGTTTAGGTCCCTTTGCAGAGCCTCCCGACCCTCCAGCAGATCCACACTCCCACACAGCTCAGTGTCATCTGCAAACTTGCTCAGGGACAGCTAAAAGGACCCTCGTAGGATCACAGGTATCTAAATCCCCCTGGCACGTCCTCATGAGCCGGTGTCCCCTGCTTTTCTCGCGGTACAGGCTAAACCCACCCGTGGCCACTTCTCCTGCCCTGTGCTGGCCAACCCAGAAGTCCTGCCTCCTTCTCTAAAGCATCCCAGGCAGCTGGAAGAGTCCTCCTGCCTTACTCACCTGAGTAAGTCCTGGCAAAGGCTCAGGGAAGAGGAGTTTGGCTCCCTCTCCCCAGCTAATTGGCTCCTGGAGCAAGTCGCTTCTCCTCCCACACTCCTTTCTCTCACCTCCCACTCTCGGTCTGTCCTGCTTGTTTACCCTAAGCTGGAATCGAAGCTGGGGACGCGCTGAGGGTTTCGGGACCGTTCCCTGCAGCTGGGGGAGAGCTGCTTCAGTGGGGAGAGCACTCCCAGACTCCAGTTATTCCTAGAGCTCATTTCGACCCAGGGAATTCCTCAGCGAGTAAGCAGCCTTCCTCCCCGAAGAGGTGAAAAGAGCAATGTAGCTCATGCTCCTTCACAGAGGAATAAAATCACCGAGTCACTCAACTGACGCAGCAAACACTGCACCGGCCCAGCCAGGATTCGGCCGAGCTCGGAGAGAAGCTGGAAAGAGCACTGGGAATTGGAGCTGCTCTCTGAAAACACCAGATGTGTGAGAAGGGAGGTGTGTGAAGCAAACGCTGGAGTCCGAGCTACCTGTCTGCTCCGGCTCCGCTCTGGGAACACCAGCGTCCCCAGCCAAGAGCTTTGGGAAGCAAAGTTTTAATCGACAGCCAACCGTGGAGGAGGCACAGGCACTTCTTCCACCCAGAATATCATTAAAAATCCTCATTAGCGTCCTCGCTTCGTGCCAGAAGGCACCGAGAGAACATCTCCCTGACAAACGACTCTGTCTGCGCTTAAGGAGAGCACAGGGGGAAGCCAAAGGCTTGGAGATGTTTCCCATCTCTCTCCACATTCACCGTCCGTTCTGCGTTTGCCACCTCTCTCCTCACCCTGTCCCTCTGGGGTGGAAATAAATCGGAGACTGACTCCTCTGGGGAGGAGAAGACAGTTGGGGGAGAACACCAGCGTATCTGGGGTGCAAATAAATCTGAGATCAACCCCTCTGGGGAGGAGAAGACAGTTGGGGGAGAACACCAGCGTATCCGGGGTGTAAATAAATCAGAGACCAACCCCTCTGGGGAGGAGAAGACAGTTGGGGGAGAACACCAGCGTATCTGGGGTGTAAATAAATCAGAGACCAACCCCGCTGGGGAGCTGGAGGAGAACATCGGTGTATCTGCATTTAGTGAGCAGCACACAAGAACATAGATGTTCAATTATCCATATATTAAGAGACCCTGGGGGGCTCCTGCTTCCCAGCCCAGTGCCAGGACCACTAGAGAAGGCCCAACCCCAGTATCCACCCTGCTACATTCATAGAGTCATAGAACAACCAGGTTGGAAGAGACCCACCGGATCATCGAGTCCAACCATTCCCATCAATGCCTAACCCATGTCCCTCAGCACCTCGGCCACCCACACCTTAAACCCTCCAGGGAAGGGGAATCAACCCCCTCCCTGGGCAGCCTCTGACACTGACCAATCACCCTTTCCAGGAAATACTTCATCCTGATGTCCATCCTGGGCCTCCCCTGGTGGAGCTTGAGGCCATTCCCTCTTGTCCTGTCCCCTGTCCCTTGGGAGAAGAGCCCAGCTCCCTCCTCTCCACAACCTCCTCTCTGGGAGTTGGAGAGAGCAATGAGGTCTCCTCTCAGCCTCCTCTTCTCTAAGCTAAACCCCCCCCAGCTCTCTCAGCCGCTCCTCATAGGTTCTGTTCTCCAGCCCCTTCTCCAGCTTCGTTGCTCTTCTCTGGACTCTCTCCAGAGCCTCAACATCCTTCTTGTGCTGAGGGGCCCACAACTCAACACAGGATTCAAGGAGAGGCTTGAGTAGCTCCCAGCCCAAAGGAGAAATGCTAACACAGACCCCCAGGTGAGTCCCCTGCAGGTAAATCTCTCAGGGTAGCAGTAACACAGCTGAGTACCCGCGTGTGGCTTCGCTCTGCGAGTCAAAGCTCAAGGTGATGAGTCCCGATCCACTGGATAAATCCCTGGGCCCTGCTGGGTGAAGGGCTCAGGCACAGCAGAAACCAGCTTGTCAGCAAAGCGCAAAGTTCTCAGCAAAACAAGAGCCCAAGGGAAAGAAAAACCTTTATCCCATGGTTTAGGTATGAGTGGAATGTCCACACAAATAAAGAGAGGGGGTCACATGCCTCCCGGCACAGTCGGAGGAGCTGCTGCTTGCGGCAGCAGAAGATTCAGGACGAAGCAGATCCAACAGGTTTCTGCAGGAGGCAAGAAAAATCCACACTGGGACCCAAGCTGGGCTGACAGCTGCTGTCATTAAGCCGCAGAAAAGATCCAGGCATCCCACAGCCCCAGAGGATTGCGACTCCGAGGTAATAATTCCAAGCGACGAGCTCGCTCGCTCCCTGCAGAAGGTGAGGGAACACGAACCTGGCTGCTTGGGAGAAGAACAGGCCCAAAGCCATTTGTCATTCCCACCAACACTGGGTAGGAGAAAGAGCAGGAGGGGAAAAAACCCATTCCCAGCAGCTCCAAGAATTTCTGCTTTCATCTAGAAAGCAGCTGAGGTTCCTCACAGAGGCACCACGCGATTCACCGGGGTCTAAACCAGCCGAGAGGACTCGACTTGATGGCTTGAAACACAAACCCACCCAAGGTTGTGCTCCGTTCCCATCGCAGCTTTAAATATTTTGTGCTGCAGAGTTCCACAGAGCCCTGAACAGACAGAGTTGCTGGAATAAACACAAACCACACAGACTCCAGCTCCGGAATGGCCACTGCCCACTGCTCGGCTTCGCTGCGCTGCTGGTTTTAAGGCTTCAGAGCAGTGTCGCCCTGCGAGGAGGCACCCGACTGCGGCGGAGAATGAAAACACCACACGGGGACAAGTCCCTGCTCGTCTCCAGGTCTGAGCAGGGAGCGCAGCTGGAAGGAAAGAGCCTGGGCAGACACAGACGGGTTTGTTTTTAAAGCAGCGGGAAAGCAAACCTGATTTTGTTCACGTCCAGGCTCTGATCTCCTCTCTTTTTAAGGGATGGGTGGACCAGGTGCTGAGGGACATGGTTTAGTGTTTGATGGGAATGGTTGGACTCAATGATCCGGTGGGTCTCTTCCAACCTGGTGGTGATTCTACGATAAACACCCCCAGTCTGGGCACAACTGGGAACTCGGCACAAGAACTGGGCTCTGCTTTCCTTCCTCCAGTCCCTATCAGGGAGCTGCAGACTCAGGAGGTTTCCCTACAGCTCAGGGGAAGGGAAGCATCTTCCCTCCAACCTCTCAGCCTGTTCAGCCACCTCCTCCTCCTCCTGCTGCTGCTGATCCTCCTCTGCCAGAGGGACAGAGTCCAAGCTGGGGTGCAGCCTGCTCTGCTCCGAGCAGTGCTTTCCAGGCTCTCAGAGCGCTTGCAGGAACCAGGGAGCTGCGTTCACCTCCTGTCCTAGAGGCTCTGGGGCCGCGTGCCAGCACCGGAACACAGACACAGAGCCGAGAGAACCACACCAGGGCCTCCAGCTGAGAGTTGGGGGAAGAACACGGCTCTTTTCTACCTGACATGGCAAACCCCCCATCTCCTCTTACTTAAATGTCTGCAGGACAACATTTCCAGGCCTAATCACAGAACAACCAGGTTGGAAGAGACCCATCGAATCATCGAGTCCAACCATTCCCATCAAACACTAAACCATGTCCCTCAAGACCTCATCCACCCATCCCTTAAACACCTCCAGGGAAGGGGAATCAACCACCTCCCTGGGCAGCCTATTCCAATGCCCAATGACCCTCTGTGTGAAAAACTTCCTCCTAATCTCCAGCCTAAATCTCCCCTGGTGGAGCTTGAGGCCATTCCCTCTTGTCCTGTCCCCTGTCCCTTGGGAGAAGAGCCCAGCTCCCTCTTCTCCACAACCTCCTTTCAGGGACTTGGAGAGAGCAATGAGGTCTCCTCTCAGCCTCCTCTTCTCCAGGATAAACCCCCCCAGCTCTCTCAGCTGCTCCTCATAGGGCCTGTTCTCCAGCCCCTTCACCAGCCTCGTTGCTCTTCTCTGGACTCTCTCCAGAGCCTCAACATCCTTCTTGTGCTGAGGGGCCCACAACTCAACACAGGATTCAAGGAGCAGCCTCCCCAGTGCTGAGTCCAGAGGGAGAAGAACCTCCCTGGCCCTGCTGGTCACACCATTTCTGCTCCAAGCCAGGATGCCCTTGGCCTTCTTGGCCCCCTGGGCACACTGCTGGCTCACGGTCAGTGGCTGTCGACCAACCCCCCCAGGTCCCTCTCCTCCTGGCAGCTTTCTAGACAGACTTCTCCCAGTCTGGAGCTCTGCTCAGGGTTGTTGTGCCCCAAGTGCAGGATGCGCCATTTGGCCGTGTTAAACCTCATCCCATTGGACTCAGCCCATGGATCCAGCCTGTTTAGGTCCCTTTGCAGAGCCTCCCGACCCTCCAGCAGTAATAATGAGATTCCTCTTCCAAATACATTCCACAAGTGCCATACCTGGTGATAACTCCGAATCATAGAATCACCAGGTTGGAAGAGACCCACCGGATCATCGAGTCCAACCAATCACCTTCCTGCCATTCCCTCGGGTCTATGGGTGCTAGGAAAAGAGCTACGGCTGATAAATCCCTGTTTCTCTTCATTTTCAGGGGTTGCAGGAGCCCGGAAGCTACAATTAAGCACAAGAATTGCCTTGATGATTCTTTCAAGAGACGACTCACCCCAGAATCGGCCTCCCAATGAGCGTGAAGTCATCAGCCCCAACCAGCAAGACCTGCAGGAGATAAATCACACATGTATCACTGGTTCGTCCAGGAGAAAAGCCCAAATCCACCATAAAGGAGTCAAACCCGAACCTTTACGCATCCCAAACCCATCGCTGCTCCTGCCGTGGAGGGAAAAGGCAGTAAACACCTCACAGATAGATTCATTAATCAAATTGACTTCCAGGGGAGTTTATCCTGCTCCAACCTCCCTCAGAAGTATCTCCCACACGGATCAGAACACGCTGAGCCTTTCCGTGCGTGTAAAAGATATAAAAGCAACCAGGGGAGGAGAACAGAACAACTTGTGTGGGATTTGAAGGGATGGCAGCTCCTAAAAATCACTGGATTTTTATAGCCGTGGCCTCCGCGGCCCCGAGAAACTTCACTTTTTCTCCTCCGTGGCTCCCAGAGGAGCAATAAAGACGGGAACATCGGGAGGATTCGCTCCTGGAGGGACCAGCCCTTACATTTCAGGACATCTCGGCCTCGGGGGGATTCGCTCCTGGAGGGACCAGACCTTTCATTTCAGGACATCTCGGCCTCAGGGGGATTCGCTCCTGGAGGGACAAGCCCTTTCATTTCAGGACATCTCGGCCTCGTGCTCAGCTAAGGGAGATCTCCAGAAAGACCAGAGAGAAGATGTGGGTTGAGAGGGACCTCACAGCCCATCCAGTTCTAACCCCAGGGACACCTCTCCCATGGGACTGGGGGCTCCCAAGTCCTCCCCCAGCACTAAAAATCCTTCCCTGCAGGATCCTCCAGCACGACAATTAAGCCAATAGAATCCTGCTTCATAATCTTTCATCTGAGGTTGGGATTAAGGAGCCTCTGCAGGTTTCTGTTGGTGAAGAGAGGCTGTGGAGAAGGATATCAAAACGCATCTTGGCAAAGCTCCAGCCACCCCCAAGCCTGATACGGATCTTATGGAGCTGCGACGGTCCCACCGGGAGCACCGCGAGTATTTTGGGTGTTGGAGCCCAGAGGTAAACACAGGCTGGAGCTGCCGCCTCTAGAAGCAACAACTGTAATTGCAGTTTCTTTTTTTGACTGGAGCTGGAACAGCAGAACTCTGTCTCCCGGCAGGGTCTGGCGCGGCTGAAATCGCGTTATCGCCAAGAGCAACTGGATTTGGAACAGAACTGAGGGAAAGGAAACGTCTGGAGCGAGAGCGGCAGGAGATCTGACTGGCAGGAGACCCGACAGCAGCTCCTCGGGACACGGTTTTAAAACCTCGTTATGGGTTTTGCCTCCAGGAAAGCTGGTTTTGAACCCCCTCACCTTCTCCAGCCGGATCCTGTCCCCGCACTCAGCCTCCAGGACATTGTCCATCATGATCAGGTCTTCGCTGGTGATTTTCCACTGTTTGCTGGCGAAGTGGACGACGGCGAAGAGCCTCCCGTACTGCCCCGTGGCGATCATCGTGTTCACCTTCCGGACCAGCTCTGCAGGCAAAGAGCAACGATGGGGTCAGCGTGAGAAACCCTTCGGGGCCGACTCAGCCTTGCTGCTCTCCCACCCCGATTCTCAGCCTCTGGGAATCCTCACGCAGGGATCAACTGCGATGCTGCTCCCACCAGGCCTTGAGACTTTCATAGAATCATAGAACAACCAGGTTGGAAGAGACCCATTGGATCTTCGAGTCCAACCATTCCTATCAAACACTAAACCATGGCCCTCAGGACCTCAACGACCCGTCCCTTAAACACCTCCAGGGAAGGGGAATCAACCACCTCCCTGGGCAGCCTATTCCAATGCCCAATGACCCTCTCTGTGAAAAACTTCCTCCTAATCTCCAGCCTAAATCTCCCCTGGTGGAGCTTGAGACCGTTCTCCCTTGTCCCCTGGGAGAAGAGCCCAGCTCCCTCCTCTCCACAACCTCCTCTCAGGGAGTTGTAGAGAGCAATGAGGTCTCCTCTCAGCCTCCTCTTCTCCAGCCTCAACACCCCCAGTTCTCTCAGCTGCTCCTCACAAGGCCTGTTCTCCAGCCCCTTCACCATCTTCGTTGCTCTTCTCTGGACTCTCTCCAGAGCCTCAACATCCTTCTTGTGCTGAGGGGCCCACAACTCAACACAGGATTCCTCACCAGTGCTGAGCCCAGAGGGAGAATCACCTCCCTGGCCCTGCTGGTCACACCCTTTCTGATCCAAGCCAGGATGCCCTTGGCCTTCTTGGCCCTCTGGGCACACTGCTGCCTCATGGTCAGTTGACTGTCGACCAACCCCCCCCAGGTCCCTCTCCTCCTGGCAGCTTTCTAGACAGACTTCTCCCAGTCTGGAGCTCTGCTCAGGGTTGTTGTGCCCCATGTGCAGGATGCGCCATTTGGCCGTGTTAAACCTCATCCCATTGGACTCAGCCCATGGATCCAGCCTGTTTAGGTCCCTTTGCAGAGCCTCCCGACCCTCCAGCAGATCCACACTTCCACACAGCTCAGTGTCACCCCCAAACTTGCTAAGGGAGCACTCGATGCCTTCATCCAGGTTGTTGATGAAGACATTGAACAGGGCTGGACCCGGCACTGAGCCCTGGGGAACCCCACTTGTCACTGGCCTCCAGCTGGACTCCACACCATTTCCCACCACTCTCTGGGTGGTAAATTTCATTTTCATTTACTTACGTTTCGTGGAAACGGACTCATTAAGGTTGGAGAAGATCTCTCAGCTCATCCAGCCCCGTAAGCCCAACCCCAACTGAACCCTGTCCCCAAGCACCACAGCCACAGGGTTTTCGAAACCCTCCAGGGATGGAGATTCCTGCATTTGGAGAGGAGCTTCATCTATGATTTCCCTCGATTCTCAACGTGGAGAATCCCCTCAAGGCTGGACGGGGCTTGGGGCCCCCGATCCAGCGGGAGGTGTCCCTGCACACGACATGGGGTAGGACTGGATGGGCTTCGAGGCCCCTTCCAGCCCAAACCGTTCCACGATTTTATGAACTTCCAAGCAAACTGCAAGAGGTCCAGGACTCCGAATGCTATGGGAACACCAGGACAAGTTGGCAAAGCTCACAGGAAAAGGCCTCCAGCTCACTAACAAGGCTTGGCCTGAGAAGACGGACGTGCAGCCAAGGCAGAAGAGACCCTTCCCTTGCTCTTTTCCAGAAAATCTCTTCCAATCTGCACACGGATGCAGAGAAGGTGCCAGAAGCAGCACAGATCCCAGGGACGAGGTCCTGCGCAAGAACAAACTCAGTCTTCTGTGATCGGCTTCCCGAGCAGTGAAGCCAAGACCATTTTTCATGGGAACATCAAAGAGCATTATTGCTCAACAAGCGCTGCTCCTCAGCCAGACAGCAGCTTTCCAGCCTCTCGAGCCGCTCAGGAAAAGAGCAACTTTGCTGCAACTGCAAAAATAAGATTCTCTTCATTGTCTTCAAACGCGGCTGAATCCATTTTTTTTTCTTGGAATGGGAACAAACCAACATTCCCTTGGGACGGAGAAGAACTCGGCAGCCTGTCCAACCAACCCCTCTCCTTACAGGAACACCGAGAGCCCAAGTTTCAACCCTACAAACTGTTAAAGGCAGGAAAAGAAACGATTTCCGAGGCAGCACTCGCTCTGGTTCCCACTGGGATGAAGTTTTAGTGTCTGCGTCGCTGGAATCATAGAACAACCAGGTTGGAAGAGACCCATCGGGTCATCGAGTCCAACCATTCCTATCAAACACTAACCCATGTCCCTCAGGACCTCATCCACCCACACCTTAAGCCCCTCCAGAGAAGGGGAATCAACCCCCTCCCTGGGCAGCCTATTCCAATGCCCAATGACCCTTTCTGTGAAAAACTTCTTCCTAATCTCTAGCCTAAATCTCCCCTGGTGGAGCTTGAGGCCATTCCCTCTCGTCCTGTCCCTTGGGAGAAGAGTCCAGCTCCCTCCTCACCACAACCTCCTTCGCAGGGGCTGCAGAGAGCAATGAGGTCTCCCCTCAGCCTCCTCTTCTCCAGGATAAACAATCCCAGAGGAAAGCAGAAGCCGTTTCTCTCCGTTACACCTCAGACACAAAGGGGACAAGCTCCCCCAGCCCTGTGCTGCTCCTCTTGGTGTCAGCTCTCCTCTCATCAACATTTCAGATTTCAAAACCCCCTAAAACCTTCTCTGTTAGCAAATCCCACGCAGGCTGTGCTTTAACAGGAGCTTTTCCCCCTCTCCAATTCCAACTTCCCACCCATGCACCTCTCTCATCTTTCAGTACACAAAATTCTACGTTTTCCTCGCCCTCCCCGGGCTCTGAAGTTGCCGCTCGCCCTGCCAGACCCCTCCAGCGACAGGAAACATCGAGCGACGTCACCGTTTGATTGTCAGAGCGGTTGGTGCCTCAGCCCCCTGCGGAGAGACCCTTCCTAAAATATCCCTGCTGCTCCCACAGGCAGCAGGAAAAGAGAAGGCGGAATTCACCGCTCTGGCTGCTGCTTGCGATGGATAAGCACAGCCAGGAGGTAACGACGCCAGCGCATAAACAGCAGGAGGTTACGAGGGATGGAAATGGCTGCAGCCCCGCAGGTCCCATGGAAACCAGGCAGGGGAAGATGGGGCTCGCTCGCCACGGGGCTCTGGCAAATCAACCCCAGCAGCTCACGGTTCACGGCCGGGTCAGAGCACGGGCAGGGATGCAATGATCATCTGTCACCAGAGAGAGACCAGGAGCGCACGGGAGAGAAGGAGCAGGATGATGAGAGGACCTGGGTGCTCTTAGCAGTGACTGAACAGGAGGCAGCAGGAGCCCAGGTGGCCAAGAAGGCCAAGGGCATCTTGGCCTGGATGAGACCAACGGCAGGAGGTTTAACACGGCCAAATGGTGGATCCTGCACTTGAGGCACAACAACACTGAGCAGCTCCAGCCTAGGAAAAGTCTGGCTGGAAAGTGGCTGGAGGAGAAGGAGCTGGGGGGGTTGGGTGAAGAGGAGGCAGCAGGGGCCCAGGTGGTCAAGAAGGCCAAGGGCTTCTTGGCTTGGATGAGATGAGGAGAATCCCTCTGGCCTGGGCCCTGGGGAGAGCGCTCCTGGAATCCTGGGGTCAGTTGTGGGCCCCTCAGCACCAGAAGGATGTTGAGGCTGTGGAGCGAGTGCAGAGGAAGCTGGGGAAGGGGTTGGAGAAGAAGAGGAGTGGCTGAGAGAGCTGGGGGGGTTGAGGCTGGAGAAGAGGAGGCTGAGGGGAGAGCTCCTTGCTCTCTGCAACTCCCTGAGAAGAGAGGAGGTTGTGGAGAGGAGGGAGCTGGGTTCTTCTCCCAAGGGACAGGCCGAGAGGGAATGACCTCAAGCTCCACCAGGGGAGGCTCAGGATGGACATTTTTCCCAGAAAGGGTGATTGGTCAGTGTCAGAGGCTGCCCAGGGAGGGAGTTGATTCCTCTTCCCTGGAGGGGTTTAAGGTGTGGGTGGCCGAGGTGCTGAGGGACATGGGTTAGTGATTGATAGCAATGGTTGGACTGGATGATCCTGTGGGTCTCTTCCAACCTGGTGATTCTATGATTTACCTCCTCTCCCATGTGAAGCAAAGCACTCGGGAGGCTTTCAAGGACATCCTAGAGGCTCACACGACGAGACAGCGAGATTGCTGGGTAATTAACAGAGAGGCTCGTTACCTGCATGAAGCACACACTGCTAATTGCCATCGTCACAGTGAGCGTGCAGGACACTCACCTGCTGGGACTCATTACTGCCTTGTACCAAGGAACATTCTGGACATCACAGAATCACCAGGTTGGAAGAGACCCACCGGATCATGGAGTCCAACCATTCCCATTAATCACTAACCCATGTCCCTCAGCACGAGGCCAGACACGAGCACCTTCCCAGGGCTGGATTTTCCTACCCAAATGCCAGGGCAGTCCTGGTTGGAAATGGAAGATAGGTTCTAGTGAGGAAGACAGGTTCTAAAAATGGTGGTTGCTAAATAGCCACAGGTACTTTGTTCACAGACTCACAGAGAGAACTCTCACACTCCTTTCAGGACTGCCTGGAGCACAAACGGGACCTACAGGGAAGCTGGGGAGGGGCTCTGAATCAGGGAGGGCAGGGACAGGATGAAGGGGAAGTGTTTTGAGGTGAAAGAGGGGAGATTTGGATGAGATCTTAGGAAGAAATGCTTTCTTGTGAGGGTGGGGAGGCCCTGGCCCAGGTTGCCCCTACCTGGAGGGGTCCAAGGGCAGGCTGGTTGGGGCTTGGAGCCCCTGATCCTGTGGGAGGTGTTGGAACTCAATAGGCTTTGAGGTCCCTTCCAACCTGAATCATTCCAGGACTCTAGAGAGTCCAGAGAAGAGCCACAAAACTGGCGAAGGGGCTGGAGAACAAGGCCTATGAGGAGCGGCTGAGAGAGCTGGGAGGGTTTAGCCTAGAGAAGAGGAGGCTGAGAGGAGACCTCATTGCTCTCTACAACTACCTGAGAGGAGGTTGTGGAGAGGAGGGAGCTGGGCTCTTCTCCCAAGGGACAGGGGACAGGACAAGAGGGAATGGCCTCAAGCTCCACCAGGGGAGATTTAGGCTAGAGATTAGGAGGAAGTTTTTCACACAGAGGGTCATTGGGCATTGGAATAGGCTGCCCAGGGAGGGGGTTGATTCCCCTTCCCTGGAGGGGTTTAAGGGATGGATAGATGAGGTGCTGAGGGACATGGGTTAGTGTTTGATAGGAATGGTTGGACTCGATGATCCAGTGGGTCCCTTCCAACCTGGTTGTTCTATGATTCTATGATTCTACGAAGCCCAAAACACGTAAGAAATGAGACAGAAACACAAAGAACAACAACCACCTCCAATCACCAAGACATTCCTGCTCCATCCGCCCACCAACAGCAATACTGGAGCACGAGGCTTCACTTGGAGACTCGAGACCTTTACCTGCATGATGCTTTGCTTCTTCTACTGGATCTGGCAGTTTCACTTCAGGCCACGGGGGAGAACTCAGCGACGTCTTGGCCACGATTCTGCGAACGATAAAGCAAGAATCACTTGAAGCAAACAGGCACCGTCAAGAGATGAAAGAACGAACAGAGGGAAGAAAGGAAAAGCAGCTGGAGATGGAGCAGAAAGATGCTTTGGACATGAATTCCCCAGACTTTCCTCCCGGCTCTTGGGAGAAGCACACCAGCTGGACCAGGAACGGCTGCCAAGGGGCTGAAGCTGCAGCCCAGATGTTCAAACCACCCAAACCCACTCGGCGTCATTTCTGAGCCCAACCTGAAGCGCTCTCCCAAACACTCGTTTGATGCTTTAGAGAAACGCAATCCATCGGGAAAGGTTTCTCCAGGAGGGTTAAAGGCAGCACATGCTGCCTGACAGCTCCAAATCACAAGAGCCCCATCTAAATCTTCAGAACCAAATGATTAACTCTGTTGAATTGCACCCTGGGGTGTTATAGCAGAACTAAAATGCCACAGTGGGAGGCCTGAACGGAAGAAACACAAACTGCTCCTGCTGATAACAAACAGTTTTCCAACATCTCTGGGACAGGGAGACACGGCACAGAGAGCTGAGGTTGCTGTTGGCGTCGCTGTGTGAGAGGCAGTTACGAAAGCCATGAGTTTGTTCCCAAAGAATCACAGAACAACCAGGTTGGAAGAGACCCATCGGGTCATCGAGTCCAACCATTCCTGTCAAACACTAACCCATGTCCCTCAGCACCTCATCTACCTGTGCCTTAAACACCTCCAGGGAAGGGGAATCAACCCCCTCCCTGGGCAGCCTGTTCCAATGCCCAATGACCCTTTCTGTGAAAAACTTCCTCCTAATCTCCAGCCTAAATCTCCCCTGGTGGAGCTTGAGGCCATTCCCTCTCGGCCTGTCCCCTGTCCCTTGGGAGAAGAGCCCAGCTCCCTTCTCTCCACAACCTCCTTTCAGGGAGTTGGAGAGAGTAATGAGGTCTCCTCTCAGCCTCCTCTTCTCTAGGATAAACCCCCCCAGCTCTCTCAGCCGCTCCTCATAGGGCCTGTTCTCCAGCCCCTTCCCCAGCTTCCTTGCTCTTCTCTGCACTCGCTCCACAACCTCAACATCCTTCTGGTGCTGAGGGGCCCACAACTGTAATTCCAGAGAAAATCCAAGTGACTGTGAGCCTGAACAGAACCCAGGAATCTCCACTGTGGAAACAGACGTCCCTCATACCTGAGGTCCAGCAAGAAGAGGACACTCCTGCCCCGTGAGCAGCGCAGAGGGAAGGAGCAAACCGAGCTAGCAGGGAGAGTTCTGTATCTGCAGTGTCCCCTTCTGGTTAAAGCAGAGCCCAGAGCTCGCTCTGAGATCCCAGCAGAGGAAACACGGCACAGACACAAATAAGCAACACCCAAAGTGCTGAAACAACCAAGGCCTGAGGTTTCCTGGCCCAGTGCCCATCAGCACTTAAGCTGTTAATCATGAGAGCACAAGGATAGGACAAAGGGAACAGTTTGGAGCTGAATGAGAGGAGAGTGAGATGAGATCTTGGACAAAAATGTTTTGCTGTGAGGGTTGGAGGCCCTGGAACAGGTTGCCCAGAGCAGGGCTGGCTGCCCCATCCCTGGAGGGGTTCAAGGGCAGGTTGGATGGGGCTTGGAGCCGCTGATCCCGTGGAAGGTGTCCCTGGGTGGTACTGGATGGGCTGTGAGGTCCCTTCCACCCCAAACCATTCCATAATCCTATGAAGCCTGCAGAGCAAGTCCAGTATTTACTGGATATCAGATCCTCCAGGTTGGAGATGACCCTACCTGAGGAGCAAACTGCCTGCACCTACATAGCTGAGTGTGACCTGAAGCCCTTTCTGCAGCTGAGGAGCCTGTAATGTCCTGCCCTGAATGGCTTCTCTGCTGTCTACATCAGGCTGAGCCCACGTTATGGCCCCTTCTGCAGCGCAGAATTCATTCTCCATCTCCAGGTGCTGCTGCTCCATCTCACACGTCCACAGAAAGATCATAGAATCATAGAACAACCAGGTTGGGAGACACCCATTGGATCATCGAGTCCAACCATTCCTATCAAACACTAAACCAAGACCCTCAGGAGCTCATCTACCCATCCCTTAAAAAACCTCCAGGGAAGGGAAATCAACCACCTCCCTGGGCAGCCTGTTCCAATGCCCAATGACCCTCTGTGTGAAAAACTTCCTCCTAAACTCCAGCCTAAATCTCCCCTGGTGGAGCTTGAGGCCATTCCCTCTCGTCCTGTCCCCTGTCCCTTGGGAGAAGAGCCCAGCTCCCTCCTCTCTACAACCTCCTCTCAGGGAGTTGGAGAGAGCAATGAGGTCTCCCCTCAGCCTCTTCTTCTCCAGCCTCAACACACCCAGCTCTCTCAGCCACTCCTCATAGGGCCTGTTCTCCAGCTCCTTCACCAGCTTCGTTGCTCTTCTCTGGACTCTCTCCAGAGCCTCAACATCCTTCTTGTGCTGAGGGGCCCACAACTGAACACAGGATTCAAGGAGCAGCCTCACCAGTGCTGAGTCCAGAGGGAGAATCACCTCCCTGGCCCTGCTGGTCACACCATTTCTGATCCAAGCCAGGATGCCCTTGGCCTTCTTGGCCCCCTGGGCACACTGCTGGCTTATGGTCAGTGGCTGTCGACCAACCCCCCCAGGTCCCTCTCCTCGTGGCAGTTTTCTAGACAGACTTCTCCCAGTCTGGAGCTCTGCTCAGGGTTGTTGTGCCCCAAGTGCAGGATGCGGCATTTGGCCGTGTTATACCTCATCCCATTGGACTCAGCCCATGGATCCAGCCTGGTTAGGTCCCTTTGATGTTGTTCCCAACACGTTCCCGACACAGGAGGGAGACAGAGGGGTCAGAATCATAGAACAACCAGGTTGGAACAGACCTACTGGATCATCAAGTCCAACCATTCCTATCAAACACTAGACCACGTCCCTGAACAGAGAGCTCAAAGGAGCCTCCTACCCAACAAGAAACCCACCAGCTCTCCCCCTTCCCACGAAGGAAGATGAAGGAGCAGAAAGCGAAGCGCAAACCCCATGAGACTTTACCCTGGCTGCAGCGATGAGCCCTGGGAGCTCCGGAACCGAACTGCAGACGGGAGCAGAAGGGCTGGAAGGGAAAAGAAGGGAAAAGGATTAAAAAGAAGCAGCCACCCAGGAGCTCTTTGTCTCAGGAGAGGCTTTCGCATCCTTACCCCTGTTCCTGTCCACACCTCATAGAATCATAGAACAACCAGGTTGGAAGAGACCCAATGGATCATCGAGTCCAACCATTCCTATCAAACACTAACCCATGTCCCTCAGCACCTCATCCACCTGTGCCTTAAACACCTCCAGGGAAGGTGAATCAACCACCTCCCTGGGCAGCCTATTCCAATGCCCAATGACCCTTTCTGTGAAAAACTTCCTCCTAATCTCCAGCCTAAATCTCCCCTGGTGGAGCTTGAGGCCATTCCCTCTCGTCCTGTCCCCTGTCCCTTGGGAGAAGAGCCCAGCTCCCTCCTCTCCACAACCTCCTTTCAGGGAGTTGGAGAGAGCAATGAGGTCTCCTCTCAGCCTCATCCTAGTTCCCATCCACCCTCATCCCCACCTCTGTTCCCACTCTACTGTCATCCCCACCTTGTCCCTGTCCCCTCACCTGCCGCCCGCATCCTCCCACAAGCCGCCATGGCGGCCGCCGCCATCTTGGCAGCCCGGCTCCTGCCGGAAGCGGAAGTTCTCTCAGACAGGAAGCGCCCGGCGCGGACCGGAAGTTCCCGGCGCTGCCATGGCGGCGGCGGCAGCGGCAGCGGAGAAGCAGCTGGAGCTGCTGCGGGAGGAGCGGGAGAGCGAGGTGGAGCAGAGCAGGTGCGGGTGGGTTGGGGCACAGAGGGACCCTGCTGGCGCTCCCAGGGCCTCCTGGTACATTATGGGAGCCTCGTTGCGTCTATAGGGCTGCCTGTCACCTATAGCGAACGCTGCCTGCAGCTCCTCCAGGAGGAGGTCAGAGCTTGTCAGTTTCCCCTCAGCACAAGGAGGATGTTGAGGCTGTGGAGCGAGTGCAGAGAAGAGCAAGGAAGCTGGGGAAGGGGCTGGAGAAGAAGAGGAGCGGCTGAGAGAGCTGAGGGGGTTGAGGCTGGAGAAAAGGAGGCTGAGGGGAGAGCTCCTTGCTCTCTGCAACTCCCTGAGAAGAGAGGAGGTTGTGGAGAGGAGGGAGCTGGGCTCTTCTCCCAAGGGACAGGCTGAGAGGGAATGGCCTCAAGCTCCACCACCAGGGGAGGCTCAGGATGGACATTTTTCCCAGAAAGGGTGATTGGTCAGTGTCAGAGGCTGCCCAGGGAGGTGGTTGAGTCCCCTTCCCTGGAGGGTTTAAGGGACGAGTGGACAAGGTGCTGAGGGACATGGGTTAGTGCTTGATGGGAATGGTTGGACTCGATGATCCGGTGCGTCTCTTCCAATCTAGTGATTCTATAGGGACTGTGCCTCCTTGGAACTAGTGATCTTTAAGGTCCTTTCCAGCCCAAAGTATTCTGTGATTCTCTAGGAGCCCTGTTGTCATCCAGAGGGCTGCCTGGCACCTAGAGGGAACCCCCTGTCACCCCCAGGCTGTGCTGGCAGCGATAGGAACCCTGATGTCGCCAGTAGGAACCCCCACCCATAGGATGCCAGACAATGCACTGTCACTCCTTCTTCTGGTACTGCCAGCATCGGCTGGACACGGGTGGCTGGACACGGGTGGCTGGACACGGGTGGCTGGACACGGGTGGCTGGACACGGGTGGCTGGACACGGGTGGCTCACCAGGTTCGAAGAGACCTACCGGATCATCGAGTCCAACTGTTCCCATCAAAATAACCCCATGGCAGCTAATCCAGTCACATCATTCTCCATGAAACCCCTAAGCCGTTAGTCCTAACGAGCCGATGGCTCTTTCTCATCCTCCTTACCCGTCTTTTCCATCCTGTCAGGTCCTGTTCTGTCCTCTGGAGCTGTGACTCTCTGCTTGAGAAGGCAGAACGGCTCTGACCCCCTTGTGTGGTTCGCAGGTTGTGGCAGGAGAGCGTGTCCCTGAAGGAGCTGCAGCGCCGCGGTGTCTGCTTGCTGAAGCTCCAAGCTGCCGCCCAGAGAACCGGCCTCTACGGACGCCTCCTCGTCACCTTTCAGCCTGGGAGACACGACTCCAGGGCCGAGCTGCCCTGCAACAGCTTCGGGCCAGGTAAGCGACGGCACCACTACTGCCAGGAAGGGGGAGAGGTGCTCCCTGTCCTCTTGGCATCCTAAGATGGTGTTTGTTGATGCTAAACAATCGCTGCAGAAAAACAAGGAAATGTTGTAGCTGCGGGAGGAGAAATCCAGCTTCTTCATCCCTGCGGATGCATGTGTCGCACCAGGAGATGATGATTGAAGAGATGGATTTCATAGAATCATAGAACAACCAGGTTGGAAGAGACCCATCGGATCTTCTAGTCCAACCATTCCTATCAAACACTAACCCATGTCCCTCAGCACCTCATCCACCCACACCTTAAACACCTCCAGGGAAGGGGAATCAACCACCTCCCTGGGCAGCCTATTCCAATGCCCAATGACCTTTTCCGTGATAAACTTCCTCCTAATCTCCAGCCTAAATCTCCCCTGGTGGAGCTTCAGACCATTCCCTCTTGTCCTGTCCCCTGTCCCTTGGGAGAAGAGCCCAGCTCCCTCCTCTCCACAACCTCCTTTCAGGGAGTTGGAGAGAGTAATGAGGTCTCCTCTCAGCCTCCTTTTCTCCAGGATAAACCCCCCCAGCTCTCTCAGCCACTTCTCATAAGGCCTGTTCTCCAGCCCCTTCACCAGCCTCGCTGCTCTTCTCAACTTTTAGTTGGTGTGGGTGCTCCTGCTCTCCACCCTGGACCTTCCACGGTCATTTCTTTCCTCAAAAGAGCTTCTTTTCCAATTGTTTGCCCCATTTCACGCTCTCTCCCTTCAAACTTGCCTTCGCAGGAGACATCGTGGGCCTTTACGAGGGCTCTGGCCAGGGCCAGCCGCTCTCCACCGGCATCATCACACGAATCACCTCCAAAGCGGTGACTGTCGCCTTCGAGGAGCCCCGAGACGGCTTGGGAAGCTTGGACCGAGAGGGCTCCTTCCGCCTCCTGAAACTGGCCAACGACGTCACCTACAAGAGGCTGAAAAAGTAAGGGGCGGCCGCTCACCCATGATCCTTTTGCTCCGGAGGGTGACAGACGGTTAGAAATGGGCTGGATTGCTCTGGAGAAGCTCTTCAGAGACAGATCCTGGAGTTAGAAAATGGTTTTGGGTGGGAAGGGACCTCAAAACCCATCCAGTCCCACACCTCCCACTAGATCAGGGGCTCCAAGCCCCATCCAGCCTGCCCTTGAACCCCTCCAGGGATGGGGCGGTTGAATTAATGTGCTGGAGGGGTTCAAGGGCAGGTTGGATGGAGCTTGGAGCCCCTTATCCAGTAGGAAATGAGTGGAACTGGATGGGTTTGAGGCCCCTCTCAACCCAAACAGCTCCGTCATTAGGCTTAGCACAGGCTCCGATTGTTTCAAAGCAGAGGAAGAGCAGAAAATGAAAATCCTAAGAGGTGTGTGTGAGGACTGGGAGAAGCAGCACTGAGGTAGGATTGTCCTGCTGAGGAATAACACTTTTCAGCTTTGGAGGAGCTGAATCCCTGCCCAGTCTTCTGCCCCAAGGCCCTAAAGGATTCTGAGGTCACCGAAGGAATCATAGAATCACCAGGTTGGAAGAGACCCACCGGATCATTGAGTCCAACCATTCCTGTCAAATGGAGCTCAGCTCCCTCCTCTCCACAAGCTCATTTCAGAGAAAGAGCAATGAGGTCTCCCCTCAGCCTCCTCTGAGAAACAACTCAAGGTTCCTCGCACGTTCGTCCCCTTCCCCAGCTTCCTTGCTCTTCTCTTCACTCACTCCACAGCCTCAACATCCTTCTGGTGCTGAGGGGCCCACACCTGACCCCAGGATTCCAGGTTAGGTCTCACCAGGGCCACCCAGGAGCCTCTCAAGGTCCCTCCAAGAGGACAAGTCCCTCAGTAACTTGCCTTTTTTCTTCTTCCACAGAGCTTTAAATGTGCTCAAGCAGTATCGTGGTGGCCCAGCCTCCCATCTGATCGACGTCCTCTTCCTTTCTGCTGATCCAAGTGCTTCCAGTGAAACAAGTAAGGATCCTTCTTTGCAAGGCTTGATATCAGGGGCTGGGTGAACGCTTTTCCTTCCGGTTTAGGGGTCGCTGAACGTGCTTTTCCCTTTCGTAAGGGCCGTTGTCATCACGAAGCGAGACTGTTCAGCTCACTGATGTTGCTTTTCTCAGTCTGCCGCGTAAAGCCAAACCCTGGGACAAAACAGGATTTACGATATAGGAATTTGTTCATAGAATCATAGAACAACCAGGTCGGAAGGGACCCATCGGATCTTCTAGTCCGACCAGTTCTCTCCTATTCACAAGTCTGAAATTCAGTTTAGTTTATGAGGTGTTTCCTGTTTGCTTCCTGCCCTGACCCCAACCATAAACCTCAAAGATCAGCAACTGCCAGGGCTGCATCTGCATAGAAAACCCGATAACTCTGCCTTTATAGGAGTTGAGTGGCTGTGAATTATTACAGCTTGAAACAGCACTTTGATTTCTGTTCCTACAGCCTGATTGTGTTTGGTCAAGCTGGAGAGACACAGGGGCCACAGCCTCAACATCCTTCTGGTGCTGAGGGGCCCAGGACTGACCCAAGGATTCCAGGAGCGCTCTCCCCAGGGCCCAGGCCAGAGGGATTCTCCTCATCTCATCCAAGCCAAGCTGCCCTTGGCCTTCTTGGCCACCTGGGCCCCTGCTGCCTCCTCTTCACCCAACCCCCCCAGCTCCTTCTCCTCCAGCCATTTTCCAGCCAGACTTCTCCTAGGCTGGAGCTGCTCAGGGTTGTTGTGCCCCAAGGGCAGGATCCGCCCTTTGGCCTCCTTAACCCTCATCCCATTGGTCTCAGCCCACGGATCCAGCCTGGTCAGATCCCTTTGGAGCCTCCTGACCCTCCAGCAGCTCCAGCTCCCACCCAGCTCAGTGTCGCCTCCAAACTCACTCAGGGAGCACTCGCTGCCTTCATCCAGGTCATTGATGAAGACACTGAGCAGGGCTGGACCCAGCCCTGAGCCCTGGGGATACCACTTGCCACTGGCCTCCAGCTGGAGTTAACTCCATTTCTCACCCACAAACGGAAGACGAAATCACAGAGCTCACCCTTTCAGAGAAGCTGTAGGGAAACCAGAGCCTCTGCTCAGCAGAATGTCCGAGTGCTCCACGGCGGCTGTTGAATATCAGCCCTCGGCACAGGGGAAACAGCAGCCCAGCTGCTGATCCCCCCTCTCTAGGGACCCTGGATCTAGGCCACTCGGAGCTCTCCTCTCCACACTCTGCATCATTCCCTGGTTGGCACCATCCGTCCTGGATTTTCCCTCCTTCCACCACCTTGTTTTGCTGCCCATGGTGGTTCCTCTCTTCCAGACACTCCCCAGGCCGGTTTTCCCATAGGGATACACCAGGGACGAAGGATTCGTGTCCGCGCGAGTCTTATCTCCTCGGTTCTAAGCGCTGAGCTTAGTCTGAGTCAGGGCTCTCAGTCTTTTCAAGCCCTCCTGGGGCTCTTGTTGCACTCACAGGTTTTTAATATTAGATAAAAGCATTAAATTTTAACGAACTGGCTTTTGCAGCAGCTTCGACTCCGCTTCTCCCCCTGCGGCAACAGAGCTACGAAATGATGAGGCTGAGGAAAAGAGGGAAACTCTCTAATGAGGAAAAATTCCTCTTACTGAGTCGCTCGGGTGGGCTAAACGGAGCAGAGAGATGAATTCAGCAAATCCCCAGCACCAGGGCTGTGGATCAGCAGGAAGGTTCGGCCGCAGCAGAGAGAGGAGATGCGATCGGAGACAGCAGCAAAGCACCCAAGAGCAGCAAAGGGCTCAAGCAGAGTGGAAGGAGGTTTCATTTGGCCTTATAAGAAGCAGCTGAGGAGCCTGGGGCTGCCCAGTCTGGAGAAGGAGAGGCTGAGGGGAGACCTTAGAGCAGCCTCTAGGGCTGAAAAGGGCTCCAGGAAAGCTGAGGAGGGGCTTGAAGATCCTTTCCAACCCAACCCACGATGCTACAAAAATCCTGCTCTCTACTCAGGGATGAATCCCTCTCAGTGGTGACAGGTATAGGCATGAGTCCCACGAGAACAGTGTCCTGAGAGCGTGTTCTGGGGAGTGGGCTCTGTGCAAGATCGTTAGCTGTAATTAGGGAACGAAAATCCCAAGGTTTTGACCCCAAGCAGCCTGAGATAATCATAGAATCATAGAACAACCAGGTTGGAAGAGACCCATCGGATCATCGAGTCCAACCATTCCTATCAAACACTAAACCACATCCCTCAGGACCTCATCTACCCACACCTTAAACACCTCCAGGGAAGGGGAATCAACCACCTCCCTGGGCAGCCTATTCCAATGCCCAATGACCCTTTCTGGGAAAAACTTCCTCCTAATCTCCAGCCTAAGGTTTTGACCCCAAGAAGCCCGAGATAATCGATACCAACCTTATCAGAACAAATCTCCACAACCACTGGAGAGATCAGCCCATGGAGCAGTTGGAAGGAGCACACGGAGGTGCCACCAGTGAGCAGGTGGGATCTGAAGCTGTCAACAGGGCTGCAAACCACCCTCGTGGCCCAGAAACCCTTAAAGCTTGCACACCAGAACCCTCCTACAAGAAACCCTTCCCTGCTCACAGCATCTCCGCAGGAACCTCACACTCATACACTATGGGGATGGCTGAGAGGCTTTGCTTGCCAGCAGAGGCCAGCAGTGCTCTGCTCACCGTACGGACACATTCCCTGTTCTTTCAGAGATAAGGTCCTGAGGGACGTGGGTTAGTGTTTGATAGGAATGGTTGGACTCGATGATCCGATGGGTCTCTTCCAACCTGATTGTTCTATGACTCTATGATAAGGTGATACCTGATTGAAGGGAGAAGCCTGTGGGGGTCTCTGCCAGGTTGTCCTGGTCCAGAGGAAGCGAGGGGTGTTCATCTCCGTGCCCAGGTACAGACTGGTTCTCATAGAATCACCCACCGGATCATCGAGTCCAACCATTCCCATCAAACACTAACCCATGTCCCTCAGCACCTTGTCCACCCACACCTTAAACCCTCCAGGGAAGGGGACTCAACCCCCTCCCTGGGCAACCTCTGACACTGACCAATCAACCTTTCCAGGAAATGTTTTTTCCTGATGTCCATCCTGATCCTCCCCTGGTGGAGCTTGAGGCCATTCCCTCTCGGCCTGTCCCTTGGCAGAAGAGCCCAGCTCCCTCCTCTCCACAACCTCCTCTCTTCTCAGGGAGTTGCAGAGAGCAAGGAGCTCTCCCCTCAGCCTCCTCTTCTCCAGCCTCAACCCCCTTAGCTCTCTCAGCCGCTCCTCTTCTTCTCCAGCCCCCTCCCCAGCTCTGCTCTCTTCTCTGGACTCACTCCAGAGCCTCAACATCCTCCTGGTGCTGAGGGGCCCACAACTGAACACAGGATTCCAGGAGTGCTCTCCCCAGGGCCGAGGCCAGAGGGAGAAGAACCTCCCTGGCCCTGCTGGAGAGGCACCATCAGTCACCACAACTTCATCCTCAGCTCCATCCACACCAGAAAGCTGGATTGGAGCTATGGGATTGGCCAAGGTCGGGGATAAACCCAGTCAGGTTAACCCCACTGTACCTACTAGTTTAAGGCACAGGTGGATGAGGTCCTGAGGGACATGGGTTCGTGTTTGATAGGAATGGTTGGACTCCATGATCCGATGGGTCTCTTCCAACCTGGTTGTTCTGTGATTCTACTAAACTGTCCCCTAAAATGCCACAGCCACATGGTTTTGAACCCCAACAGGAACAAGGACTCCACCACCACCCTGGGCAGCCTTTGACAGGGCTTCACCACTCTCGGTGAGGAAGTTTTCCCCAATATCCAATCTAAAACACAACTTGAGGCCTTTAAATATTGTTGGAGGATCAACCTTGGTGGCCAAGGTGGGGTTTTTTTCAGTGCTAGCCTCCTAATTCAAGTTAGAATCAGACTTAGAATTATAGAATCATAGAATCACCAGGTTGGAAGAGACACACCGGATCATCGAGTCCAACCATTCCCATCAAGCACTAACCCATGTCCCTCAGCACCTCGTCCACTCATCCCTTAAACCTCTCTAGGGTTTAAGACTTGTGTTTGTTTTCTCCGTGATCAATCTCAGGGAATGAGACTGAAAACCTTGGGCAGAGCAGGAGGCAGCCAAGCAGAGTCGGAGCCACAGGGCTGGAGCTGGGCTAGTGGGGGTCTTCTAGGCAACCCCTGATGGTTATAAATCTCGATGATCCGGTGGGTCTCTTCCAACCTGGTTGTTCTATTATTCTATAAAGAACAATTGAGCTACCAAAACCAAATGGATAAACTGCATTTCTCTAGGTGCACCCACCTGGGGCCTGGGTGGTGGCTAGAGAGGAGCTTAAAGAGCCCACAGCAACCCTTCAAGTCATCAAATCAGAATGAAATCCCCTCCAAACCAAAGCGCATCCAGTTCCAATCTTCTGCCACCTTCCAGCAGGTCAGGGGGCTCCAAGCCCCCTCCAGCCCAACTCTCCGTCCTCCTCACCACTGAGCGCCCGACCTGCCCACACCTCAGCCTCCAGCAGCCTGTGATTAAGAGGGAAGCGGGTGGAGAAGCCCATTTCTCACCTCGTTCCTTGAGCAAGGAAGCATCAATGACTCCCACAGCCCGGCTGTTCCTCCCTGTGGGAAATGCCTTGCAGCTCCCAGGCTGCTCTTTCTCTCTCCCAGCCCATGGGATGCCTCCTGCTCTTCTCTTAGTCATCGGCACACGGACTCCGACATGATGTGTAAAGCAAGAGGTGGGTTAACGGCAAAAAAAACCCACCTTCAGTCATAGAATCTTGGAATGGTTTGGGTTGGAAGGAACATCAAAGCCAAGGGCAGGGACACCTCCCACAGGCTCAGGGGCTCCGAGCCCCATCCAGCCTGGCCTGGAACCTCTCCAGGGATGGGGTGGCCTCTGAGCAACCTGGGCCAGAGACTCCCCACCCTTATTGTCAAGGATTTCTTCCAAATGTCTCATATAGAATCGTAGAACGACCAGGTTGCAAGAGACCCATCGGATCATCAAGTCCAACCGAATCTTCCTCTTTCCAGTTTAAAGCCATTCCTGCCTCTCTCCCTCACCAAGCACTTTCTGAACACACAGTTCAGAATCATAGAATCACCAGGTTGGAAGAGACCTATCGGATCATCGAGTCCAACCATTCCTATCAATCACTAACCTATGTCCTCAGCACCTCACCTACCCACACCTTAAACACCTCCAGGGAAGGGGAATCAACCCCCTCCCCAGGCAGCCTCTGCCACTGTCCAATGATCCTTTCTGGGAAAAACTTCCTCCTAATCTCCAGCCTAAACCTCCCCTGGTGGAGCTTGAGGCCATTCCCTCTTGTCCTGTCCCCTGTCCCTTGGGAGAAGAGCCCAGCTCCCTCCTCTCCACAACCACCTTTCAGGGAGTTGGAGAGAGCAATGAGGTCTCCTCTCAACCTCCTCTTCTCCAGGATAACCCCCCCCAGCTCTCTCAGCCACTCCTCTTCTTCTCCAGCCCCTTCACCAGCCTTGTTGCTCTTCTCTGGACTCTCTCCAGAGCCTCAACATCCTTCTTGTGCTGAGGGGCCCACAACTGAACACAGGATTCAAGGAGCAGCCTCACCAGTGCTGAGTCCAGAGGGAGAATCACCTCCCTGGCCCTGCTGGTCACACCATTTCTGATCCAAGCCAGGATGCTCTTGGCCTTCTTGGCCCCCTGGGCACACTGCTGGCTCATGGTCAGTGGCTGTCGACCAACCCCCCCAGGTCCCTCTCCTCCTGGCAGCTTTCTAGACAGACTTCTCCCAGTCTGGAGCTCTGCTCAGGGTTGTTGTGCCCCAAGTGCAGGATGCGCCATTTGGCCGTGTTAAACCTCATCCCATTGGACTCAGCCCATGGATCCAGCCTGTTTAGGTCCCTTTGCAGAACCTCCCGACCCTCTAGCAGATCCACACTTCCACCCAGCTTAGTGTCATCTGCAAACTTGCTAAGGGTACCCTCAATGCCCTCATCCAGGTCATTGATGAAGACATTGACCAGGGCTGGACCCATCGCTGAGCCCTGGGGACACCACTTGTCACTGGCCTCCAGCTGGAGTTAACCACTCTCTGGGCCCTCCAGCCAACCAGTGTCCTCCCCAGGAGAGTGTGTACCTGCCCAGGCCAGAGACTATTTTAACCCAGACACCTTATTCCTTTGTGGAAATTGGCACTGGAGGTTCCGTGGGAGCTGCGCCCGAGTTAACCTCCCTGAAACCAGAAGGAACCTTCGTGTTTTCATCCAGCCCTTAGTGCTGAGGCAGAGATAAAACCCACAGCACCCGGAGGCTCATCTTACATAAGCTTTTGTGGGAATGATATTTTCGGTAAAACCTCAGTGTAATGAGTCACCCTCTGTGCTGTAATTAACTGCATAACGAACGCGGAGCTCAGCAGCAGGATTAGAGGGGATAAGGATAAAAATGGGTTTATATTAGATAAACCCGGGAGGCGGAAGGCAGCTCGGGAGGGTTCGGTCTCCACCGAAACTCATTCTTTCCTAATGCAATTTGTATATTCCTTTTCCCATCCTCCCTTCCTGCTCGTTACAGCCCAAGCTAATTTTAGTTTTCATTATTTCTAGTGCCTGTTTTATCTCTCCCTGTTGTCCCCTTCGCTCTCGAGCCACCCAGAGCTGCACTTCCCTGCTCAGGGGGTTTCCCTCTTGCCTTCTCACCTGCTCCGTGCGGAGAGCAATTTGGTTACAGGAGTGAGTGCTTCCTCCCCTCTCGTTATTGAAGATTTAACTAGATAAGCTTGCTCACCTTTAAAACAAGTCCAGAACGTTCTCTGCACCCAGGAGATCATACGTGGCTGGTTTTGTAGCCGGTAAATGGGTCTTTAATGCTGGAAAGTCTTTGTACAGATGCACCGGTCATGACTGAATCGGAGAGGTTTGGGTTGGAAGGGACCTCACGGCCCATCCAGTCCCACACCTCCCACTGGATCAGAGGCTCCAAACCCCATCCAACCTGCCCTTGAACCCCTCCAGGGATGGAGCAGCCACCCCTGCTCTGGGAAACCTGTTCCAGGGCCTCTAACCCTCACAGCAAAACATTTCTCCTTAAGATCTCACTTCAGTCTCCTTTCTCTCAGCTCCAAACCATTCCCCTTTGTCCCATCCCTGCTCCAGAGCCCTTCCCAGCTTTCCTGCAGCCTCTTTCAGCCCTGGAAGCTGCTTTAAGATCTCCCCACAGCCTTCTTCAGGCTCAACAACCCCAACTCTCTCAGCCTGTCCCATACAGGAGGTTCTCCAGCTCTTGGATCATCTCAGTGGCTTCCTCACTCCAACAGCTCCATGTCCTTCATATATTTAGGACTCCAAAACCAGACACAGGGCTCCGAGTGGGGTCTTGCAGAGCAGAGGAGCAGCATCCCCACCCTCTCCCTCCGGCTTTCCCAAGCGCAGGAACAACCCCAGGTCCTGTGCTGACCTCAGCCTAACGGCTGCTCCTTCTGCAGAGCAACACACTGGGAGAGAGGAGGGGAAGACTGGGATGCGGGATGGGAACCTGTTTGATTTGGAAGCACAACCAGGCTTACTTTTACCACCCAGATAGCTAAAAGAGCCCAGATTGCCTCACAAGAACATTATCATAGAATCATAGCATAACCAGGTTGGAAGAGACCCACTGGATCATCGAGTCCAACCATTCCTATCAAACACTAACCCATGTCCCTCAGCACCTCATCTACCTGTGCCTTAAACACCTCCAGGGAAGGGGAATCAACCACCTCCCTGGGCAGCCTATTCCAGTGCCCAGTGATCCTTTCCATGAAAACTTCCTCCTAATCTCCAGCCTAAATCTCCCCTGGTGGAGCTTGAGGCCATTCCCTCTCGTCCTGTCCCTTGGGAGAAGAGCCCAGCTCCCTCCTCTCCACAACCTCCTTTCAGGTAGTTGGAGAGAGCAATGAGGTCTCCTCTCAGCCTTATCCTCACATCCAGTTGATTTGAGCAGCTGCTGAGAGCTGCTGGTTTGTATTTATGGGTTTGTGCTTCTCTGCAAGCGCCTGGGTTCGGGCTGAGGCCTCAGCGAATCCCCTGCTGTCTCCCCAGAGCCTCTGAAGTTTCACAACGAGGTGCTGGATGCTTCGCAGAGGGAGGCCGTCGCCTTCTCCCTGGCGCAGAGGGAACTCGCCATCGTCCACGGGCCACCCGGCACGGGCAAGACCACAACGCTGGTGGAGATCATCCTGCAAGCCGTGCAGCAGGGCCTGAAAGTGAGTGTCCCACCATCACCTCGGGTTCTTTTCTCTGCTCAATGGGCTTCGAGGGCTGGAGCAGGTTCAGCTGTGCTATGGTGCAGCCCCTGGCTTGGCTTGCAAGGATCAGGGAGCTTCATCAGCTGACATTACAGAATAAACCCACAGGATCATCGAGTCCAACCATTCCCATCAATCACTAACCCATGTCCCTCAGCACCTCAGTCACCCACACCTTAAACCCCTCCAAGGGAAGGGGACTCAACCCCCTCCCTGGGCAGATTCTCCCAATGACCAATCACCCTTTCTGGAAAATACTTTTTCCTAATGTCCATCCTGAGCCTCCCCTGATGGAGCTTGAGGCCATTCCCTCTCGGCCTGTCCCTTGGCAGAAGAGCCCAGCTCCCTCCTCTCCACAACCTCCTTTCAGGGAGTTGGAAAGAGCAATGAGGTCTCCTCTCAGCCTCCTCTTCTCTAGGCTAAACCCCCCCAGCTCTCTCTCTCAGCCACTCCTTGGTGTCTGGAGGCTGTGGAGATGCCGGTGTTATTCCTGCTGGATGTGTTCTCCCTGTCTCTGCCGAGTGTTTTCCCACATGGACATGTGCTTTGCCGTAACAGGCGTGTGGTTTCTCCCCTGGCAGGTCCTGTGCTGTGCCCCTTCCAACATCGCTGTGGATAACCTGGTGGAGCGTCTGGCCGGCTCCGGCGCCCGGATCCTGCGCCTGGGGCACCCTGCGCGCCTGCTGGAGCCCATCCAGCAGCATTCCCTGGACGCCGTCCTGGCTCGGGGCGACAACGTGCAGATCGTCGCCGATATCAGGAAGGACATCGACCAGGCCTTCGTATGTGTCCCAGAGACATCCACGTGGCTTTCCCCAGAGCCAGCTCCAGATAAGCAGTTCCCAATCTACTTTGTCCCTAGATCCAAGGAACAACTGACACTCCTTGAGTGTTTTTCAATCATAGGATCATAGAACAACCAGGTTGGAAGAGACCCATGGGATCATCGAGTCCAATCAGTGGCTAGAGGCATGTCATGGCAACTAGCCACACAGTGAGCCACGGGTGGCATTCAGCCAGCCTGAATCCTGCTTGAACCCGATATTGGTGGGTTCAGGGTGCTGGGAACCCACAGGGATGCTCGAGGCTGGATCTGGACGTACACAGAATCATAGAACAACCAGGTTGGAAGGACCCATCGGATCATCGAGTCCAACCATTCCTAGCAAACACTAACCCATGTCCCTCAGCACCTCATCTACCTGTGCCTTAAACCCCTCCAGGGAAGGGGAATCAACCACCTCCCTGGACAGCCTGTTCCAATGCCCAATGACCCTTTGTGTGAAAAACTTCCTCCTAATCTCTAGCCTAAATCTCCTCTGGTGGAGCTTGAGGCCATTCCCTCTTGTCCTGTCCCTTGGGAGTAGAGCCCAGCTCCCTCCTCTCCACAACCTCCTTTCAGGTAGTTGGAGAGAGTAATGAGGTCTCCCCTCAGCCTCCTCTTCTCTAGGCTAAACCCCCCCAGGTCTCTCAGCCGCTCCTCATAGGGCCTGTTCTCCAGCCCCTTCACCAGTTTCATGGCTCAAGGGCTGAAGCGTTGGTGGACATGAGCCTCTCTTAGGGGTCAGTCAGCAGCAGAAAATCCACTCCGGGGGGAGAGGAGAGGGGAAATATCAGAGTGTAGGGGCCAGAGAGGCAGCTGGGGGTGTGCTTGGCCTGGTTAATCCCCATTTCTTTGACCAGGAGGTGTTTAGGCTGGTCTAGGAGGAAGGGAACCAGGGTGCCTGGGGGACCTCCTCATCAGCATCTCAGCACAGGTAGACGAGGTCCTGAGGGACATGGTTTAGTGTTTGATAGGAATGGTTGGACTCGATGATCCGATGGGTCTCTTCCAACCTGGTGATTCTATGATCTCCAGGAGCAATCCTCCTCCTGGCCAAGTTCCTCACTGAAGTGGCAAAATCAGAGCCATTCCTGCTCTCCACCTTCTCACTGGCACCGTTCACGCAAGCCTCTTCATCAGCGGAAGATTCCTGTCATTAATTCACTTCCTAACGAGCTGTCTGGCTGTTCTGACACTCCCTCCCACTCTCAGCCACCTCGAGCAGCGAGCGGAGCGCACTACAAAAAACACATCCTTAATTTCCCCTTCCACAACCCAGTTTTCCTAAACTTAATTTACAAAGCGGCTTTTTTATGGGAGATGAGAGGGTTTGATGCTAATTACATTTCCCCCAGAGCCTTTCTGGTGGCAAACATTGCCCAGAGGAGAAAGAGAGAAAGCAGAGACTTCAGCACTAGGGTCTCTACATTCCTCCCCTGAGCAAAGGGTACATTTGGGTGGAAGGTGGGGACTAGACTGCCCACCTAGGCTTGTTCTGTCCTGGAACACCTCAAAAACCCAAGAGCTAACAGACAGCAGCAGTTCCACTTAGAATCATAGAATCACCAGGTTGGAAGAGACCCACAGCATCCTCGAGTCCAACCATTCCCATCAATCTCTAACCCATGTCCCTCAGCACCTTGTCCACCCACACCTTAAACACCTCCAGGGAAGGGGACTCAACCCCCTCCCTGGGCAGCCTCTGACACTGACCAATCACCCTTTCCAGGAAGTATTTTTTCCTAATGTCCATCCTGAGCCTCCCCTGGTGGAGCTTGAGGCCATTCCCTCTCGGCCTGTCCCTTGGGAGAAGAGCCCAGCTCCCTCCTCTCCACAACCTCCTCTCTTCTCAGGGACTTGCAGAGAGCAAGGAGCTCTCCCCTCAGCCTCCTCTTCTCCAGCCTCAACCCCCCCAACTCTCTCAGACGCTCCTCTTCTTCTCCAGCCCCTTCCCCAGCTTCCTTGCTCTTCTCTGCACTCGCTCCACAGCCTCAACATCCTTCTGGTGCTGAGGGGCCCACAACTGACCCCAGGATTCCAGGAGTGCTCTCCCCAGGGCCCAGGCCAGAGGGATTCTCCTCATCTCATCCAAGCCAAGCTGCCCTTGGCCTTCTTGGCCACCTGGGCCCCTGCTGCCTCCTCTTCAACCAACCCCCCCAGCTCCTTCTCCTCCAGCCACTTTCCAGCCAGACTTCTCCTAGGCTGGAGCTGCTCAGGGTTGTTGTGCCCCAAGGGCAGGATCCGCCATTTGGCCTCGTTAACCCTCATCCCATTGGTCTCAGCCCATGGATCCAGCCTGGTCACATCCCTTTGGAGCCTCCCGACCCTCCAGCAGCTCCAGCTTCCACTCAGCTTAGTATCATCTGCAAAACCTGCTAAGGGAGCACTCGATGCCTTCAATGCTTTGAGCTGCCCACGATCAGGTGTTTCCCTTCACCTGACTCCTTAGCAGCTCTTTCTCTGCAGAGTTCGCCTCGGAGGCCCCGACCCACCCTTCACTCTGCCTCCATTTTTCCCCTACAACATCCTTTACTCTCCCCATAATGATTTCTCCCTTTGACCACTCTGCATTTTGACTCTTCTCACCTTTTGCCTTCACCACTACCCCCCAACCACAGGGGGAAGAGTAACAGAAATGAAAACATGTGCCCTCTTCGCACAGTTTCTGCCCCTTTGTGCCTCCTTCCCTCACCTGCACAGGCTTCAGGCTTCCCAGGACGTCAACTTGCAGAGTCTCTTGGCTCCGACGAGGGCTCAGTCCCACAGTACCCGAGCAGGAAAGGCAGCAGAGGTCACCACATAGGTCCAGAGGGATGCAGCAGCTCCACAGTCAGCCCAGGAGGCAACCAGGCCTAGAACACAACCCGTAGAGCTCAGAAACACTAAGATCTGGCCTTAAATGCAGCTCCTGACCAATGAGTGTGTGGGTGGGGGCCCTGATGAGGCTAATTGGAACCTGCTGGCACCCACAGAGCCCTAATGAGAAGCAGGGGGGGGGATCCAGGCTTGTGTGCCGAGCGGGATCCTTGGGCCTGGATAGGCCTGGGATAGGCTCCCTCATCTGTTTCAGGGCTGGAATTCAGTTGGAATCTTGGATCTTAGCCCCTGATCCAGTGGGCTAAGGGTCTGCCCTTAGGGGCTAAGGGATCCCTGCCCAGGGTAGGGTTGGAACTGGATGGGCTTTGAGGTCCCTTCCAACTCAACCCATTCCATGATTCTGTGATTCTGATCTTCGCATCACCAGCCAACAGCAGAGAGCAGTTGCCATCATTAACCTACTAATTAGATCTCTTTTTGCAGAACTGACGTGAAACTGAGGTATTTAGTTTTACTCTCTAATTTTCCTCTGTTTCCTGCCGAGAGGAAGCAGACGCTGATCTGCTTTGTCCCTTCAGCTCAGAGAACAGCAGGGCTGGTGCTCACCCTGTCCTGTTAGACCAAGTGAAGGAAAAGGCACCCGAGTGATCCCATCAGCCTTGTATCTGTCTGGGATCCCTCTCCTCTAATTCTCAGCCCATCACAGAATCATAGAATCATGGAATCACCAGGTTGGAAGAGACCCACCGGATCATCGAGTCCAACCATTCCCATCAATCACTAACCCATGTCCCTCAGCACCTTGAGAAGCTGTGCTCTGTCCAGGTTCTCTGCTGTCTGGGCAGCTGAAGATATCCCTGGGACCAGAAACACTGTTCTTTCTTGATTTTTCTGTCTTACAGGCAAAGACCAAAAAGGCTCAAGACAAAGGGGAGAGGAGCCATTATCTCAGTGAGATCAAGGTGCTGAGAAAGGAGCTGAGGGAACGAGAGGAAACTGCCATGGTTGCCGCCCTCACCCATGCCAGCGTCGTCCTCTCTACGAATACAGGTGAGAGACGTTTTCTTCCTTGCGTTATTGTACCTGACTCACCAGGACTCGGGTGAACCACGTGTGGTTCTCGGGGAGACCTGATCATAGAATCACAGAACAAGCAGGTTGGAAGAGACCCATCGGATCATCGAGTCCAACCATTCCTATCAAACACTAAACCATGTCCCTCAGCACCTCATCCACCTGTGCCTTAAACACCTCCAGGGAAGGGGAATCAACCACCTCCCTGGGCAGCCTGTTCCAATGCCCAATGACCCTTTCTGTGAAAAACTTCCTCCTAATGTCCATCCTGAGCCTCCCCTGGTGGAGCTTGAGGCCATTCCCTCTCGTCCTGTCCCTTGGGAGAAGAGCCCAGCTCCCTCCTCTCCACAACCTCCTCTCAGGTAGTTGTAGAGAGCAATGAGGCCTCCTCTCAGCCTCCTCTTCTCCAGGATAAACACCCCCAGCTCTCTCAGACGCAACTCATCAGGCCTATTCTCCAGCCCCTTCACCAGCCTCGTTGCTCTTCTCTGGACTCTCTCCAGAGCCTCAACATCCTTCTTGTGCTGAGGGACCCACAACTGAACACAGGATTCAAGGAGCAGTCTCACCAGTGCTGAGTCCAGAGGGAGAAGAACCTCCCTGGCCCTGCTGCTCACACCATTTCTGCTCCAAGCCAGGATGCCCTTGGCCTTCTTGGCCCCCTGGGCACACTGCTGCCTCATGGTCAGTCGACTGTCAACCAACCCCCCCAGGTAAACTCGAAAAGGGAAGAAAACCACCTGCAGAACCGCCTGCCGTGTCGGTGGGGGCTGCTTGGAGAGAGAGAGGGAACCTTCCCTCGGGTTGCTTTTCCTTCTCCCTTCCGCATGGCAACACTGTCCAGGCTCTAACTCCCTGCCCTGTGTTAGCAGAGAGGATTGATGTAGGCTGGAAGGCATTTTAAAGGCAAACAGGGTGTCTCAGCTGGCAAACAGCGACATCTGAGCAGATGCGAGGCTGGAGACGCAGCAGGATTTACGGGGGCGAAGCAAAAATCCCTCCTGCTCGCAGCTGCGCTCAGAGTTATGTGGCAGTAACACAGGAGCTTCCCTTTTTCCTTATGATATTTTTGATGCCTCTGAAGTTGTGATCGATGCGCAGGTCGATGTTGGTTCACATGAGTTGTAGCAGGAGCTGTGTGAGGGAGTTTGGCTGCTTCTGCAAAGGGATCATAGAACATAGAATCATAGAACAACCAGGTTGGAAGAGACACACCAGATCATCGAGTCCAACCATTCCCATCAATCTCTAACCCATGTCCCTCAGCACCTCGTCCACCCACACCTTAAACCCTCCAGGGAAGGAGACTCAACCCCCTCCCTGGGCAGATTCCACCAGTGCCCAGTGACCTTTTCCATGAAGAATTTCTCTCTGATGATATTTGATGTGATAAGAGTTGATTTGATATCTGACGATGATAAGAGCTGTCTGATCACAGCTCTCTGTGCGTTCCCGTCTCCTGCTTCCACGCGGAGGAGGGAGCGGAGCAGCCAGGGCCAGGAGGAGCTGGGGTCTCCGCCGCTGCTCCCCTGGCTGCTCCGAGGGGAATCTCGGAGCCGTCATCCTTTCCTTGTGGTGGTGGGAAGCGCTGTTCTGAGAGCAGAAGGGAGGTGGGTGTTGATGGCTGCCTTTGCTCTGCTCCTGCTCCGGGTGGGGGATCCAAACAGGCTGGTTCCGCTGCTGTTTTCCAGGATTGCTTGGAAGCCTTTCGGGCCCAGGCGCCAGAGCGAAAAAGGACAAACGGAGCTTGGCAAAAACAGTTCTGACGTATCCAGATAAACTTCTGTGCGTTTGGCAGAGCCGAATCGCTAAACCTCTGCGAAGAAACGTGATTTCAGTGACAATCAAAGCATGTGGTTTGTTTTACAGATGGGTTGCTTGCTCCTCTCTGCTTCCCCTGCTAAGCTGTGCGCCCTCTCCTGTGAGGAGCGGCTGAGGGAGCTGGGGGTGTTTATCCTGGAGAAGAAGAGGCTGAGAGGAGACCTCATTGCTCTCTACAACTCCCTGAAAGGAGGTTGTGGAGAGGAGGGAGGTTGGCTCTTCTCCCAAGGGACAGGGGACAAGACGAGAGGGAATGGCCTCAAGCTCCACCAGGGGAGATTTAGGCTGGAGATTAGGAGGAAATTTTTTACACAGAGAGTGAAACACATTGGAATAGGCTGCCCAGGGAGGGGGTTGATTCCCCTTCCCTGGAGGGGTTTAAGGTGTGGGTGGACGAGGTGCTGAGGGACATGGGTTAGTGTTTGATAGGAATGGTTGGACTCGCTGATCCGATGGGTCTCTTCCAACCTGGTTGTTCTATGATTCTACGATTCTCTCCCCTGCCCAGGCGCCTCCTCGGACGGGCCCCTCAAGCTGCTCCCCGAAAACCACTTCGACCTGGTGGTGATCGACGAGTGCGCCCAGGCCCTGGAGGCCAGTTGCTGGATCCCCCTCCTCAGGGCTCCCAAGTGCGTCCTGGCCGGCGACCACAAGCAGCTGCCACCCACCATCATCTCGCACAAGTAAGGAGCAGGTTGTGGCCACGGGTTGCTTCCGCATCCAAATGCTTCCTCGAGTGCCAAGACGCTTCATTAAGGGGGATTAATTGTACTGCAGCCCGAGGGGCACCACTTGGCTCAGATCTCCATCTGGACATCGAGCCATGAGTTGGCTGCTGCTCTCTGAATCAACCATCCAACCGATTCCTTAGCCACCCAACAGTCCCTCAGCACCTTAAACCCCTCCAGGGAAGGGGAATCAACCCCCTCCCTGGGCAGTCTCTCCCACTGACCAATCACCCTTTCTGGGAAGAATTTTTTCCTGATGTCCATCCTGAGCCTCCCCTGGTGGAGCTTGAGGCCATTCCCTCTCAGCCTGTCCCTTGGCAGAAGAGCCCAGCTCCCTCCTCTCCACAACCTCCTCTCTTCTCAGGGAGTTGCAGAGAGCAAGGAGCTCTCCCCTCAGCCTCCTCTTCTCCAGCCTCAACCCCCCCAGCTCTCTCAGACGCTCCTCTTCTTCTCCAGCCCCTTCCCCAGCTTTATCACTCTCTGCTCTCGCTCCACAGCCTCAACATCCTTCTGGTGCTGAGGGGCCCACAACTGACCCCAGGATTCGAGGTTTGGTCTCCCCAAGGCCGAGCACAGAGGGAGAAGAACCTTCCTGGCCCTTCTTGGCCACCTGGGCCCCTGCTGGAAAATGTTTACCTGTGAGGGTGTGGAGGCCCTTGCTCAGGTTTCCCAGAGAAGTGGTGGCCTTGGTTTTAATTACTGCTTTACTGAACCAAATCCAGTGTCCTCTCTGCAGAACCGTCCCCTGCACGATGCAGACAGAGAAAGAGAACCACTTTAGTGCTTTTGCAGTCCCCACAGGGTGCAAGATACAGCACAGAGGCAAATTCCCTCTCCCCTCCTCCTGTCCGGTATTTCCAGAGCTCTGGTTAAGGCACCAGATCCCCCCCCAGCTCCTCTGGGGATTTTGGAATAAGCTGCTCAGGGAGGTGGTTGATTCCCCTTCCCTGGAGGTGTTTAAGACACAGGTGGACGAGGTCCTGAGGGACATGGTTTAGTGTTTGATAGGAATGGTTGGACTCGATGATCCGATGGGTCTCTTCCGATCTGGTGATTCTATGATTCTATGGTTAATGGAAGCACTAAGCTATTTCCAGGGATGATTCATCCCCAGGACTCCAACCCTTCCGCCCACCTTCCCCTTCTCCATTGATGGCAGCAGCCCCGCAGGGGGTGGGCTCCTATTTTTGGGGCCTCGGGGAAGGGTCTAAAGTTAGCAGGGCTGAACGGGGCTGGCAGAAGGAGCGGCTGTCGCTCCAGCCCTGCCTAGTTGGGAAGCTTTCCTTCACCAGGAATATTTGGATGCTTTGAAGGACCAAGCACAATCTGATAAAGAGGCTCCCACGCGGCCTGTGCTCAGCTCGGGGCCCTCTCTGCCTTCCCCTCCACAGACTCAGCATTTAGCAATCCCAGCACGAAGCCAGGATGGGGGAGAATGGACTGGGAACAGCCCCGAGGAGAAGGGCTTGTGGCGCTGGAGAAGGAGAAGCTCCGTGAGAGATTCCAGCCCAGAAACTGAGTCCTGGGCTGCAGCCAGAGCCGAGGGAGCCGCAGGGACTGGGGGATCCTGCCCCTCTGCTCCGCTCGGGGACACCCACCTGGAGCCCCAAGGCCAGATCCTCAGCATAGGGAGGAGATGGAGCTGCTGGAGCGAGGGCAGAGGAGGCCACAGAGATGATCCGAGGGCTGGAGAAGCTCCAGGCTGAGAGAGTTGGGGTTGTTGAGGCTGTGGGGAGACCTTAGAGCAGCTTCCAGGCCTGAAAGGGGCTCCAGGAAAGCTGGGGAATGGATCTGGATCAGGGTTTGCAGGGACAGGATTGCTTTTTGAGTTACCTGGAGTTATGTCAGGATGCGGAGGGTGTCTCCACATTCACCTACATCTTGTTGGATGTGGTACTCCTGGAAGGCCTCCCCACGATGGCAGATGCCGTCTCCTCTGTTCCCCTCTCGCTTTAAAGCTCGTGGACGTCGCCTTCAAGGCTCCCACTGGGCTTTGGCCTGTTCCCGAGGGGCATCTCAGGACACTTTCAGCCGCCTGGCAGGACCATTTGTTTTCCTTGTTTTCATTTCAGTCCTCGTTCTATCCTTCTCTGACGTGCTCATTAATTACCCTCCGTTAACAGGGCTGTGATTTATTCATCTGTTGTTACGCTCTGCAGATTCTTACCAGACCTCTTGCTCTCAACTGGTTCTTTGGCCAAGCAGAGGGATAGAATCATAGAATCCTAGAACAACCAGGTTGGAAGGGACCCATCGGATCTTCTAGTCCAACCATTCCTATCAAATATTTTTTTGGCTATTTTGCCATCTTGTTTGTTTGTCGTCACTCTGGACGTCTCCACATCCCAAATCCATGTGCAGGTCCCTCGTGCTCAGCAGATCCACATGGATTTGCTTTTGCTTTGATGCAGAAGATCACGAGGCCTCGTTTTTCTTTAGTTACCTCTGCAGATGGATCAACCAATAATTCCTTCCTCCTCCTTTCACCTTCCCTGGAGGGTTTAAGGGACGAGTGGACGAGGTGCCGAGGGACATGGGTTAGTGTTTGATAGGAATGGTTGGACTCGTTGATCCGATGGGTCTCTTCCAACCTGGTTGTTCTGATTCTATGATCATATTTGCAAGGATTGATGCAAATCCTCAGTATCCAGAGGGTCTCACGTGAGTCCAGAATCCATCTAGATGGAGCTGGAGACAGGATCGAAGTGACCTGCAACATTAATCCAGGTTCTGTAGATCTCTCCATCCAGGAGACAGAGCTGGGATGTAACTCAGAGAGAGGTTGACTGGTGATGAGTCTCTCTTCTCTTTCTGCAGGGAAGAGAAAGCCATTTGGCTCCTGAAGAGCTTGTTTCATCGGGAGCTGTGTTAATTTGTGTGACAGATACAAGGCTGGGAGCTTAGCCAGAAGGGCCGGAGGGTTGGTTTTCTTAATGGGCCATAAAGCAAGAAGGGCTGGAAAGCCACAAGTGCCTTCGTCTGGGGGGAGCAGGCAGGGAGCAGGGAGGCTGTGCGAACAGCAAGAGGCTCAGAGCTGGCACCGAGTGCTTCAAGGTCTGGGGTGGAGCTCTGATGTGAGAAGAGAAAGGGCTGGAGAAGGGAACGGAGCTGGGGAAGGAGATCAGGCGTTCTGGGAGCAGCAGAGGGAACTGGGGGTGTTTATCCTGGAGAAGAGGAGGCTGAGAGGAGACCTCATTGCTCTCTGCAACTACCTGAGAGAAGGTTGTGGGGAGGAGGGAGCTGGGCTCTTCTGCCAAGGGACAGGGGACAGGACAAGAGGGAATGGCCTCAAGCTCCACCAGGGGAGATTTAGGCTAGAGAGTAGGAGGAAGTTTTTTACACAGAAGGTCATTGGGCATTGGAACAGGCTGCCCAGGGAGAGGGTTGATTCCCCTTCCCTGGAGGTGTTTAAGGCACAGGTAGATGAGGTCCTGAGGGACATGGGTTAGTGATTGATGGGAATGGTTGGACTCGATGATCCGGTGGGTCCCTTCCAACCTGGTTGTTCTGTGATTCTATGATTCTGTGATCCCAGCAGGAGGGAGCTCTGCAGGGTCCAGAGTTGATATTGTGGTGCTCCAACTGCCTGCAGCTCAACCCCATTAGTGTAGATCAACACCGCGCTCAGTCCCGGAGCTGCATCCATCAGGAGGAGCTGCTGGTGGAGGCTTTATCCTGCTCCTAAGCTCTTTGCTTGGTCTCAGACACCGAGACTCCCCTTCTGACTTGTTTTTTCCATGCAGGGCGGCCACCGCGGGCCTCTCGCTCAGCCTGATGGAGCGTCTCATCGCGGGCTACGGCGAGAAGGTGGTGAAGATGCTGACGGTGCAGTACCGCATGCACGAGGCCATCATGCGGTGGGCGTCCACGGAGATGTACGGCGGCCGACTCACCGCTCACCCCTCAGTAGCCCAGCACCTGCTCAGGTAAGTACGAGCAGAGGGGTCTTTGTCACCTTGTCACACGCAGGGTTTCTGCCTTTCCTCTAGTGGAGTTTCATGTTCCTCCGACATAGTGTTTCTGGCACATCCTTCATTTCATCAAGGAAACATGAGCTTGTAGAATGATAGAATCGTGGAATCGCTGAGGCTGGAAAAGACCTTTCAGCTCGTCCAGTCCAACTGGCAATCCAGTCATAGAATCATAGAACGACCAGGTTGGAAGAGACCCATCGGATCTTCTAGTCCAACCATTCCTATCAAACACTAAACCATGTCCCTCAGCACCTCATCTACCTGTGCCTTAAACACCTCCAGGGAAAGGGAATCAACCACCTCCCTGGGCAGCCTATTCCAATGCCCAATGACCCTCTGTGTGAAAAACCTCCTCCTAATCTCCAGCCTAAATCTCCCCTGGTGGAGCTTGAGGCCATTCCCTCTTGTCCTGTCCCCTGTCCCTTGGCAGAAGAGCCCAGCTCCCTCCTCTCCACAACCTCCTCTCAGGGAGTTGGAGAGAGCAATGAGGTCTCCTCTCAGCCTCCTCTTCTCTAGGCTAAACCCCCCCAGCTCTCTCAGCCGCTCCTCATAGGTCCTGTTCTCCAGCCCCTTCCCCAGCTTCGTTGCTCTTCTCTGGACTCTCTCCAGAGCCTCAACATCCTTCTTGTGCTGAGGGGCCCAGAACTGCACACAGGATTCAAGGTATCCCGTTGGTTGTTCCTCTGTCCTTGCTGGGAGGAGTAGGGAACAGCACGACCGCTCATCCCATTCCAACGTGGTTAACTGACCTTTTTCCCAAATCCCTCGTGCAGGGACCTGCCGGGCGTCAGTGCTACGGAAGAGACCACCATTCCCCTATTGCTTATCGACACTGCTGGCTGTGGCCTCCTGGAGCTGGAAGTGGAAGACGAACAGTCGAAGGGGAATCCAGGTACTGGTGCTCAGAAAAATGATCTTTTGAGGTCCTCAGCCTCCCGTGGGCTTGTTTGAGCCCATAGAGGAGGGAGCTGGGGTCCCCAGGAGCCTTGTGAAACATCTTTTCCTCTCAAAATCCTCAAGCTCAAAGGGCTCTGAGCCAGAGCGGAGTGGCCAAGGGCCACAGTCATAGAATCATAGAATCACCAGGTTGGAAGAGACTCAGCGGATCATCGAGTCCAACCATTCCTGTCAAACACTAAACCAAGTCCCTCAGGACCTCATCTACCTGTGCCTTAAACACCTCCAGGGAAGGGAATCAACCACCTCCCTGGGCAGCCTATTCCAATGCCCAATGACCCTTTCTGTGAAAAACCTCCTCCTAATCTCCAGCCTAAATCTCCCCTGGTGGAGCTTGAGGCCATTCCCTCTTGTCCTGTCCCATGTCCCTTGGGAGAAGAGCCCAGCTCCCTCCTCTCCACAACCTCCTTTCAGGGAGTTGGAGAGAGCAATGATGTCTCCTCTCAGCCTCCTCTTCTCCAGGATAAACCCCCCCAGCTCTCTCAGACGCTCCTCATAGGGTCTGTTCTCCAGTCCCTTCACCAGCCTTGTCGCTCTTCTCTGGACTCTCTCCAGAGCCTCAACATCCTTTATGTGCTGAGGGTCCCACAACTGAACACAGGATTCAAGGAGCGGCCTCACCAGTGCTGCCCCCCAGGCCCCGTCTTACCCCCTGTCTGTCTCCTTTCTTCCCCCAGGGGAGGTGCAGCTGGCCGGTTTGCACATCCAGGCCTTGGTGGACGCTGGGGTGAGGGCAGGGGACATTGCTGTTGTCGCCCCTTACAACCTCCAGGTGAGACCACTCCCTCCTGGCATCACCTTTGGCTTCCCATGTGCCCACAGAGCATTTGGGTGGAACTGGATTCATAGAATTATAGAACTGTTTGGGTTGGAAGGGACCTGGAAGCCCATCCAGTCCCACACCTCCCACTGGATCAGGGGCTCCAAGCCCCATCCAACCTGCCCTTGAACCCCTCCAGGGATGGGGCAGCCACCTCTGCTCTGGGAAACCTATTCCAGGGCCTCCCAGCCCTCACAGCAAAACATTTCTCCCCAAGATCTCATCTCAATCTCCCCTCTTTCGGCTTCAAACTGTTCCCCTCGTCCCATCCCTGACCCAGAGCCCTTCCCCAGCTTTCCTGGAGCCCCTTTCAGCCCTGGAAGCTGCTCTAAGGTCTCCCTGCAGCCTTCTCACCTCCAGCCTCAACATCCCCAACTCTCAGCCTGTCCCATACGGGAGGTTCTCCAGCCCTCGGATCATCTCCGTGGCCTCCTCCAGCCTCACACTGTAAGATCCATGTCCTTCCTGTGCTGAGCACTCCAGAACTGAGCCAGACTATCATTGGTGTCTCTTTCCATCTTCTCTCCACGGGTATTTTCCACTTCCACCCTCAGGAGTCGGCGTTTGAAATTCAGGAGACTCTTGTGGGTTTGAGAGGAAGAGACGTTACCCAAACAGAGTTATTTTAGTGCTTTTTCACCTCACGCTGCCCTTTCAATCACACCTTCCATGTGTTTTTCAGGTGGACATGCTCCGAGAGCACCTCTGCCACCGACACCCGGAGCTGGAGATTAAATCCGTCGACGGCTTCCAGGGAAGAGAGAAGGAGGCGGTGATCCTGTCCTTCGTGAGGTCCAACAGGAAAGGTCAGTGCTGGCTGCGGAGGGGATGTCACTGCACAGGGAACCGGAGAGAAACAGGGACTGTGTCATCACACTGAGGCCTCTTCATAGAATCATAGAACATAGAATCATAGAACAACCAGGTTGGAAGAGACCCATTGGATCTTCTAGTCCAGCCATTCCTATCAAACACTAACCCATGTCCCTCAAGACCTCGTCCACCTGTGCCTTAAACACCTCCAGAGAAGGTGACTCAACCACCTCCCTGGGCAGCCTAGTCCAATGCCCAATGACCCTTTCTGGGAAAAACCTCCTCCTAATCTCCAGCCTAAATCTCCCCTGGTGGAGCTTGAGGCCATTCCCTCTTGTCCTGTCCCCTGTCCCTTGGGAGAAGAGCCCAGCTCCCTCCTCTCTACAACCTCCTCTCAGGTAGTTGTAGAGAGTAATGAGGTCTCCTCTCAGCCTCCTCTTCTCCAGGATAAACACCCCCAGCTCTCTCAGCCGCTCCTCATAGGGCCTGTTCTCCAGCCCCTTCACCAGCTTCGTGGCTCTTCTCTGGACTCTCTCCAGAGCCTCAACATCCTTCTTGTGCTGAGGGGCCCACAACTCAACACAGGATTCAAGGAGCGGCCTCCGCAGTGCTGAGTCCAGAGGGAGAAGAACCTCCCTGGACCTGCTGGTTACACCATTTCTGATACAAGCGCAGGGATCATCGCGGCCTCCACTGGGTGAATTTACTGCCACCAACCTTCCTTTTCAGCCTCTTTTTAGTAGAATTATTTGCTGTCTTGGTGGCTGTGCTGGGCAGCAGGGGAGGAGGAGGAGCCCAGGCCTGCTTGGCTCAAAGCTTTCCTGGCTTTTAAGGCCTCAAGATATTTAACTCAGGGTCCTAAGAACTGCACATGTCATGTTAGCACCATGTTCACCAAAGTGCTAGGCAGAAAGCTGAAGATTCCAGCTTCTCCCTTGGGTTTGGAGCCTGGTTCTTGAGGGACTTGGTTTAGTGTTAGATAGGAATGGTTGGACTCGATGATCTGATGGGTCCCTTCCAACCGGGTTGTTCTATGATTCTCTGGTTTGGGTCGCTTCTCCGAGGAAGGGAGCTGGCAGCACGTGGAAAACGCTTCTCTTGGGAGCAAAATCTAGAGCGGAAAATCGGATTCTTTCCGATCAGCAGCTGCAGTGGAAGTCAAGAGCTGTGCCAGCTCCTTCGAGGAGGGTTGGTGAGGGCAGGGGAGGGCAGGATAGGACCCCCTTTTGGACCAGCCCTCACTGCGCTGCCCCTGCTGCAGACGCTGAGGCAGAAAAAGGGAGAGGATGCATGGAAGGAGGCGGCTTTTGTCTTTTTTAAGAAAGCCCAGAGGAAGAGAAGCAGCTCTGAGGGGAGAACGGAGGTGGGGGACGGCGCTAAGAATAGTCCTGGCTCAGGAGTGACTCACCTCGTGGTGCAGCAGGAGCTGCTGACTCCTCCGGGAGGGTGTGCGGCCCCGACCTTCTTCCCTAGAAATCAAATCTCAGCTCCGGAGCAGGGAGCACTCGCTTTCTGGGGTCATGAGGCAACTTCCCTCAGTGCCTGGCCACAGCTTCGACCTGTGAGGAGCAAAATAAGTGTTGTTAGTGTCCTCCAAGCCCCTCGGGAGAAATCCACAGCGTTTCTGAGCTGCTTTTCCCAGGTCAGGGGACACCGGGGACCTTCCCCACTAGAGCCTGTCCCTCTGCAGCCATTCCAGATCATAGAATTATAGAATCATAGAACAACCAGGTTGGAAGAGACCCATCGGATCATCGAGTCCAACCATTCCTATCAAACACTAACCCATGTCCCTCAGGACCTCATCCACCCACACCTTAAACACTTCCAGGGAAGGGGAATCAACCACCTCCCTGGGCAGCCTGTTCCAATGAACAATGACCCTTTCTGTGAAAAACTTCCTCCTAATCTCCAGCCTAAATCTCCCCTGGTGGAGCTTGAGGCCATTCCCTCTCGTTCTGTCCCTTGGGAGAAGAGCCCAGCTCCCTCCTCTCCACAACCTCCTCTCAGGTAGTTGTAGAGAGCAATGAGGTCTCCTCTCAGCCTCCTCTTCTCCAGGATAAACCCCCCCAGCTCTCTCAGCCGCTCCTCATAGGGCCTGTTCTCCAGCCCCTTCACCAGCCTCGTTGCTCTTCTCTGGACTCTCTCCAGAGCCTCAACATCCTTCTTGTGCTGAGGGGCCCACAACTCAACACAGGATTCAAGGAGTGGCCTCACCAGTGCCGAGTCCAGAGATCCAGCAGGAAACCCTTTTGTTGGATCAGAGGAGCAGGATTTGCTGTGGTTAGAGCACAGGGACCAGCCCTGTTAACCCCCGTTCCTCCCCCTGGTTTCTCTCCTGCAGGTGAGGTGGGTTTCCTCGCAGAAGACCGTCGGATAAACGTGGCGGTGACGCGCGCCCGGCGTCATGTGGCCGTCGTCTGCGACAGCCGCACCGTCGGCAACCAGCCCTTCCTCAAGCGCCTGCTGGATTATTTCAACCATCACGGCGAGGTGCGCTCGGCCTTCGAGTACCTCGATGACATCATCCCCGAAAACTACGCTCAGGAGGGCCGCGGCGAGCGGCCTCAGGGCCCGAAACTCCCTGCGGCCTCCGAGTCCAAAGCGCAGCCGCCTCCCGGGAGGAAACCCAAAGCGGCAGCGGCCAAACCCGCGCGGCCCAAGGCACGTTTGTCCCCAACCACGAGCGAAGCCGGGAGGACAAAGGATGATGCTGCCGAGAGATTCAAGGCCATGCTGGCGGCCTTCCTGGAGAGCAATGAACCGCACTTGGATTTCCCCCCGTCCCTCACTTCCCACGATCGGATGCTGGTTCACCTCATGGCGGAGGAGTTGGGGCTGCAGCACGTGAGCAGCGGCGAAGGGAGGAACCGGTACCTCAGTGTTCGGAAGAAGGAGCCGGCCGAGCGCTCACTCCCTGGTGCTGCTCTCCACGGGGACGAGCTCTCTCCTCCTCGTGGGGACGAGCTCTCTCCTCCTCATGGGGACGAGCTCTCTCCTCCTCATAGGGACGAGCTCTCTCCTCCTCATGGGGACAAGCTCTCTCTTCCTCATGGAGATGAGCTCTCCTCTCCTCATGAGGACAAGCTCTCTCCTCCTCATGGGAATGAGCTCTCTCCTCCTCATGAGGACAAGCTCTCTCCTCCTCATGGGAACGAGCTCTCTCCTCCTCGTGGGGACAAGCTCTCTCCTCCTCGTGGGGACAAGCTCTCTCCTCCTCAGCCACCGTGTCCTGAAACTCCGGGTCCTGCTGAGCCAAAGAGAAGCAGCAACAACCCCCAGAAAGTGGACCTGAAATCCCTGCACCTGGAGAGAGTTCAGAGGGAGAAAGCCAAGCAGGAGGCGGCGAGGAAGGCGCTGAACCCTCAGGGCAGCAGCAGGAAAAAAGACAAAAGTGAAGGCAAAGGTAAGGCTCTGTCTTGGTAACTGACGCTATGAAATGGTGATGCTGGAGCGGATCCAGCCATTTAATCCCTGTGCTTGTGCCTCCAGGCCTTGGGATTTGTCTGCGTGTGCGGAACAGGGGATGCGGCTCTTGGAAAGCTCTCGTGCTTGTCACTGCGGAGCTGGCAGGAGCAGCTTCAGCGCCTCTCGGGGAGGGGGGGTGGCTGCCTGGAGTCACCAAGAAGTGCTGGGGACCCTTTTTTTCAGGGTCTGTTCCCTCGTGTTGTCCCCAGGGAAGCCGTCGGCGCGGAGCGGAGCAGGGAGCGCGGCCGAGGAAGATTTCGACGCTCTGATCTCGGCGGCCGTCAGAGCCGACAGCACCTGCGGCTTCTCCCGCTGCAAAGCCAGCGTCACCACCCTGGGCCAGCTCTGTCCCCACTGCAACCGGCGCTACTGCCTCAGCCACCACGTCCCCGAGGTACGGCGGCTGCTCTGAGCGCTGGGAGGTGCCAAGCAGCGAGGTTTTGGCTGGAATTTTCCCCCTCGAGCTCCTCAGGCAGGATTTTGATTAAAGCAGAGGCCTCTCTGCAGGTAGGAAGGGCTGCCAGGTGTCACATATGGGTTCCGCACACCTCCTCCAGCACTTTTTCTTCCCTTCCTCTTGCTCTGTGCCTTTCTTTACCATTTTCTGCTGTTTAAACACCCAAGTTGTGCAGATAAAGACAGAAAAGAGGAGGCAGGAGCTTAAAGCAGTGAATTGGAGGGGCCTGGACACGCGATTCCCAGCTCTTTGCACAATCCACTTGCAGCTTGGAGGACAAATCATAGAATCACAGAATCAGATTCTATGATTCTATGATTCTTTGCGCAATCCACTTGCAGCTTGGGGGACAAATCAAGGCTTGGGCCAGCCCAGAGCTGCCTGATTTGCAGTTCGGCTTTTCCTTAAGTGTTGAGAGTTGAGTTGCTCCACGTTGTGCAGAGTTCCTCAGTCTCCCTGTGCTGCTTCCTTGTGTTGGAGGACTCCGGAGCAGGCATCCCCACAGCCCTGTAGCCTCCGAACCATCTGATTCTTCCGTTACTCCTTGGCAACTTTCCTCCTGGGGCTGGAAAGAGCTTAAACCGGTGTCAGGCTTCATCTTTGCGTTCGAGTGCAGAGTCAGGCGGGTAAGCCTAAGCCTCCAGGGTTAAACTTCACGATAAACTGGCCTCAGGGTGTGAATCCTGGGGGCAGAGCTGATGGAGCCACACAGCAGCTGAGATTTTCCGTTCCTGCGCCCACCGTCCCTCATCCTGCATCATCCTCGCTGTGCGGAGCCTCCCCGAGCTCAGAAGTGTTCATCACGTTGACCTATAAATCCACTTCCGGGAGGTCATGCGGCCCTGACCCTCTTTCCTAGATGCCGAATCTCAGCTCCGGAGCAGGGAGCACTCGCCTAGTTTGCAGTTCGGCTTTTCCTTAAGTGTTGAGAGTTGAGTTGCTCCACGTTGTGCAGAGTTCCTCAGTCTCCCTGTGCTGCTTCCTTGCGGTGGAGGAGTCCGGAGCAGGCATCCCCACAGCCCTGTAGCCTCCGAACCATCTGATTCTTCCGTTACTCCTTGGCAACTTTCCTCCTGGGGCTGGAAAGAGCTTAAACCGGTGTCAGGCTTCATCTTTGCGTTCGAGTGCAGAGTCAGGCGGGTAAGCCTAAGCCTCCAGGGTTAAACTTCACGATAAACTGGCCTCAGGGTGTGAATCCTGGGGGCAGAGCTGATGGAGCCACACAGCAGCTGAGATTTTCCGTTCCTGCGCCCACCGTCCCTCATCCTGCATCATCCTCGCTGTGCGGAGCCTCCCTGAGCTCAGAAGTGTTCATCACGTTGACCTATAAATCCACCTCCGGGAGGTCATGCGGCCCTGACCCTCTTTCCTAGATGCTGAATCTCAGCTCCGGAGCAGGGAGCACTCGCCTAGTTTGCAGTTCGGCTTTTCCTTAAGTGTTGAGAGTTGAGTTGCTCCACGTTGTGCAGAGTTCCTCAGTCTCCCTGTGCTGCTTCCTTGTGTTGGAGGACTCCGGAGCAGGCATCCCCACAGCCCTGTAGCCTCCGAACCATCTGATTCTTCCGTTACTCCTTGGCAACTTTCCTCCTGGGGCTGGAAAGAGCTTAAACCGGTGTCAGGCTTCATCTTTGCGTTCGAGTGCAGAGTCAGGCGGGTAAGCCTAAGCCTCCAGGGTTAAACTTCACGATAAACTGGCCTCAGGGTGTGAATCCTGGGGGCAGAGCTGATGGAGCCACACAGCAGCTGAGATTTTCCGTTCCTGCGCCCACCGTCCCTCATCCTGCATCACCAGGCAGAGCTCCTCACTGTGTGGAGCCTCCCCGAGCTCAGCAGCGTTCATCACGCTGACCTGGAAATCCTCGGTGCCGATTTTCCCCTTGTCAAGCTCGATCTGTTTCCATGGCAAAGGACGGCGGCGTTTATGGTCAGTCCCAACCCAGCTAGGACGCAGATTGATTTCCTGCAGCATCGGGAAGGCTCTGATGAGGAACAGTCAGAAGGATAAAATCCATACCAAGGAGTTTTTCTTGCTTTTTAAAGTCCAGCCCTTTTCCCCAGACGCTGTCAGGCTTCAATGTGAAATAGCCTGGGATCTCCCACCCGTCCTTGCGCGTACCTGGAGCCACCTTGGAGGGGCTGGAGCCGTCCCAGAGAGGCTGGAGTCGTCCCAGAGAGGCTGGAGCTGTCCCAAAGGGGCTGGAGCCATCCCGGAGGGGCTGGAGCCACTGGATACGGAGGGTCCCCGTTCAGGAATTGCTTCTGGTTTCCCCTGAGCAGCCCCAGCTGGTTGAATGGTGGGAATGGTTGGACTCGATGATCCGATGGGTCTCTTCCAACCCCTGTGATTCTGTGAATCCCTCCCCATCCCATCGAGCAGCCGCTTCGAGGGCTGCTCAGCCTGTGCTGCAGCTCCTACCGATGCAGGAGTTGGTGCTTCTTGTAAATCTGGGCTGAGCGTCCGAATATCCATCAGCTTCGGCTGGATGAGCTCAGGAAGGGTGATCCGGGCTGGGAGCTGCAGGCCAGGCCGTTGCCAGCCCTCGACAACCTCAAGTGGGGACAGGAGGGGTTGTCTGGGCACTGGGAGATGACGAATTACTGGCAAATGACTCCAGGATGGACCAACAGAAGGAGGAAACTTGCAGCTCTCTAACTCAGGCCTGGAGGAGATAGAATCTAGAACCTAGATGACTCCAGATGGGGTTGAACTCAACTCACCTTAAACACCCCCTGGGCTGCAGCTCAGACTGGGTTTGGGAAAGGTTTTACCTGCACGGAATGAGCGTTAAGGAAGCTTTTTAATTCCAGGAGGCAGATCTGATCACACTGAAGCAGCAAATCGTGGCTGAAAAGGTCTCTGATGCCCCAAGTCGCCTCCTCACTCTCCTTCCTGTCCCTTCAAGCTGCTGTTTCATTCCTGACTCTCATGTAGAAGAGATCCTGCTGTTCCCCTTTGGAACAAGGGACCAAAACCAACCAGAAAGATGATTTACCTGCTGTGCAGGTTGCAGGAGAAACCTTAGAGGAGCTGTAAATAAATGGGAGATGGTTTTAGGGGAACGGGACGCGAGGGGAAGAGGAATTCCAGGTTGAATTCCCACACAGGTGATTCTGCTCCGGCTCCTCCTGCCACCAGTGTCTGTTAATGGCCTCAAGCTCCGCCAGGGGAGGTTTAGGCTGGAGATTAGGAGGAAGTTCTTCGCACAGAGGGTCATTGGGCATTGGAATAGGCTGCCCAGGGAGGGGGTTGATTTCCCTTCCCTGGAGGTGTTTAAGGGACGGGTGGATGAGGTCCTGAGGGACATGGTTTAGTGTTTGATGGGAATGGTTGGACTCGATGATCCGATGAGTCTCTTCCAACCTGGTTGTTCTGTGATTCTATGATTCTCTTGGCAGGTTCATGGCTGTGGGGACAAGGCCAAGGCCCACGCGCGGCAGAGAATCAGCAGGGAGGGGGTTCTCTACCCCGGCAGCGGCTCCAAAGACAAATCTCTGGACCCAACCACTCGGGCTCATCTCCAGCGGCGCCTGGACAAGAAGCTGAGCGAGCTCACCAGCCAGAGGAAGAGCAAAAAGAAAGACAGGGAGAAATGAGCGACCCAGGTGCTGCTTTCCAACCTTAAAGTCCGATTCATGACACCAAAGATGCTGCTTTTCAAGCTCCAGGGCTGAGCCGAGCCAGGAGGGAAGGGGGAGCGTGAGGTTTGGGTGGCAGACAGTGTGGAGCCAGTGTGGCCGAACAATCCCTGTGCTCCCCGAACCGCAGAGCAGAGGCCGAGGAAAGCAAGTGGCTGTTTTTGTCCGGTTCTCCTTACTGACAAAGCACTGGCGCACATGGGGATGCTGGGAGGGATGGGAATTAAAGCCCCTAAAGCCACCAGCTCTCGCTGTGACCTTTTTCCCTGCTGCACTGAAAGGGAAATCATAGAATCGTAGAATCACCAGGTTGGAAGAGACCCATCGGATCATCCAGTCCAATCATTCCCATCAATCACTAACCCATGGCCCTCAGCACCTCAGCCACCCACACCTTAAACCCTCCAGGGAAAGGGACTCAACCCCCTCCCTGAGCAGCCTCTGACACTGACCAATCACACTTTCTGTGAAATATTTTATCCTAAAATCCATCCTGAGCCTCCCCTGGTGGAGCTTGAGGCCATTCCCTCTCGTCCTGTCCCTTGGCAGAAGAGCCCAGCTCCCTCCTCTCCACAACCTCCTCTCTTCTCAGGGAGTTGCAGAGAGCAAGGAGCTCTCCCCTCAGCCTCCTCTTCTCCAGCCTCAACCCCCCCAGCTCTCTCAGACGCTCCTCTTGTTTTCCAGCCCCTTCCCCAGCTTCCTTGCTCTTCTCTGCACTCGCTCCACAGCCTCAACATCCTTCTGGTGCTGAGGGGCCCACAACTGACCCCAGGATTCCAGGAGCGCTCTCCCCAGAGGGAGAAGAACCTCCCTGGCCCTGCTGGCCACGCTGGCTCTCATCCAAGCCAAGAAGCCCTTGGCCTTCTTGGCCACCTGGGCCCCTGCTGCCTCCTCTTCAACCAACCCCCCCAGCTTCTTCTCCTCCAGCCACTTTCCAGCCAGACTTCTCCTAGGCTGGAGCTGCTCAGGGTTGTTGTGCCCCAAGGGCAGGATCTGCCCTTTGGGCCTCGTTAAACTTCATCCCATTGGTCTCAGCCCATGGATCCAGCCTGGCCAGGATCCCCCCCTTGCCTGGGCTCTCCCTCCTCGCTGGGCACCGTTCCCTTCCCAGACCTGCCGGGAAAAGGAGTTTTTCCCTGTCCTGCCCTTCCTGCAAAGCCCCTCGGAGGCCGATGTCCGCTGGGAAAGGCCCCAGCGGGACTCAGGGTCTGGGTGAGGGTTGTTGGGAGCTCTCGGCATCACCTCTCCCTGCCAGCTCCATTCCCTGATCCTCTTCCCAACCTGATCCATCTCCCCGTTTGTTTGCCACCTGCTGATCCTCTTCTCCAAACCCTTTCTCCATCCTCTGCCCTGTGCCCTCGGAGCCTGCGGAGCGATGGCACCGGCTCACGCGGCAGCAGATGGGACAACCTGGGGTCTCTCGGAGAGGGAGGAGGAAGAGCTGGAATGTGGGAGAATCCATGTTGGGATGTATCGGGGGCCAAGAGCCAGCAGGGCCCTGTGAGAGCTGCAGCATCGCGGCCTCGTCCCAGTGTGGGCATCAGCTCCCAAAAACCCAAATCTCACCAGGGCTGCTCCTTCTGTGGAGCAGGAGTGGACAGGATCCCGATGGGTTCATCCTCTTCCTTCCTCCTGAAACAGGAGCTGCGCTTAAAACCCCATGAAATTGGAGGTGTCTGGTCTCCGTGTCTCTGGTCACAGCACCAAGATGTTCCCTCTCTGCCCACATTTAGGTTACAGCTCAGGAGGAGGGAGTCAAAGGCCGACTCGGGGACCAGGGGCTGTGAAAAACAACCTCCGGTCGTGAGATTTGAGTTTTCAAAGCCACAATTTGCTGTGCTCTGAGAGCAAGTTTAACCAGGCAAAGGGACTGGGGTGGGAAAAGCTGCTCCCAGTCCTGTTGGGCCTGTAGGGGATGAGTGGGATGAGCTGCCCTCAGGCCTGAGAGGTTGGGTAACCGCTCGTCAGGCCCAGAACCTGCTCTGCAGCCACAGAGCCAGGGGCAGGGTTGAAAAATAGGAGAAAAATCACTTCTCCTGCTGCTACGTCACCCGTGTTCCATCCCAAGAAACGTTTCAATGCACCAAAACCTGCCGAATCATAGGATCATAGACTCCTAGAATCACCAGGTTGGACGAGACCCATCGGATCATCGAGTCCAACCATTCCCATCAAACACTAAACCGTGTCCCAACAAGAAATCCAAAGAGGAAAAGCAGAGAAAATGGCTGCCATGCTGGCATTTTATCACCCCCTGCGCCATTCCCACCCCCTTCAACCAAAATCTCCTCTCTGCGCACCCCTAACCCCTCCCCAGAGCTCTGGGGCCTCGTCCCGGGGCACCACGGACCCCACGGGATGCTCGGTTTGTGTCCATCACGAGGAGGAGGCTCCTTCCCCAGGTCCATTCGCAGCCCCCAGCGCACACCGGGGGACCCGGGAGGGCAGAGACGCGGCCGCTCCGGCCTCCGAGTGCGTTGGCAGCGAGGATGCTCTGTCCCTCTCCGCGTGACAGTCTCGCTCGGCCCCTGCCTGGTGTGGGGTGAGCGCGGTGAGTCCCCTCAGCCGGTTCCGGAGATCGGGACCCCAGGGATCCCCCACCAGCAGCTCTAGTTTCTCCGCAGCGGGTGCCACATGGAGACAGGTTTCCTCAGCGTGGCCAGCATCTGGTTCCAGTGCGTGATGCCCATGCCGCTGGCCGCCGGCCCGATGAGGACGTGGCCCGTGTTGTCGGTGTGGCCGTCCTCGCCGCACTCGGCCACCGTCACCCGCAGGGACAGGTCCTGCAGGGAGCACAAGGTCATTGCAGGGTCCAGTGTGGAGTGGGGGCTGCATTGGCCCCATCCCCATGGCTCCGCAGATCCCTTCCCTCCCTAACATCCCTTTATGCTTCCCTTGGAATCCCCCAACCCACACATTCCCATGGACACCCACCCATCCCGAAACCCCATGTGCTCATTCAAAGACCACACACCCCACAGCTCCATCCCACCCCAGGACCCCCCAGCACAGAGATTTCATAGAATCACAGAATCACCAGGTTGGAAGAGACCCACAGCATCAGCGAGTCCAACCATTCCCATCAATCACTAACCCACGTCCCTCAGCACCTCGTCCACTCGCACCTTAAACCCTCCAGGGAAGGGGAATCAACCCCCTCCATGGGCAGCCTCTCCCACTGACCAATCATCCTTTCTGGGAAACATTTCATCCTGCTGCCCATCCTGAGCTTCCCCTGGTGGAGCTTGAGGCCATTCCCTCTCGGCCTGTCCCTTGGCAGAAGAGCCCAGCTCCCTCCTCTCCACAACCTCCTCTCTTCTCAGGGACTTGCAGAGAGCAAGGAGCTCTCCCCTCAGCCTCCTCTTCTCCAGCCTCAACCCCCACAGCTCTCTCAGACGCTCCTCTTCTTCTCCAGCCCCTTCCCCAGCTTCCTTGCTCTTCTCTGCACTCTCTCCACAGCCTCAACATCCTTCTGGTGCTGAGGGGCCCACAACTGACCCCAGGATTCCAGGAGCGCTCTCCCCAGGGCCCAGGCCAGAGGGATTCTCCTCATCTCATCCAAGCCAAGCTGCCCTTGGCCTTCTTGGCCACCTGGGCCCCTGCTGCCTCCTCTTCAACCAACCCCCCCAGCTCCTTCTCCTCCAGCCACTTTCCAGCCAGACTTCTCCCAGTCTGGAGCTCTGCTCAGGGTTGTTGTGCCCCAAGTGCAGGATCCGCCATTTGGCCTCCTTAACCCTCATCCCACTGGACTCAGCCCATGGATCCAGCCTGGTCAGATCCCTTTGCAGAGCCTCCCATATGTGGGGACCTGGAGGGACACAGGGACACAGCCCTTGGTGCTGGGACAGACCTGGAGCACTATTGCCGGCACCGAGAAGATCATGGCCTCGTTGAAGACAGGGTTGGTGTCGTCCCTCTTCACTGCCGTCTTCTTCTTGCTGATCTTCCTCCCGTCCTGCAGCAGGTACACCTTGACGAAGGGATCTGTGTGGGGTCAGGGAGAGGAAAAACCTGGAGTCAGGGACATGTTTCCCCTACAATATGTAAAAACCGTGTCTGGAGAACCTTCCTGCTGGGTCTGTCCTCACCGGGAGCTGCCCCAGTGAACCCCAGTGCAGGTCCCAGGGAGGTTGTGGTGAAGTGGGTGCTGGTCTCCCCAGGAACGAGTGATGGAACGAGGAAACGGCCTCAAGTTGTACCAGGGAAGGTTTAGACTGGATCTCAGGGAAAATTTCCATAGCGACAGTGGAGAAGCCCTGGCAGAGGCTGCTCAGGGTGGGGTTGGGGTCCCCATCCCTGCATGAGGTGGCACTTGGGGACATCGTTTAGCAGCCACAGTGAGGTTGGGCTGATGGTTAAACAGCGTGAATCATAGAATCATAGAACAACCAGGTAGGAAGAGACCCATCGGATCATCGAGTCCAACCATTCCTATCAAACACTAACCCAAGTCCCTCAAGACCTCATCCTCCCGTCCCTTAAACACCTCCAGGGAAGGGGAATCAACCCCCTCCCTGGGCAGCCTATTCCAATGCCCAATGACCTTTTCCATGATAAACTTCCTCCTAATCTCCAGCCTAAATCTCCCCTGGTGGAGCTTGAGGCCATTCCCTCTCGTCCTGTCCCCTGTCCCTTGGGAGAAGAGCCCAGCTCCCTCCTCTCCACAACCTCCTCTCAGGGAGTTGTAGAGAGCAATGAGGTCTCCTCTCAGCCTCCTCTTCTCTAGGATAAACCCCCCCAGCTCTCTCAGCCGCTCCTCATAGGGCCTGTTCTCCAGACCCCTCACCAGCCTCTTTGCTCTTCTCTGGACTCACTCCAGAGCCTCAACATCCTTCTTGTGCTGAGGGGCCCACAACTCAACACAGGATTCAAGGAGCAGCCTCCCCAGTGCTGAGTCCAGAGGGAGAATCACCTCCCTGGCCCTGCTGGTCACACCATTTCTGATCCAAGCCAGGATGCCCTTGACCTTCTTGGCCCCCTGGGCACACTGCTGCCTCATGGTCAGTCGCTGTCGACCAACCCCCCCAGGTCCCTCTCCTCCTGGCAGTTTTCCAGCCAGGCTTCTCCCAGTCTGTAGCTCTGCTCAGGGTTGTTGTGCCCCAAGTGCAGGATGCGCCATTTGGCCGTGTTAAACCTCATCCCATTGGACTCAGCCCATGGATCCAGCCTGTTTAGGTCCCTTTGCAGAGCCTCCCGACCCTCCAGCAGATCCACACTTCCACCCAGCTCAGTGTCATCTGCAAACTTGCTCAGAGTACCCTCAATGCCCTCATCCAGGTCATTGATGAAGACATTGACCAGGGCTGGACCCAGCCCTGAGCCCTGGGGACACCACTTGTCACTGGCCTCCAGCTGGACTTAACCCCATTTCCCACCACTCTCTGGGCTCTCCAGCCAGTTTTCTCCCCAGGAGAGTGTGCGTCTGGCCAGGCCAGGAGCTGAGGGAGCTTTTCCAACCTTACTAATTCCGCGATTCTGAATATCCACAAACCAGGACGAAGCCCACTTCCCACCCACAGAACACCAGGAGCCCCCTCTGAGCCCCCCGAGCCTCCCTCCTACCTGCCACCACTCACCTGCCGTCACTTTGTTGTTGCTCCACACCAGGTTCTTGGCTTTGACCACCACGACCGTCAGACGCTCGGCCGTGGGCAGGTAGCTCAGGGAGAGCAGGATCTCACCCACCGTGTCCGCCGCCTGTGGGACACGAGAAACCGTCACCCCCCCCGATCCCAGCCCTGGGGAGCAGAACCCCCCCAAGACCCTCACCAAGAGGTGAGAGACGCCCCCAGAGCCCTCTCGCTCACCTTGTTGGTGTCCTGCAGGTAGAGCCAAGCGTTGAAGGGCCGCGCGGCCAGGTCCAGGTCGGAGAGCTTGAGCTCGGCCACCCCTGTGCTGACGTTGCGCTCGTCCTCGTCGATGCCGAAGACGGAGAAGCGCAGGCTGTTCTCCTCCAGCGCCGAAGGGTCCAGCGGGATGGAGAAGCGCTCGTCGAAGGCCACGGAGTAGGCACTGCGCTGGATCTGGGGACAGGAGTGGGGTTGGGGGTCACGGCCGAAGGGACCTGCGGGAGCCACCAGGAGCACACGGCTCTGGGGAGGAGAGGGCAGCACAGCCCCTCCCAGAGGAGCTTTGGGACGCAGCCTCCACAGGGACATGGGATCCGACCTGAGCGCAACATGAGCCAGCAGTGTGCCCAGGGGGCCAAGAAGGCCAAGGGCATCCTGGCTTGGAGCAGAAAGGGTGTGACCAGCAGGGCCAGGGAGGTTCTTCTCCCTCTGGACTCAGCACTGGTGAGGCCGCTCCTTGAATCCTGTGTTGAGTTGTGGGCCCCTCAGCACAAGAAGGATGTTGAGGCTCTGGAGAGAGTCCAGAGAAGAGCAACGAAGCTGGTGAAGGGGCTGGAGAACAGGCCTTATGAGGAGCGGCTGAGAGAGCTGGGGGTGTTTGTCCTGGAGAAAAGGAAGCTGAGGAGAGACCTCATTGCTCTCTCCAACTCCCTGAGAGGAGGTTGTGGAGAGGAGGGAGCTGGGCTCTTCTCCCAAGGGACAGGACGAGAGGGAATGGCCTCAAGCTCCACCAGGGGAGATTTAGGCTGGAGATTAGGAGGAAGTTTTTCACAGAAAAGGTCATTGGGCATTGGAATAGGCTGCCCAGGGAGGTGGTTGATTCCCCTTCCCTGGAGGGGTTTAAGTTGTGGGTGGATGAGGTCCTGAGGGACTTGGTTTAGTGTTTGATAGGAATGGTTGGACTCGATGATCCGACGGGTCTCTTCCAACCTGGTTGTTCTATGATTCTATGATCTGCTCAGCAACCAGGGTGGAAAATGGGTTTGGTCCCTCATCACCCATGAATTCTAATTAAAAACTAAGGTCAACGGTGCTTGTGGATGCAGGAGCTGGGAATCCAGCCCCCAGAGTGTCCCAGTCGTGATGCTTTTTCCCAAGCATCGTCCCTGTCACATCATCCCTCGGAGCAAACGCAGCAGCTCCCACAGGTCCCTGAGAGGAGAGTGTGGAGAGGAGGGAGCTGGGCTCTTCTCCCAAGGGACAGGGGACAGGACAAGAGGGAATGGCCTCAAGCTCCTCCAGGGGAGGTTTAGGCTGGAGATTAGGAGGAAGTTTTTCACACAGAGGGTCATTGGGCATTGGAATAGGCTGCCCAGGGAGGTGGTTGATTCCCCTTCCCTGGAGGTGTTTAAGTTGTGGGTGGACGAGGTCCTGAGGGACATGGGTTAGTGTTTGACAGGAATGGTTGGACTCGATGATCCGCTGGGTCTCTTCCAACCTGGTGATTCTACGATTCTCTGACCGAAAGCCCGACAGCCACAGGGCCGTGGGGAGCAACTCACCTGGGAGATGCCGACGATGTGCTCGGCAGGGAGGAGGCTGATGCGCATGAAGCAGGACTCGAAGCGCGCGTCCTCCTTCTCCAGCAGGTCCTTGCCCTGCAGCAGGGTGACGTGCAGGGCGGCCGCCTTGGCGTCGTACTCCATGGCCACCTCCACCTGCCCCACCGTGAAGTCCTGCCCGAAGTTGTTGCCGATGGAGGAGACGGAGCTGAGGGAGTCGGCCGAGACGGACTTCTTCAAGGGGCCGTAGGCGGCCAGGCCCAGGTCTCGGCTCATCAGCTCCAGGCTCCCCAGCTCGTTGATGCTCTCGAAGGTGTCGTCCGCCCGCAGGCTGCTCTTGCGGCTCGGGCAGCTCCGATCCGGCGGCCGCTGCGAGCCTGGGGCCATCGCTCGCTGCCAACAGGGCAAGGAGAAACCAGCTGATGCTTCCGTCATCTCAATCTGATGCTTCCCTCGTCTCAATCTCTCCTCTCGCAGCTCAAAAACTGCTCCACTCAACCCACCCACAGCCCATCCCCAGCTTCCCTGGAGCTCCTTTCAGCCCTGGGAGATGCTCTAAGGTCTCCCCAAAGCCTGAACGACCCCAACTCTCTCAGTCTGTGCTCAGACAGGAGCTCCTCTCAGCCCCCAAAGCTGCTCTAAGGTCTCCTCTCAGCCCCAGGAGGTGCTCTAAGGTCTCCCCAAACCCTGAACATCCCCAACTCTCTCAACCTGCGCTCAGACAGGAGCTTCTCCAACCCTGGAAGCTGCTCTAGGGTCTCCTCTCAGCCCTGGGAGGTGCTCTAAGGTCTCCCCACAGCCTCAACATCCCCAACTCTCTCAGTCTGTGCTCAGACAGGAGCTTCTCCAGCCCTGGAGGCTGCTCTAAGGTCTCCCCACAGCCCATCCCCAGCTTCCCTGGAGCTCCTCTCAGCCCTGGGAGATGCTCTAAGGTCTCCCCAAAGCCTGAACAACCCCAACTCTCTCAGTCTGTGCTCAGACAGGAGCTCCTCTCAGCCCTCAAAGCTGCTCTAAGGTCTCCTCTCAGCCCCGGGAGGTGCTCTAAGGTCTCCCCAAACCCTGAACATCCCCAACTCTCCCAACCTGTGCTCAGACAGGAGCTTCTCCAACCCTGGAAGCTGCTCTAAGGTCTCCCCACAGCCTGAACAACCCCAACTCTCTCAGCCTGTGCTCAGACAGGAGCTCCTCCAGACCTGGGAGATGCTCTAAGGTCTCCCCACAGCCTCAACATCCCCAATTCTCTCAGTCTGTGCTCAGACAGGAGCTCCTCTCAGCCTTGGGAGATGCTCTAAGGTCTCCCCAAACCCTGAACAACCCCAACTCTCTCAACCTGTGCTCAGACAGAGCTCCTCTCAGCCCCAGAAGCTGCTCTAAGGTCTCTCCACAGCCTGAACAACCCCAACTCTCTCAGTCTGTGCTCAGACAGGAGCTCCTCTCAGCCCTCAAAGCTGCTCTAAGGTCTCCTCTCAGCCCCGGGAGGTGCTCTAAGGTCTCCCCAAACCCTGAACATCCCCAACTCTCCCAACCTGTGCTCAGACAGGAGCTTCTCCAACCCTGGAAGCTGCTCTAGGGTCTCCTCTCAGCCCTGGGAGGTGCTCTAAGGTCTCCCCACAGCCTCAACATCCCCAACTCTCTCAGTCTGTGCTCAGACAGGAGCTTCTCCAGCCCTGGAGGCTGCTCTAAGGTCTCCCCACAGCCCATCCCCAGCTTCCCTGGAGCTCCTCTCAGCCCTGGGAGATGCTCTAAGGTCTCCTCTCAGCCCCGGGAGGTGCTCTAAGGTCTCCCCAAACCCTGAACATCCCCAACTCTCCCAACCTGTGCTCAGACAGGAGCTTCTCCAACCCTGGAAGCTGCTCTAGGGTCTCCTCTCAGCCCTGGGAGGTGCTCTAAGGTCTCCCCACAGCCTCAACATCCCCAACTCTCTCAGTCTGTGCTCAGACAGGAGCTTCTCCAGCCCTGGAGGCTGCTCTAAGGTCTCCCCACAGCCCATCCCCAGCTTCCCTGGAGCTCCTCTCAGCCCTGGGAGATGCTCTAAGGTCTCCCCAAAGCCTGAACAACCCCAACTCTCTCAGTCTGTGCTCAGACAGAGCTCCTCTCAGCCCTCAAAGCTGCTCTAAGGTCTCCTCTCAGCCCCGGGAGGTGCTCTAAGGTCTCCCCAAAGCCTGAACAACCCCAACTCTCTCAGTCTGTGCTCAGACAGGAGCTCCTCTCAGCCCTCAAAGCTGCTCTAAGGTCTCCTCTCAGCCCTGGGAGGTGCTCTAAGGTCTCCCCAAACCCTGAACATCCCCAACTCTCTCAGTCTGTGCTCAGACAGGAGCTTCTCCAACCCTGGAAGCTGCTCTAAGGTCTCCCCAGAGCCCATCCCCAGCTTCCCTGGAGCTCCTTTCAGCCCTGGGAGATGCTCTAAGGTCTCCCCAAAGCCTGAACAACCCCAACTCTCAGTCTGTGCTCAGACAGGAGCTCCTCTCAGCCCCCAAAGCTGCTCTAAGGTCTCCTCTCAGCCCTGGGAGGTGCTCTAAGGTCTCCCCAAACCCTGAACATCCCCAACTCTCCCAACCTGTGCTCAGACAGGAGCTTCTCCAACCCTGGAAGCTGCTCTAAGGTCTCCCCACAGCCTCAACAACCCCAACTCTCTCAGTCTGTGCTCAGACAGAGCTCCTCTCAGCTCTCAAAGCTGCTGTAAGGTCTCCCCACAGCTTGAACATCTCCAACTCTCTCAGCCTGTGCTCAGACAGGAGCTCCTCCAGACCTGGGAGATGCTCTAAGGTCCCCTCTCAGCCCTGGGAGATGCTCTAAGGTCTCCCCACAGCCTCAACATCCCCAACTCGCTCAGTCTGTGCTCAAACAGGAGCTCCTCTCAGCCCCAGAAGCTGCTCTAAGGTCTCTCCACAGCCTGAACAACCCCAACTCTCTCAACCTGTGCTCAGACAGGAGCTCCTCTCTGCCCTAGAAGCTGCTGTAAGGTCTCCCCACAGCCTGAACATCCCCAACTCTCTCAGCCTGTGCTCAGACAGGAGCTCCTCTCAGCCTTGGAAGCCACTCTAAGGTCTCCTCTCAGCCCCAGAAGCTGCTCTAAGGTCTCTCCACAGCCTGAACATCCCCAACTCTCTCAGTCTGTGCTCAGACAGGAGCTCCTCCAGACCTGGGAGATGCTCTAAGGTCCCCTCTCAGCCCTGGGAGGTGCTCTAAGGTCTCACCACAGCCTGAACATCCCCAACTCGCTCAGTCTGTGCTCAGACAGGAGCTTCTCCAGCCCTGGAGGCTGCTCTAAGGTCTCCCCACAGCCTGAACAACCCCAACTCTCTCAGTCTGTGCTCAGACAGGAGCTCCTCTCAGCCCTGGGAGATGCTCTAAGGTCTCCTCTCAGCCCCGGGAGGTGCTCTAAGGTCTCCCCACAGCCTGAACATCCCCAACTCTCTCAACCTGTGCTCTGACAGGAGCTTCTCCAACCCTGGAAGCTGCTCTAGGGTCTCCTCTCAGCCCTGGGAGGTGCTCTAAGGTCTCCCCAAACCCTGAACATCCCCAACTCTCTCAGTCTGTGCTCAGACAGGAGCTTCTCCAGCCCTGGAGGCTGCTCTAAGGTCTCCCCACAGCCCATCCCCAGCTTCCCTGGAGCTCCTCTCAGCCCTGGGAGATGCTCTAAGGTCTCCCCACAGCCTCAACATCCCCAACTCGCTCAGTCTGTGCTCAGACAGGAGCTCCTCTCAGCCCTCAAAGCTGCTCTAAGGTCTCCTCTCAGCCCCGGGAGGTGCTCTAAGGTCTCCCCAAACCCTGAACATCCCCAACTCTCTCAACCTGTGCTCAGACAGGATCTTCTCCAGCCCTCGAATCATCCCCGTGGCCTCCTCTGCCCTCGCTCCACTATCTCCATCTCCTTTTCCACCCAGAGACCAGATCCAAACTTCCCACCCTTTCACCTCCAGAAGCCAAACTTCCCACCCTTTGTCCCCCGAGCGCGAAACGAGGCCTCCCCCAACCCTTCTACCTTGTGTTTGGCATCCGGGTCGGCTGCTCCGTACTTCTGCTCCAGGTAGCGGTAGTCGTAGTTGGGGAAGGGGGACGGTGCTGGGTAGCTGCCCGAGCGCCACAGCTTCCAGAGGTTGAGGGCGGCGATCGCCAGCAGGACCAGGGCTCCGGCTGCGTAGATGCCGATTTCCCAGCGCGGTGGAGTCGCCACCACTGCTTGGGGACAATCACAGAAGAGAGTCGCGGAATCACCAGCTTGGACGAGACCCACCGGCTCATCGACTCCAACCATCCCCATCAATTCCAACCCATGTCCATCTTGTCTACCCACCGGGGACTCAACCCTCTCCCTGTTCCACTCCCCGACGAAACCCCAAGTCCCTTCTCTCCCTCCGGTGGCCGAGGAGGTTTGGGGGAGCAGCTTTGCTCCATCTGTGACTATTCTGAAATCAACGACGTCTCTTCCTATAGTGTAATCAGTGACTCCTGCCACATCTATGATTGCTGTGACCTCAGCGAAATCTGTGAAATCACCGTCATCTGTAACATCTGGGAAGACTGCCTTTCCGGGAGGTGTGTGTTGGAAAAGGGGAGTGCTCCGGGCGACTCTGCTCCTTTTCCCTGATGGGTGAGCTCTGAGCTCACTCAAACGAGCTTTACCTGAGGGCCTTTCAGCGCTCGACCTGTTGGAAAGCAGCAGAACCAGGCAGGAGTCCTGCGCTTGGGTCACAACCCCGTGCGACACTCCAGGCTTGGAGAGGAGTAGTTGACAGAGGCCGAACGTGAGCCAGCAGTGGCCCAGGTGGCCAAGAAGGCCAATGGCATCTCCCTGGGGTCTTCGCAGGGCTGGATCGATGGTTGGACTCGATCTTAAAGGTCTTTTCAAGCAAAACCGCTCTGTGATTCTGAGTCTGTGAGCTCTGGTGGTGCTGGATTGAATTTAGTTGCTGCTTTGGTGTCACTCTAGTGGTTGCAGTGTGGATATGACTGAAAACAAAACCCAAGACTCTTTCTGAGGCCCCAAGTGCTGTCTGTGTCGCTGCGACGATGTCTGCCTCTCATCTTTAATAAAATAACCCGACTTTCTAAACCGTGGGAGCTGGGAATAAGTTTTGCTGAAGTGCTTTCTGTCCAGTTGTGTTCAAGATCCTGCCTCAGATCATCATTTGTTGTCGAAAATCCATGTGAGAACTTCTAGGGAAACAGGAGTGAGATGAATGGTTGGACTCGATGATCCGGTGGGTCTCTTCCAACCTGGTTATTCTATGATTGTGACTTTAGTGTAATCTGTGATATCTGTGACTACTGTGACATCAGTGACATTTGAAATATCTGTGGCATCTGTGACTATTGTGACATCAGTGATACCTACGTCCCCTGTGACTTTTTTTGACATCAGTTTCATCCGTGAGGACTTTTTCCTATTGTGACATCAGTGGAATCTGTGAAAACTGTGACATCAGTGACACTTGTACTGCCTGTTGCATCTCTGACTGTTGTGACGTAAGTGACGTCCGTGGTGTCCGTGACGATGGTGACATCAGTGAACTCTATGTCCTCTGACTTTTATAACATCGGTTAACGTCTGTGAGTCTTTACGATTGTAACATCAGTGTAATCTGTGACATCTCCTTCCAACCTGGTTGTTCTGCGATTCTATGATCTGTGACGATTGTGACATCAGAGAGATATGTGATGTCATTCTTGTGACATCACCGAAATCTTCTAGATCTGTTATGATCGTGACGTTAAGTGAGAAACGGTTGGACTCGATGATCCAATGGGTCTTTTCCAACCTGGTGATTCTAGGAAAGCTGCTCCCCAAACTTCCTCGGCCACCGCAGGGAGAGAAGGGACTGTTTGGTGCCCCAAACACCCAACTCTGACCCCTCCAGAGGGACAAGAGCAGCTTAGAGGGTCACGGAGACAAGTCCTGCAGCCTCCACCCCAACCCAAACCCCTCGGAGACTGCGATTTATTTATCGCTGGATCCCTGAATCCTCAGCTGAGGATGCTGGAGTCCAACATCATGGAATCCACCCCTTCCCTGCTGGAAACTGAGGGAGAAACCCCTTTCCTCACCCCAAACAACCCCAAGGACAAACCTCAGAGCTGCGAACCCTTCTCTCCCTATATTCTAATGGGTTTCTGGGGTGGAATTAGGAAGCTGAGTAGGGTTTAGGGCTTCACTCCTTGCATCGGGGACCCAAAGCCCAACGGAGGCCGCGATGTACTCACCGCTGGAGCGGAACCGGCTGCCGGTGCCGACGTCCATGGCCGAGGCTCCGCGTCAGCTACCGGGACGGCCTGTTGGGAGGAAGGAGCAGGATTAAGGAATTGCCGGATGGTTCCGCAGGGATGCTCGGTGGCTGCATCGCTCCGAATCCAGCGTCTCATCCCCTGGCAGAGGAGCCCAAGGGGCTGGAAGCCTGTGTCCGGCTGCAAAGCCTCATTGTTTATCTTGGGAGAGCTTAGTGAGCAGCATCTCCCATCACTCTGGGCACCCTCCAGCAGCTCTTTAAGCCCTTTCATAGAATCACAGAATCACAGAACAACCAGGTGGGAAGAGACCCATCGGATCATTGAGTCCAACCATTCCTATCAAACACTAAACCAAGTCCCTCAAGACCTCATAAAATCCGACACCAACTCATCCCTGGAGTCTGTGGTGGGAGATCATGGAGCAGGGAAGGCTGGAGAGATGCTCAGACACCTCAGGGGTGATGGATCCTACCCCAAAACACTGAGGATGGGGTTTCACCCACAGAAAAGGGAATTTCAGCACATTTTAGAGCCTCGAACAGCAGCCACAGGGTGGGAGAACAACCAGACAAGATTTTCCTCCCTCTGGAGCCGAATCCCTAAGCCAAACCAGCCAGGAAAGGGCTGGGAGAGTCCCTCGAGCTCCTTCCATAGGGAGAAAGCTCTGGGCGCAGCAGATGAAGAGCCAGATCCTGGCTGAGAACTTGCTAAACTCGTGTCACACACAGTCAAAGCTCGGTTTAAGGTCCCCGTTGGTGTTTAGGGCTGGAAATCCACCTTCACGGAGCCACACGATGGAGATTTGACCCCTAAACAGCCTCTTGTGAGGAAAACCACTGAGCCTGATCCTGAGAATCATAGAACAACCAGGTTGGAAAAGACCCATCGGGTCATCGAGTCCAACCTGAGGCTGTTTCTTTCCGTTTCCTAGTGGATTTTTTAACTTGAAAGCACAGAAGTTTTCCAGACTGACTTTCCCTGCAGCAGGACAAGCAACCCTTCCAAAAACCTTCCCTTTTCCTTCTGAAATTGGAAAGAATTCCTACTTTTCCACGTTTTTCACAGGGTTTTCCCCCCCAACGCATCCTTTTCCCATCAGCTCTAAGCAGCTTTCCACAGCATCACCCGGAGAGGCAGGAGCTGCCGCTGAGGGATTCGCTGGGAGAGGGTTTTCCCTTCTGCAGAGCGACGTCGGCAAACAAACCAACACTCTGGGAAGGGATTTCTTGCGTTTTTCAATCCAATTTTCATTAAGGAAGCTCCTTCCCGTGAGACGCTCGGTCGTCCTCCCTGCCTCTCAAATCGCCGCCTGGAAAACCAAACCCGAGGGAGATGGAGGGGATGGAATCGCTCTCCCTGCTCCTGGAGCATCCAAGCCACTCGGGTATGGCCGTGTGGACACTCTCCAGTGCTCTGTGGTCCCAAAATTTTTAAAAAAAGACCCCTAAAGTGCAGCCGAATCTCTGTGTTTATCCTTCTCTCCTCATCCCAGTGCTGCTCTCGGGTACCAAAGGCCGAGCTCCTCTCCCTCCTGCAATTCCCTTCGTCTCTTCCATCCCAGCCCAGCGAGGATTTTCCATTTCCTCCTCCTCCATCCCTTTCCCACTGGAGGGAGGGGAAAAGCCCTCTCTGGCCTCGATCCGTGTGGCAGAAAAGGAGCCTGATGGTCAAACCCATGAAAGATGGACCCGAAACTCGGTGAAAGGCAAAGATTGAGGCTCTGCCTCCTCTTCACCCATCGCCCTCCCCAAGCCTGACACCGAAACCATAGGAGGGGAAGCAGAAGCAGCCTCCCCCCCAACCAGCCCCACACTCCGAGTGCTCCAATCCTTCCGGATTTACACCCAAAGAGGACCCTGCACCATCTCCCAGAGGCTCAGCACCAGGATCCTGGCTCCATCCCAGAGCTGCTTTACCTGGGCAGGGAGTTAAGCCCCAGGGTGAGGGTTGGGGCTCCGCGTGGAAGAGTGGGGACTCCCCCGGCATCCGCTGAGCTCCCCAGGAGGGCAAGGCCGCGATTCCCGAGCCAAGCCGGGCGGGAGGCAGCGGTGACGGGGATGGGGGAGCAGAAACCCCCACGGCCTCGCTCCTCACTTCCCACAGCTCCCTACGGATTGGGAGGCCAGCGGTGACGGCTCCTGTGGATCCCAACAGCACCGATGGGCTCCGATTCTTCAGTATAGAGGGTTTGAGCTCCTGGATCCCAACAGCTCCATCTGGGATGCTTCAGTGCAGAAGGTTTGAGCTCCTGGGTCCGATGGGCTCAGGCTCAGATGCTTCAGTGCAAGAGGTTTGAGCTCCTGGATCCAAAAGGCTCCGTCTGGGATGCTTCAATGCAGAGGATTTGTACTCCTGGATCCGATGAGCTCGGGCTGAGATGTTTCAATGCAGGAGGTTTGAGCTCCTGGATCCAATAAGTTCCAGCTGTGATGCTTCAGTGCAGGAGGTTTGAGCTCCTGGATGCGATGGGCTCAGGCTCAGATGCTTCAATGCAGGAGGTTTGAGCTCCTGGATCCGATGGGCTCTGTCTGGGATGCTTCAATGCAGAGGATTTGTACTCCTGGCTCCGATGAGCTCAGGCTGAGATGCTTCAATGCAGGAGGTCTGAGCTCCTGGATCCAACAAGCTCCATCTGGGATGCTTCAATGCAGGAGGTTTGAGCTCCTGGATCCAAAAGGTTCCATCTGGGATGCTTCAATGTGGGAGGTTTGTGCTCCTGGATCCAATAAGCTCAGGCTCAGATACTTCAATGCAGGAGGTTTGAGCTCCTGGATCCGACAAGCTCCATCTGGGATGCTTCAGTGCAGGAGGTTTTTGCTCCTGGATCTGAAAATCTGCAGCTGGGATGCTTCAGTGCAGGAGGATTATGCTCCTATATCCAAAAGGCTCCGGCTGGGATGCTTCAGTGCAGGAGGTTTGTGCTACTGGATCCAACAAGCTCAGGCTCGGATGCTTCAATGCAGGAAGTTTAAGTTCCTGGATGCAAAAGGCTCCAGCTGGGATGCTTCAATGCAGGAGGTTTATGCTCCTGGATCCGACAAGCTCCATCTAGGATGCTTCAGTGCAGGAGGTCTAAGCTCCTGGATCCGATGGTCTCAGGCTCAGATGCTTCAAGCTCCATCTGCAATGCTTCAGTGCAGGATGTTCATGCTCCTGGATCCAAAAGGCTCCTTCTGGGATGCTTCAGTGCAGGAGGTTTGTGCTCCTGGATCCGATGAGCTCAGGCTCAGATGCTTCAATGCAGGAGGTTTGAGCTCCTGGATCTGACAAGCTCCATCTGGGATGCTTCAATGCAGAGGATTTGTACTCCTGGATCCGATGAGCTGCAGCTGAGATGCTTCAGTGCAGGAGGTTTATGCTCCTGGATCCAAAAGGCTCCGGTTGGGATGCTTCAGTGCAGGAGGTTTGTGTTCCTAGATCCAATAAGCTTGGGCTCAGATGCTTCAGTGCAGGAGGTTTGAGCTCCTGGATCCGACAAGCTCCATCTGGGATGCTTCAGTGCAGGAGGTTTGAGCTCCTGGATCCAACAAGCTCAGGCTCAGATGCTTCAGTGCAGGAAGCCTGAGCTCCTGGATCCGAAGGGCTCGCGCTGGGATGTTTCAGCGCAGGTTTGAGCCCCTGGATCCGACAAGCTCCGTCTGGGATGCTTCAATGCAGAGGATTTGTACCTCTGGATCCGATGAGCTGCAGCTGAGATGCTTCAGTGCAGGAGGTTTATGCTCCTGGATCCGAAGGGCTGGGATGCTTGGGAAGCCTCTGCCCGGTTGTGCCTCCTTCCCCCTGGCTCTCCAGCTGCCTCCTGCCCATCCCTGCACTGAGCTGGTGGCTCTCAGCCCCTCGGGGGGGGGGATGCTCTCTCCCAGGCTTTGCTCCCGAGCCTCCCAGCAAAGCAGGGGGAGCAGGATCAATCCCCCCCTCCCCTCTCTGCCCCCCAGGAGCCGCTAGGATGGGCAGGGAGAGCTCTTTCCCCCATTGGCTTCTCCCTCTAGGGCTGGGGGAGGGATGCAGAGAAGGATGCGGAGAGAGGGATATGCGGAGAGCTCCCGCAGTCCTGGACTGATGGGATGGTTGAAGCTGGAAAAGCTCCCCAGGATCCCCCAGAGGCTCAGGGAGAGGAATTCCCGGCTCCGAGGAGGAGCTGGAGGCTCTAGGAGGGAGAAGGGGGGGGGAGGAAAGAGGGGTCCAGAGGGTTGGGGGGGGATGGAGGAGGGGGGGGGATGGAGGGGGGGGGGATGGAAGAGGTGGGGGATGGAGAAGGAGGGGGGGATGGAGAGGAGGGGGGGGGGATGGAGAGGGGGGGGGGGGATGGAGAGGGGGGGGGGGATGGAGAGGGGGGAGGATGGAGAGAGGGGGGGATGGAGAGAGAGGGGGGGGATGGAGAGAGAGGGGGGGGATGGAGAGAGAGGGGGGGGGATGGAGAGAGAGGGGGGGGATGGAGAGAGAGGGGGGGGATGGAGAGAGAGGGGGGGGATGGAGAGAGAGGGGGGGGATGGAGAGAGAGGGGGGGGATGGAGAGGGGGGGGGGATGGAGAGGGGGGGGGGGATGGAGAGGGGGGGGGATGGAGAGGGGGGGGGGATGGAGAGGGGGGGGGATGGAGAGGGGGGGGATGGGGGGGGGGGGGATGGAGGGGGGGATGGAGGGGGGGGGGGGATGGAGGGGGGGGGATGGAGGGAGGGGGGGATGGAGGAGGGGGGGGATGGAGGAGGGGGGGGATGGAGGAGGGGGGGGATGGAGGAGGGGGGGGGATGGAGGAGGGGGGGGATGGAGGAGGGGGGGATGGAGGAGGGGGGGGATGGAGGAGGGGGGGGATGGAGGAGGGGGGGATGGAGGAGGGGGGGATGGAGGAGGGGGGGATGGAGGAGGGGGGGAATGGAAGAGGGGGGGAATGGAAGAGGGGGGAATGGAAGAGGGGGGGATGGAAGAGGGGGGGATGGAAGAGGGGGGGATGGAAGAGGG
>JAUMJK010001436.1:0-38476 GCA_033558105.1 Coccyzus lansbergi | reverse complement strand
GGCTGGCGTAGCGGCCGCCCGCGGCCGGGCCCGGCGCTGCGGCCGAGCTTACGCCGTCGGCGTAGGCGGCGTTCGAGAATACCCCCCCCCCCCCCTCTCCCCAACCCGCGCCCTCCTCCCAGCCGCGCCGCGCCGCCGGCTCCATGTTTGTCCCCGCCAAGATGGCGCTGCCGCCCGCCCGGCCCCGCCGCCCCGGGCCCGGCCCGGCCCGCCCCGCTCGCAGGGCCCCGAAGCCGCGATTGTGCGGCCGGGCCTTGCCGCCGTGACGCTGCACTTTGAGGCCGCGCGGCCCCGCCCCGCGCTCCCCCTGGGCGGCGGCGATGGCGGCGCGGGCGCCATGGGTCTGCGGCGGGGCCCGGCCAGGGCCTCACAGGGCCACAAGGCCTCCGCCTGTGCCCGCGGCCCCTCGGCCCCTCCCTACCCCCCCCCCCAGCCCAGGCAGCCTCCACACCCGCATCCGCGCTCCAGCAGCCTCCACACCCGCATCCGCGCTCCAGCAGCCTCCGCATGCGGTCGTTCAGCCTCCACCCCCCCCCCCCCCCGCAACTGCGTCTCCCCGGCCTCACCACCCGCAGCCGCGCTCCCTACCTGCATCCCTGCTTCCTCCAGGCTCCACGCACCCGCCAGCATCCTCCACCCGCCATCAGCCTCCACCCGCAGCCATGCTCCCCCCGCCCCCCCACCCAGGCTCCACGCGCCCGCATCCTCCAGCCTCCACCCACACCCGCGCCGCACCACACTCCACATGTGTCCAGCAGCCTCTACCAGCCCCCGCACCCGCATCCACGCTCCATCAGCCTCCGCACACGCACCCGCTTCCACACCCTGCCGACCTCCACATCCCCAGCCTCCGACCGCATCCATGCTGCATCAGCCTCTGTGTGCATCCGTGCCTCACCACACGCGTCCAACGGCCTCCACGTCCACCAGCCTCCTTACCCACATCCGTTCTCCGTCAGCCTCCGCACACATCTACACCCTGCTAGATTCCACCTGTGTCCAGCAGCCTCCTTACATGCATCCACCCTCCGTCAGCCTCCACATGCTCCCATGAACTCCATGTGCCCACATCCTCCAGCCTCCACCCTTATCTGTGCCTTGCCAGATTCCACATGTCCAGCATCTTCCATACCTGCATCCACGCTTGATCAGCCTCTACATGCATCTAGGCCTGATTGGCCTTACTAGGCATTCACATCCGTGCTTCCCCAGCCTCCCCAGCATCTGTGCTCTACCAGCCACCACGTGTCCAGCAGCCTCCACACACACCCTTATCCAAGCCCCACCAGCCTCCACATGTATAGAATCATAGAACAACCAGGTTGGAAGAGACCTCTCAGATCATTGAATCCAACCGTTCCTGTCAAACACTAAACCATGTCCCTCAGGACCTCATCTACCTGTGCCTTAAACCCTTCCAGGGAAGGTGAATCAACCCCCTCCCTGGGCAGCCTATTCCAATGCCCAATGACCCTCTGTGTGAAAAACTTCCTCCTAATCTCTAGCCTAAATCTCCCCTGGCAGAGCTTGAGGCCATGTGTCCAGCAGCCTCCACACACACCCTTATCCAAGCCCCGCCAGCCTCCACATGCATCTGGCAGCCTTCACGTGTGTCCACCTGCATCCTTGCCCCACCAGCATCCACACCCTGCCAGCCTCCACGTGTATCTGCACCCACCAGCTCCAACACGTGTCCTCCAGCCTCCACAGGCACCCGCGTCCATGCCCTGGCAGCTTTCACACGCACATATCATAGAATCATAGAACAACCAGGTTGGAAGTGACCCATCGGATCATCGAGTCCAACCATTCCTATCAAACACTAACCCATGTCCCTCAGCACCTCATCCACCCGTCCCTTAAACCCCTCCAGGGAAGGTGAATCAACCACCTCCCTGGGCAGCCTATTCCAATGCCCAATGACCCTCTGTGTGAAAAACTTCCTCCTAATCTCCAGCCTAAATCTCCCCTGGCAGAGCTTGAGGCCATTCCCATATATCCACACTCCACGTGCACCTGCATACATGTTCTGCCTCTGTCAGCCTCCATACACACATGCATCCACACCCCACTGGCCTCCACATGTGTCCGTGCTCTGTGTGTAGCCACCAGCCTCCATGCACACACACACCAGCATCCGTATCCCACCATGTGTCCACGCTCCCCCAGCCTCCACCCGGGCCGGATCCTGCCTCCAGAGCGAGCTCCTGCAGGGCTGTGAGAGGTTTCAGGGCAGCAGCAGAGTTGGAACACAAAGCCCTGTGTTCCAGAGCCCTTCCTGGTGGGAGCAAGGGGAGCCTCACTGTCTAAACCTCACAGCACGAGGCAGGACACTTTCTACATAGGGTCTGAGCGATAAAACGCTGCCGTGCTAACTCTGGCCTTCTTTCTTTGACAGCCAGTAGAAATAGATATGATTGTAGGAAAAGACCGGGAGGGTTTCTTCACCAATGGTCTGACCCTTGGCGCGAAGAAGTGCTCTGTGATCAGAGATAGCCTGTACGTCGATGGCGACTGCACGATGGACATCAGGACAAAGAGCCAAGGCGGGGAGCCGACGTACAACGTTGCTGTAGGCAGAGCTGGCCGAGGTAAGCGTGGCTTTCCCCACTTCCAGATCAGAGAATTTTAATAACATGACCTTAAGTACAGGCTGCAGCCGTGAGGAAAACCAGGCTCCTGTATCAAAGGGTTCATTTCCGGAGGCAGCGGGAGGGCGTGGGTGGCAAGTGGTCTGGCGAGCTAAGGAGATATCTGCCTGGAATCGCGCTTGTCCCTGTTCCCACCCATGATTGCAGGCGGTGGAAGGTTTCCACAGCCCTGAGAAGCAGGAAGGAGCAGGCTGTGGCTCAGGGTACACACACCAAGTGTAGGATACTTTGGTACCTAAAGCCTAGGGCAGGGCTCTATTGATGATTGGTAGCGAGAGCAGCAGCTTGTTCCTTACAAACTTCTCAGCAGAAAGTTTATTCCGCAAAGATGCAAATTCCTTGTAGGAGCTGCTCCTGCTTGCCTGTTAACCAGTTCTCCGCTCGCTCTTCCTGCCCCTGCTGGGGGCTCTGGGAGGTCTGTGCAGAAAGGCCCATCTAGTTTGGGCTTGGGAGAAACCTGCTTTAGCTCCTTGCTCCCCGTGGAACTCCTGGCAGAGCCAACCGGGAGGAAGGCACTAAGTTTGGATATAAAAATGTGCCTCCCCACACCGGCTCTGAGTAGTGTGCTAAGAGTTTAACCCAGCTGGGGAACAAATCGGTGGGCAGCGGACTTTTGCTTATCAGTATAAATCCAAAACCGAAGCCAAATATATCCATAGGCCGAAGCTGGATGGCTTCAGGAAGGAAGTTCCCAGTGCTGCAGTGAAACAAGCAGAGTTCCGACTGCTGCAGATAGCAGGATGCCCATGAGAAGTGTCTGCTCCAGCCTTTGTGAGCGGATCGCTATGGAGATGCAGGGTCATCTGCAGGCAGGCTGACTGCAGCGCTTCCCAGCTCTAGTCCTGGCGTGGGGAACAATTGCTGCTCCTGGAAGCCAAGAGCGTGGGTTGTGTCCATACCTGCTGGGGACATCTACTGGCAGCCGGGATGTGCCGGGTGCTGGTTGAGGAGCCTTGGGATGCTCTCCTTCATGAGGCCACTGGGATGCTTCACCGGAATGGTGGAAATGGAGAGCGTCAGCACCTTCCCTGCGTTTTGTCCTGTGCCAAAAGCAAGATTTAATGGTTGGACTCGATGATCCAGTAGGTCTCTTCCAACCTGGTGATTCTATGATTCTGTTATTCTGTGATTTAGAGTTGTGTTGTTGCATGAAAAGCCATAGCCCAGGTCTCACCCCTGGAGTTTCTGCTCATATCGAGGCAATTATCTCACACCAGCAGCAACCGCTGCAGATGGAATGTAAGAGAGTTCCCTCTTCGGCTCTTCAGAGTCACAGTTCCTCCGCACATGCTGCTGCCTTTGTCCCTGGCAACACTTCATTTTCTCCCTTGTTTTTTTGAGCTCCTGGCTGGGTGATGATGGAGGGTGCTGGTGTGAGACCAGTGGTGGCCGTTCCCTTCGCAGTGAACCCACCCACTTACAGAATCATAGAACAACCAGGTTGGAAGAGACCCACCGGATCATCGAGTCCAACCATTCCTATCAAAATTATTCCTATTAAAAAAAAAAAGTTACATAGCATTGCAGAGGATAACTCAGGCCCTCTCCCAGCCCTGCCTACATCCACGTTTTCACCAAACTCCCATTAAACGAGCTTAATGCTAAATCTTGAAATATTTCATACTAAATCTCGGAACTAGAGTGTGTTTATTGCGCTGCCTAAAACTTGCATTGTTTCCTCGTCTAACACGCTCTTTTTAAAACTGTTCTCTTTTCTCTTTGCAGTCTTGGTCTTTGTAATGGGCAAAGAAGGGGTCCATGGAGGCGGCTTGAATAAGAAGGCATACTCAATGGCAAAATACTTGAGAGACTCTGGGTTCTAGTTGCTAGGCAGACTGTTAAGTATTAGGGGAAGATTGCTATTAAACTTTCCTGGTGGTGAGCTTTAAACCTTACATTCTGGAAACTTTACTAGCAATGCAGGGTGATGGGGTATGAACCTGTGTCTCCTTTGTATCCCTTTGTCGGTGGGGAAAGGTGTTATTTTTTTTTTTTTTTTTTTTCCTCTCTCCTTTTGTTTTCTCTTTAATTCTGTTCATTTCTGTTTTGTTTCCTTGTGTACTCCAGCATTGGTTATAGTCATGGGAAAGGAAGGTGTCCACGGAGGGACACTCAACAAGAAAGCATACGAACTGGCTTTATACCTGAGGCGAGCTGACGTCTAAGCAGCCTCTCCCCATCCACCTAGCAGCTCTTCACCACCGCCCAGCTCTGTTCAGTGCTACCAGACCCTAGTGGTAGTTTGTGGTTTTTTTTTTTTTTTTATTTACCCATTCCCCTCACGTCACAATTCCAGTTCCCCCACCCCGAGCCCAGTTCCGTGTTAACCGCTGTGTGTAACCGAGCCCCGTTCCTGCACCACCACGATATGCATGACACCGCGACAGGCTTGGGAGGCGAACACGCCAAGCGTAGGCTCTGCTTTGTCTTAGCAATTAGTGTGACACTGACAACTAAAAAAAAAAAAAAAAAAAAAAAACCACAAAAAACCACGTAAATAACTAAACAAGGTGCCGATTGTACAATCTTAATTTGATCAATGCCTCTTCAGCACTTTGAGCGATGACACAGCTCGCTGGTCTTCCTTTCACAGAGCACGGTTGGGAGGAAAAAAAAGTTCATGCATATCTCCACTTCTGTCCCTCTCGGTTGGTTTTTTTTTTTTTTTTTTTTTTAAACCCACCTGCGTTGGCTTTTACACCCATTTTTTTTATAGTGCCTGGTTTGTCGAACCGATTTGCCACTCAAAAGCTATTAACGTGACGTTGGTTTTGTCGTTGCACTTCGCTGTAGGCTTCAGTCTTTTTTTCTTTCTCCTTCACCACGTCTGGCGCTCGGACTTGCCGTTACCAAGTGCAATCACAAAACTAGGAAAGGGTACAGACGCGCTTCCTCCCGTGACCGCACAGCCACCATCCCGAGCGGATCCCCACACATTCCATCCTTGCAATAGCTCAGGCACTTTTTTTTTTTTTTTGTTTTTTTTTTTGTTTTGCCAGCTCCTCTTCTTGTAGTTGAATTGCAAAAGGCTGCCAAGCGCGGACATTGCGGTCCCAGCACCACCAGCTGGAGCCTGTCTGGTTTCAGTCTCGTAGGACCAATTTTAATTTGCAGCTTGGGGGAGGTTGCGGGAGGGGCGTTTTTTTCTTTTTTTTTTTTTTCTTAGTTTTTGCTTTTTAATACGAAACTACAGCATCGTCGCGGAGAACTGCCGCCCTCAGCCGCACCGGGAGCTCCGACCGCCGCCAGCCTCTGCCGGATCGCTTGCTGGTAAAGAGCTCGGCTGCTCGGAAGCCGCCGTTTGGCTGAGGGGCGGCAGTTTGAGCGCGAAGCTGTCGCGGTGAAGCCTTTTCCAATTCGGAGTCATCATTTGGCCCTCGCATCCCCCCCCTGCTGCAGAACCCGGGGCGGGCTCGGCCCTGCGCCCCCCGCAATGTCTGTCACCACACACACACACACACAGTTGAGGCACCACCCCGCGTGTCCCCCCCACAGAGAACCGCAGCGCTCTGTGGCCGAGAAGAAATGGGAGATGGTATTGGTTGGAATAACTGACTTGGCTGTCTTGTGATGAATTTTTTAATATGTATTTTGTGCCATACTATTGTTTAAAAAAAAAAAAAAAAATGAACTGTTGCTATTGTGAGATGGATTTTAACCAACTGCGAGGGTTTCTTTCGAACGGCACTGCTTTAGGGACATTCTAGTACTTGCTTCTGTTGTTGGGCCTTGTGGATAATGTACAGATTTAAACAATTCTTGTTGCTGATTTGTCCATTTCTTTCCCTGCACTTTGTTACATCTGGGATACAGTCTAACTCATCTGATTTAATATGCATTTCAAAAAATGCCATAACTATTAAAAACACCTTGTTTACAGACAGATGAAATAAATTTATTCCAACCAAACAAACTCAGGGCTGCTGGTAACTTTTTTTCCCCCCTCTAGGAATCCTCTGAGACCTTTCCTAGGTGTTTGCTGGACTGTGACAGCATGAGGGACAGGGAGAGCGCGGTGAGACAGCAGAAGTGGGACAGGAAGAGAGTTTGGGTTGTTCAGCCTGGAGGAGAGAAGGCTGTGGGGAGACCTTAGAGCAGCTTCCAGTGCTGAAAGGGGCTCCGGGGAAGCTGGGGAGGGGTGTTTACAAGGGTCTGCAGTGATAGGATGAGGCGGAACAGCTTCAGATTGGGAGGGGAAAGACTTGAGATTAGGCATTAGGAAAAAATTCTTCACTATGAAGCTGGGTAGGGGGGCATTGGCCTGGGTTATCCAGAGAAGTGGCTTCCCTATCCCTGGAAAGGTTCCAGGCCAGGCTGGATGGGGCTTCGAGCCCCTGATCCAGTGGGAGGTGTCCCTGCCCATGGTGGGGGGGGGGAACGACTGGATGGGCTTTGAGGTCCCTTCCAACTCATTCTGTGATTACAGAACATGAGTCAAAGGCCAGGCAGCCTTGAGGGTAGATCCTCCTAAATCAGGAGGCGATTGCTTGCATTTCACACTTTTGGTCTCCACGAGGAGGGGGTTCCCTGCCCTGCGTGCACCCCAGACACAGAACCTAAACAGAAGCTAGAGGAGACTTTTCATAGAATCATAGAACAACCAGGTTGGAAGGGACCCATCGGATCTTCTAGTCCAACCATTCCTATCAAACACTAAACCAAGTCCCTCAAGACCTCATCCACCCGTCCCTTAAACACCTCCAGGGAAGGTGACTCAACCACCTCCCTGGGCAGCCTATTCCAATGCCCAATCACCCTCTGTGTGAAGAACTTCCTCCTAATTTCCAGCCTAAATCTCCCCTGGCGGAGCTTGAGGCCATTCCCTCTTGTCCTGTCCCCTGTCACTTGGAGAAGAGGCCAGCTCCCTCCTTTTGCCACATGGTCTACTCCTTAGGGAGACAATATGCTCCATCCTCAACTGGGGAAGGAACAACACCAAAGTCTCCATGACCCCAGAATGTATCCTGCTTTTGGTGCTTCTGCAGCCCGAGTGAAGACACAGAGTGCTGGGAAGGGGCCCTTCAGAACGGGTGAGACGTGCCAGTGAACAGGGGGAGCTTGGGCTGGGGGAAGACAGAGGAGTCCCAGCTGAAGGCAGCTGATGTTCGCTGTGGTCTGGTATTGCTGTGGATCCACTGCTTGGGCACAGCTATGAACACGCCTTTGTCCTCTCACCTGCCCTTTCCCTGTCATGAGCTCCACCGTCTGACCAAAACCATTAACCCACAGCGCGACTCCAACTGTATTTCAGTACAGACAGAACAAGCTTCAGGCCTGCAAGCTCGCATGGAGCGGCAGCTGCTGCAGAGGGGGCAAACCCAGCTTCCCCCTAGAAAACTGTTGATCCCTGTCCTGCTCTGTGCCTGAACTCAGCCTAAACCCATCATCCCCCTCCCGGGCCGGCTGCAGGGTAGTTCACGTGCCTGTATCCATCCCCAAAGCTTTTCCCTGAGCCTCTAGCTGGAATTAATTCACTGTAATGACATCCCAGAGACAGGAATAGCCATTAGGGACACACACCAGCTATTTTTCATCCCACTCCTTATGTACTGGAACATTCAGCCCTGGTCCTCATTTCTTACCACATCCTTCCTTTCTGCTCAGTCCCTGCTCAGGCAGCTGCAGGGTTTGTCCATGGGGCACCTGTAAACTCCCTCTTGGTTAGAATCCACTTGGAGGTGTTCAGAGACAGGTCAGATGGGGCTTGGAGACCCTGATCCAGCAGGAGGTGTCCCTGCAGGGATGGGACTGGATGGGCTTTGAGGCCCCTTTCATTCCAAACCATTCTATGATTCCTTTATGTGCAGAAGACCAGAGCTTCACCAGTCTTTGCTGCCAACTTCCAGGCCATTCTCCTTAGTCCGTTATTTTCTCTGAAATACCCTTATGATGTTAATTGCCAGGGTGCTTATTCTCCGCACCATAATAATTCATAGGCAGATTTTAATTATACCAGCCCCTGTTACTTGGCCTTTCAGAGGTTCGTACTTTTGTAATGAATGTGTTCTTTAGAATTCAGTAGAGGAAACATCCAACTATTCCCAATTGCTGACAGCGCTGCGTTTTTAGACAGCCCATTTTTAATTGTCACGGTGTGATTTTGCACACAGGTTCCCATTATGCTGCTTGTTCCAACACCAGCCCTGGAACTCTCCTCCTATCAAGGCAGGCGAGGAGAGTTGTTGGCATTTAAACCTTCCCCCTTCCTGGGTCACGGACCCATCAAGAAAATCACTTGCCAGACCCATGGCTTTCCCTCTGGCTGCTCTGTCATGGGTTCTTCCCCCTCAGTCCCCTTCCCCTCCCAGGGTAAGCTGCAATTCCCCAGCTCTCCTGGCTCCTTTCCCAAGCAGTTTGTTCTCGTTAAGTAATGAAGGGTTTGGTGCGAGGGTGCTTTGTAAGTAGCGATTCACACAATGAAGTCACACAAAGAATTTCATGCTAGCAGCCGATGGCACCTGCGCTGTCTGCTGCCGACGCTCCAGAGGGCCCAGCAAACCCTTCAGACATGTACAACTGCTGATTAAAGGGCTTTTCTCAAAGAGCAACCAAGTACAAACCTCATAAAGCACCAGCATCCCCTCCTTGAAGACAGCTGGAGGCTGAAGTCAGAGCAACAGCCTTCACAGAGGCAAAAAAAACGGGCTTGGAGAGGAGCTGCCTGGAGGAGAAAGACCTGGGGGTGTTGATAAATACATTATCAATACAGAATCATGGAATGGTTTGAGTTGGAAGGGACCTTAAAGTCCATCCAGTGCCACCCCTGCCATGGGCAGGGACACCTCCCACTGGATCAGGGGTTCCAAGCCCCATCCAACCTGCCCTTGAACCCCTCTCCAGGGATGGGGCTGCTCTGGACAACCTGGGCCATGGCCTTCCCACTCTCATTGTGAAGAGTTTCTTCCCAGTATCTAATCTCAATCTTCCCCCCCTTCAAATTTAAAGCCATTCCCCCTCATCCTATCACTCCAGACCCTTGGAAAAAGCTTTCCTGAAGCCTGCCAGATCCTGTAGCTCAGTCCTAGGTCACAGTACTAAGCGCTACAGTGCTTCACACAGCACAGCACGGGTCAGTACTTACTGCAGGATCCACAGTTCCACATTCTGGATCTCTAAAAACATAGAATCTTAGAACCACCAGGTTGGAAGAGACCCATCAGATCATCAACTCCAACCACTCCTAACACTAAATATATATATTAACCTCCATAAAAAATGTAGGTGAAAGAATAAGTAATGGAGAAGTTCAATAAATCCCTTTTGATACTTAAAGTGGAAAACATGTTTATTAACATTCTTTCAGGCTTTCCTTATTCAAGGCCATATAAAAAAGATCTCTGCGTTTTTGATTATATGTACGTGTTTTACTTTCTACATAGTTACAGAGGTATTAGATATCGCTGACTTCTGTCATCATACACTGGTAAGCACTGAGTTCTGTTAAACAGTTTGAAGCACTTGTTCTCAAATCAGGTATTGGAAAAGAACAATTTTTTTTTTAATATGTACATAGTTGAGTGGCTAACGCAGCAGGAGACGCCCTCGCTAAGAGGTGTGTGAGTTGAGGAGCGATGGAATACTTACCCAGAGTTACCCCCTCTCCCTCCCGCATCGGCACTGGCAACCAGGCTGCATGGCAGTAGAAAGCAGGGATAGTGAACGTGTTTATCGTGGACCTTACCTTGTGGCTTGCTCAGAACTAAACAGATTCTAGGTCTCCTTACCCATCGAGTCAATGCTTAAACTCCGGCCACTGCGCCAAACTCCAAAAGGATTGTTTGGAATCACTGCTTTGAGAGCAGAGTTTCTTCTGCTTTGTTTCGATACGACAGCACAAAGAACATCGATCCGTTCTGTGTTTTTCGTACGGTGGCGGTGACAGTTTTTAGGAAAACTCTATACAAACATGCAAATACGTTTCTGTCAGGCTTACGGGGTAACACAAACTCTAGGTGGAATAAATACTGCTATGGGGCATGACCCGGATGGAGCTACAAAATGGAAAAAGATTACTTCCAGATAGATCCCAATTCAACAAGACACGTCGAGAGCCTGTGAGATATTTCTATCGATATAAACTATTAACGTTACTTGTTAGCGTTTGTGAAGTCCAGTTAAACTGTTCGTTTTTGAGAAGACAGAACGTGTGACTGAATAGCTGAATCAAAAGAAGAAATCTATCCGCAATGATTTAACCGTAGTACTACTACATGAACTGCTGCTCCTACTAAAGAAACCAAACGGATTACAGATTAAAATATATTCCCTACGTAGAAGTTTGTAAAGTATAGCCTTACGAACTCTCGTTCACACTCTAGCCATCGTTCGTAGTCTCAAACGGTATTTGCCACTCTGTACTCCCTTTCATCACTGGGCTGGAGCTGAACCACTACGCTTTCTTCATTCGCTCCGTTTTCTGCGTCGCTGCTATCGATATTGTCATTGTCATCCTCCTCGTACTCCGAGGACTCGGTCATGTTCTGGTGGGAATGAGATTCTGACAAAGCCCCAAAGGACTGGGTGCTAACAGAGGCTAAGGGTCTAAGCAGAGGAGTATTTTCAGACACTTCGTTCTCCTCTTGGCTGCTGTCTGTTTCCGAGTCAGAGTCCCCCTGCGAAGGGACCACTTTCTGCTTACACACAGGACACGTCTTCTTTGTTTTGGTCAGCCAGGGGTCCACACACTTGCAGTGATAGGCTGTGAGAAAACACAACACGAGGAGGTCGTCACCCAAAGTGAAAAGGACAAGGAACCCGTCTACATTGTGACTGTTTGCAGGAGAATTGTCATTGGGCATTGGAAGAGGCTGCCCAGGGAGGGGGTTGAGTCACCTTCCCTGGAGGTGTTTAAGGCACGGGTGGATGAGGTCTCGAGGGACTTGGTTTAGTGTTAGATAGGAATGGTTGGACTAGAAGATCCGATGGGTCCCTTCCAACCTGGTTGTTCTGTGATTCTGTGATTCAATTAATACAGAGAATTCCAGTTATAAGTTTGTTGCCATGCAGACTGTCTGTGCGGCCACCAGATGACAGAGATGGTTCACCTGCATTCCTCAGACAAAAACTGCTTTGCTAAGACAAGGTCTATGTTTGCTTCTGCAGGGCTGTTTTCCTTAGAAGAAGCTGGCCCCGTGCAGGAGAGCACATCAAGGTGTCTGGATTCTCCTTAGGCTGCTTCAGTCATCAAAAAAGGAGACTGAGGGGAGACCTTATGACTCTCTACAACTACTGGAAAGGTTATAGTGAGGTGGGGATTGGTCTCTCCTCCCCATTCTCATTGTGGACAGTTTCTTCCCAATGCCTCATCTAAATCTTCCCCCTTCCAAAGCCATTCCTCCTCGTCCTGTCACTCCAGGCCTCCGTGAAATGCCCCTCTTGGCACTGGAAGCTGCTCTAAGGTCTCCCCTCAGCCTTCTCTTCTCCAGGCTCAACAACCCGAACTCTCTCAGCCTCCTCTTCACAGAGACGCTCCAGCCCTCAGATCATATTTGTGGTTTAGTATCTGTTCTAGCAGCTTACCGACATCTCCAGGGGAGATTTAGGCTGGAGATTAGGAAGAAGTTTTTCACAGAAAAAGGGTCACTGGGCACTGGAAGAGGCTGCCCAGGGAGGGGGTTGATTCACCTTCCCTGGAGGTGTTTAAGGGACTGGTAGACGAGCTCCTGAGGGACATGGGTTAGTGTTTGATAAGAATGGTTGGACTCGATGATCCGATGGGTCTCTTCCAACCTGGTGATTCTATGATTCTATGTTCTCCACAGGAACTGATAGTGCTGTTCTGGGGCTTTTTGTCGGGTGGAGTTTTAACTTTTCCTCAGTATTTGTCAGCAATCTTTAAAACTAGAGCTCAGATCTAGTTGACTCTGCAGTCTCTGGCTGGGACAGATGCTATGGATTTGTTCTTGCCCCTCTGAGAACTCCCTTCTTTGTCAGCTCTTTTGAAATTGCTTTTTATGAATGGGGATCTACAAAGCTCAGCCTGTCATCTACTGTGCTCGCTGTGGATACAAGGCCAGAGCAGCAGCTGCTGTTTTATTAAATCTCTCAGTGACGCAGTATTTGCTGTTGCAGCGCCTGGTCGGAGCAGGAATTTAATGAGAAAAAAGCTGGACAAAGCTGCACTCGGCCAAAACGGCTGTGACACAGTTAATAGAGTGGGAGGTGGAGAGCGGGTCTCAAGCTAGGAAGGATGAATTCAATCTTTTTGGCAGATCTTACACAGCTTCTATCAAAAAAAAGTTTAAATTGAGAGATGCTCTTTGGGCACAGGCCTTTCCCAGTTTTCTAGGTATAAGCTCTTGAAACACTCCTTGTACTTGTATGCACTGTGCTTGGGGACATGGTTTAGGGCCAGACAGGAATGGTTGGACTCGATGATCCCAGAGGTCTTTTCCAACCTGGTGAGACTATGATTCTATGAAGAGCAGCAGACACGTTCAGGACTGCTCGATGTACCTTCCGCAGTGGTCTGGGCCTGAGAAAGGCTGTTCAGACAGCGCAGGACACGTCACAGTGCAAATATCTCACTGGTTTCGCACTGGTAATGCTGACTTCAAAGTCAAGGCAGTGGTCAACACACCTTCACGTTACAGGACAGACTTGGAGAGACACTACCTGAAAGGAGGTTGTAGAGAGGAGGGAGCTGGCCTCTTCTCCCAAGGGACAGGGGACAGGACGAGAGGGAATGGCCTCAAGCTCCACCAGGGGAGATTTAGGCTGGAGATTAGGAGCAAGTTTTTCCCAGAAAGGGTCATTGGGCATTGGAATAGGCTGCCCAGGGAGGTGGTTGAGTCACCTTCCCTGGAGGTGTTTAAGGGACGGGTGGATGAGGTCTTGAGGGACTTGGTTTAGTGTTTGATAGGAATGGTTGGACTCGATGATCCGATGGGTCTCTTCCAACCTGGTTGTTCTATGATTCTATGACTACAGCCCTTCACCTCTCTCTTGATGTCACTGATAGCTCAGTTATGTTTTACAGTGTAATCACCTTGGAGCAAGTTTTCAGTGAAAAAGTAACTCCGGAATGTGTTTTCCTGTTAAAAGCAGCCATTTAGGGGACAGTGACAAGACAGAATTTTCTTTCATGTCTACATCCAAAGGAAAAAGCAATGCAGGAACACTGGCCATTTTTGCTTTTAAAGAATAAAAAGAATGCACTTCTCCCAATTTGTAAATAGATTCCTGAATATCAGCAAAAGTAAATTTTATAAATCAACTAACAAACATATTCACTGTGATTTTTAGACCTGGTGTTTGAGAGAGCTGTTTTCATCCAAGTACTAAACCTAAAAGACAGCTGCTTACCATGTGAACACGGAAGGATTCTGAGCTTGTCTCCATCCTCGTATTCATCCAGACAGATGGCACACACGTCGTATTCGTCTCCTAAAGCACATGATTGAGAATTAGTTTAACTTTAAAAGATTTGCACCAGACCTTTTCATAGAATCATAGAAGCACCATGTTGGAAGAGACCCATCGGATCATCGAGTCCAACCATTCCTATCAAACACTAAACCATGTCCCTCAATACCTCATCCACCTGCATCTTAAAACACCTCCAGGGAAGGTGAATCAACCACCTCCCTGGGCAGCCTATTCCAATGCCCAATGACCCTTTCCGAGAAAAACTTCCTCCTAATCTCTAGCCTAAATCTTCCCTGGTGGAGCTTGAGGCCATTCCCTCTCGTCCTGTCCCCTGTCACTTGGGAGAAGAGCCCAGCTCCCTCCTCTCTACAACCTCCTTTCGGGTAGTTTTTTTTTTTTTTTCAAACACACCCACACGGGTTCTCTTGGTTAGCTTCACACATTCCCTGTCCAGGCCAGGGCCAGGTTCTCCGACGTGACAGGGCTAACTACTAAATTTCTCTCCTTAAAAGGACTGCAATACCTTCGCTGCCCGTGCAGGTTAATAAAAGATGTTTTGAGCTGGGCAAACTTCTCTCTAGAATATTCCATCGCTCTTATTAAAAGTAAGATAAGGATTTCAAATATAGGTTTCACTAAGAATCATGGAACAGTTTGGGTTGGAAGGCACCTCGAATTTTAAAATTGGAAGGGGGAAGATTTAACTGAGACATAAGGAGGAAATTCTTCACAAGGAGGGTGGGGAGGCAGTGGTCCAGGTGCACACTGCAAACTGAAAAAGACATTAACTGACTTTCTTGAAGGAACTTTTTCCTTGTGAATTTCTCTTTACGACACAATACTTTGTATTTCTGTTTTGATCAGATTTCACAGGGAACAAAATTAATATTAGCTTTATTGGCTTAAGATAATTTTTGCAGAGTTGATTTTAAATCCACAGCACTAGGTTGTTAAAGCAAGGTTCAGTCAACCCTGAAGAGGAAAACACTTTTTTTTCTTTTCCCTTATGAGGTTGACTCACGTTGCACAAATATTCAGTATCTGCTCAAACCGAACATCTGCTTTGCACAAAGTGAGAGCAACATCATTAATAATGCAGGTTGAATTTTTCAGGGGCAAAGAACAGTCAATGGTTCTGTCCTTGAATCCAGGCATATCCCTTAACAGGGTCTTTGTAGCTCGGCAAATACATTCTCTATTGACAGGTGTTACGCAGTAAGAAGCCACTTCAGTGAAACACTTTTTCTACCTTTTCTTCTCATACCTTGAAAAAGAGGACAGGCTGAGAAAGCTGGAGTTGTTCAGCCTGGAGAAGAGAAGGCTGTGGGCAGACCTTAAAGCAGCTTCCAGTGCTGAAAGGGGCTCCAAGGAAAGCTGGGGAGAGGCTTTTTACAGGGACATGGAGTGACAGTACTAGAGGGAATGGCTTTAAATTTAGATTAGACACTAGGAAGAAATTCTTCACAGTGAGGCGGGGGAGGCCCTGGCCCAGGCTGCCCAGAGCAGGGGTGACTGCCCCAACCCTGGAGGGGTTCAAGGCCAGGTTGGATGGGGCTTGGAGCCCCTGATCCAGTGGGAGGTGTCCCGGCCCATGGCAGAGGGGTTGACCTGGATGGGCTTTAAGGTCCCTTCCAACCCAAAACATTCTGTGATTATCAGTCTGGAAACTGATAAATAGTAGTGACACACGAGTTGCCTGACAAGAGTCCCATCCGAGCTGACTGGGAATGTTTCCAGGGATGGGACATCCACCACCTCTCTGGGCAACCTGTGCCAGGGCCTCACCATAAAAAATTTCTTCCTTCTATCTAGTTTCAATCTTCCCTCTTGTCCTATTATCATAAGCCCTGCTAAAAACTCTGATCCCCAGCCTTCTTGGAGCCCTTTTCAGCACTAGAAGCTGCTCTAAGGTCTCCCCACAGCCTTCTCTTCTCCAGGCTCAACAACCCCAATTCTGATAATTTTTGTGGCCCACTCTGACCCTGCTTCAACAGGTCCATGTGTTTCCTCTGATGAGGGTTCTAGAGCTGGACTTCCACATAACAGAAACAATGCCTCACAGTGAGTGACTGCTGTGGTCACTGTTACCAAGAGTGTGACAAGAAAGTTTTGTGGCACTTCTGAACTCACCTTGTGATATATTAAGCAACATTTTAACTCTGCGCCACAGGCTGCACATGCTGTCCGCTCTGCTTCCCTTAAAGAAACAGCAGAGCTACTATGTTTTGGTGAGAACAGGGTCATAGAATCATAGAACAACCAGGTTGGAAGAGACCCACTGGATCATCGAGTCCAGAGCTACTATGTTTTGGTGAGAACAGGGTCATAGAATCACAGAACAATCAAGTTGGAAGAGACCCTCCAGATCATCGAGTCCAACCATTCCCTTTTGTGTGCTTCCACTTCAAACTCAAGAGTACTCAAAACTATCTCCAACTACAAATCTCCTCAATTTAGAGGGTTTTTGGTGTTAAAAACAACAGGGTCTAACGAGTTGGACGAAGAACGAACCACTTGCCTTTCTTAAATTTATGCACAGGAAGTTTCTTAAGCTGATCCTTCCTGAGTCGATTCCTCCTCGCTCGGTGTCTGTCTTGCACGAATTTTGTGATCTGGAAACAGTCACAGGAAAGACAACAGGAACAGTGAATTAAAACAACGGGAGAACAATGAAAGTTTTGATTCATGAGTCTCCGCACTATGTGACTGGAAAGGGAACTCCAGCTGAAAAGGAACCACCTCTTCCCTTTCCTGGACGCAAGGATGAGGCCAAAGAAGCTAAAAGGATGTTCTCAACAACCATGGTGCTTGAAATTGAAAACACACAAGCTTGGTTTGGAAAGGAAAGAGGAAAAAAACTATGTCCATACTCTATAAAATAATGGTAGCTTCTAACCCTAGCATGTGATAGACATTCTCTATCGAATAAGACTACAAACAAACAAAAAAACCAGCTTTAACCGCAGAACAGACACAAACAAGTGTTTTGACATTCGCAGAGGTTCTCTACACCCACCTACGCTGTGGAAGAGAAAATACCGAGAGCAATATCAAAACAGCATTAATATATCTGACCTCAGGCAAACCTGGCAGGCACTGACACACTTCACAACACAGTATTTTCCATCAAGTATGAATATATGCTTATTATGGACAAATGTTACTAGGATCATTTTAAGCTGTAATTGGTTTTGGCAAACCAAAATCTGTTTATCCTTCTGCATCATGCCTGGCTTCACTTTCTAAGCCTGTCTGGATCCAAGCTCTTCATTCAGGCCCTTTTTACAGCTAAACAATCAAGTGCATGCAGGAATTGCACTTTGCCTGCTATAATTCTGATATTCAGCAACAATCAGAGCCTCACATTCATATATCAGTTAAAAACGAGACTTTCTGAAAGAAGCAGGGTTAAATCCACAAATTAATGAAGACCAAATCCAACCTGGAGCCTCCCAAGGATCAAGTTCACTGCACCAATTAATTATCGGACGCTCTAATCTATCAAGATCTCTCTATTAAGGCCTCTCTATGCTCAAGGGAACCAATATCATCTAATCTGGCATTGTCGGTAAACTTAGCGGGCACTCAACTCCTGTGTCCGGGCGGTAGAAAGCCTGAAAAGAACTGGCTGTAAGCTCAACCCTGACAAGCACCACGAATGTCTGGCTGTCAGCCAGAGGTCACCCCGTTTACTATAACCCTTTGAGCTTGTCCCTTTAGCCAGCTGCTCACCCACTGCTTTGAATACGCATCTAGCTTTACAGTGGGCATTTTGTCCAGCACCTTGTAAAGAAGCACCAAAAGTTTTGCTGAAAATAAACTTCAAAGTAAACGGAAAACTGCTGTTTTCATAGCGAAAGAAACATACAACTCTAGGGAGAGGTGGCCTTTCAGTGGGATGAGCCTTGTGATTGCTACACGACTCCAGTTCCCTGCTGAAGTCAAAGCGATTTGTGATTCAGTTCAGTTCTTGGCCTGAAGGTGACAGCACTGAAGCTCACAAGGAATTTTTGCAACTCAGTTAACATCATCTAAAACCCAAAGCAGCTGAACTGGTGAAAATCTCTGAAGCAAAATATGAAGAAGGGAATGGCCTCAAGCTCCACCAAGGGAGATTTACGCTGGACATTAGGAAAAAAATTTCCCAGAAAGGGTCACTGGGCAGTGTCAGAGGCTGCCCAGGGAGGGGGCTGAGTCACCTTCCCTGGAGGTGTTTAAGGGACTGGTGGATGAGGTGCTGAGGGACATGGGTTAGTGTTTCATAGAATCATAGAATCACCAGGTTGGAAGAGACCCACCAGATCATCGAGTCCAACCATTCCTATCAAACACCAGATGTGACTGTTGCGAAGTTCATGACAATATTAAAGCAAATCCTCAGGAAGGAACAGAAGATGCATGAAGTTCCTGGGAAAATTTCTCCATCTCACACATCCTGCCCCATCTCAGCATAGACCAACAGCTCCCCCGCCTCACCCAGCATTGAGAAAGGGCGCTCGCTTTCCCAAACCCCAAACTGAGCCTTACGGAGCTCATTTGGGGCATTTTCGATAGGAGCGGTTGGACTCGATGATCCGGTGGGTCTCTTCCAACCTGGCTGTTGTATGAAATATCCTGAGAGCAAAACCAGTTGCTTATTTCTGAACTCCCAGAGTGGTGGTCATGGGAGCAGCCAAGCTCACACTCCTCACGATTAGTTTTCCTGGGTGTTCCTCTTCACCAGCTTTCTCTCCCATGGTAACCTTCTAAATCCCTCTTTAAACAGGATTCTGACTGCCTTTCTCTTCATTTCCCAGTCACCATCTCTTCTGAAAGATGATGTGTCTGTGCTTCACATCATATTTTGATGCGATGCAAAGCCAGTACTTATGATTTCTGAAATGCCACCTCAGTCCCTTTCACGGCCTTCATTTCAGTTCCTAGATAACCAATGCTGCATGTGATTTCTCAACTCAGGTGGATTACAAGGAGATTGTTAGTGAAGGTCAGCTTGGACTACTGATGGTCTGGATACAACAAATGTTCACAGGACATTATCCCTGCTGACCTCTCTCTTTAAAAATAACATCTCTCCTTATCTGAAACTGTGGACCTTGAGGATATGACAGGGTAACACATTCACCTGATTAACTGTGAAGTCCTCTTTGTTGAGGTTATCACTAGAAGGTCAGGCAAATCAGTGGTGGATTTTACACCACCTCTAGCTGATCTTCTGCTTTGTTTAATAGAATCATGAAATGGTTTGAGTTGGAAGAGACCTTAAACATAATCTAGTTCCAACCCCCTGCAGTGGGCAGGGACACCTCCTACTGGACCAGGCTGCTTCAACTCCATCGAACCTGGCCTTGAACACCTCCAGGGATGGGGCAACCCCCGGACCTCCCCACCCTCATTGTGAGGAATTTCTTCCTAATGTCTAATCTAAATCTTTCCCCCTTCCAATTCAAAGCCACTCCCTTCATCCTATCACTCTGTGCTCTGGAAAAAAGCTCCTCCTAGGAGACCTCATCACAGCCTTCCAGTATCTGAAAGGGGCTACAGAAAAGCTCGGGAGGGATGAGAGGTCCTGTTGCAGATGTCCCTGCACATGGCAGGGGCTTGGAACCGGATTGGCTTTAAGGTTGCTTCTGACCCAAACCATTCCATGATTCTACCATTCCATTGCTGCATCCTTTCATTTAAGTCCAGAGATGGTTCTGTGACTACTTGTTTGAAAAATGCTTTTATTAGAAGAAGGAACTTACCATAAATATGACGATGAGAATAAGACAGATCCCTACGATTATTAGGAAGGGGATTAAGTAGTACTCCAAAGGAAGACTGAACTCTGGGACTAACACAACGTGGCCACTGGGGGAAGAAAAAGAAACATCGAATTGAAGAATAAAATACAGTGAAAAAGACTAAAAGAAAACGTTATTGCTAGAGACACTAAAGGAGTTCCTACCTCTGCACAACATAGAAAATTCAGCTGATACCCACATAATGTAAAGCAAATGAAATAAAAGGATAAAACAGTATTTATGGAGTTAAAACTACTGACTTCAGTGAGAAATAAATCCAAAGCAGCCAGGAAAATGCTTTATAGCTGCTTGCATAGCAGAATGAGAAAAGTAACGTGACTATCAAGGGATAGTGTGAAACCGTTCTTGTTTACTAAAGCACTTTGGGTTATACAGGAGGTTTAGATCCAAATCATGAAGCAAGGTGAAGTGCACCATTCACACTTTGGAGAGTCAGTAAATTACAGTCCAGTAACCAAACATCTTCCCAGAGAATCCGATACGAAGCTGGAAATCTGGTATCTGAATACTAGTGTTTACTGATATTCAAGGAAGTAAGATCCCATTATTATTCCACTGGCATGTGCAGTCAGAAACACTTGAGAAATTACAATATACAAGTGTGCTACCAGTGCTATAACCATGACACATGTGGAGTCATATTTTACTTATCAGTTAGTTGCATCAGCAAGGTGTCTACTTAAGACTGACACAATCTATTTGTTCTGATTAATTCTGTGAAAGACAGAGACCTGAAGAAGCAGGAGCGTTAAACTAACAATGCTTTCTGCGCATTGCTCTCATTGCATAAAGCTCCTCCTGGAATATCTACAGTTTCTGCCATTAAAACATCCTATTTTAAATCCATACACATTAAGGAAGCAATGGCTTAAAGTAAGGAATAACACAGCCGCATGTGAGGTACTCACCCCTTCTCATAAGTAAATTCTTCTTTAAGAGAATTAGCTGATGTTTCACCAATAAAGACAGAAGGAATGTCAATCTTCTTTAAAATCTCAACTGCCGAAGAAAAGGCAGGAAAATAAAACTATTAGTAGGCAGACACCTTAAGGCACAAGACTTGGACACTGTGAGATTACCACAAGGTGAAGACATATTTTAACACAGTGATAGACATTGCTGCACATGCATTCTACATCTTTACCACACAGAAGAAGCAGTATTATTTCTTACCAAACACCTAGAGACTTTATTGCAGGTATGGAAATCAAAAATCTTAATGGAATGCTTAGAGGGAGCACAAAACCAAAATATTTTGATGAAAGGAGTTATCGGAGTAAGTTTAACCAGAACATTCACTCGGATGCTTGATGAAATCACACAACTCCATTTCCAGAGTTTCTGGCAACTCATATAACTCTCTCACCCTGTACTATAAATTTCAATGAATCTTTCTTCCCTCCTTTTCACCCTAAACAAATGAACACACAGGGAACGGTTAAGGCTAGAAGATCAAAAGGAAGAAAGAAGAGAATGAACCAATGCCACGTTTTTATTTCAGTCCCTAGAAACTGGATGGAACTGTCTCTCTTTATCTGCTTACTCATGAAGGCAATTAGTTGCTCAAAAGATGCATCTCAAATGAGGAATTATTATTATGAAAGATAAATCCCATATTCTAGAAAACCACCTCCTGGGCTTCACTTCATATTGATTTTCACCTCTGACTTATGCTTCATGTTTAAGGGTCAAAGTATCTTGAGTTTAGTGAGTATCAAAGCATCTCTGGCTCCCCAAGGCAAAAGCACAAATGGCTTCATGTCACCTCAAGCTACCCAAGTCTGCACTTGCCGTGACCTTGTCCTACGTTTTGATTTCTCAGTGCAATCTGAAAATAAGATTCTTTGCGGCTTGGGAATTCATTAAAACCACTTTCACACAGCTTTCCGGGCTACTCAGCTGCCATTCAGCTTGCTGAAAGTTCATTTCCTAGTTTACTCTACGGTGTTTCCACTTGGAAAGACTTTTTGTTCTCATTCACGTTCGGGTTCCATATTGAGCACGCTCAAAAACTGGACAAAATAAACGAGGTGTCAAAACAAATTCATAACGGCACTGGAGCAGAAAAAAATATACTATAAGCCAAACCTATACCATAAACTAAACCAAATATTTGCCTAGATTACAAGGTGTCCTGAGCACATTCGCTCCACGAAAGGTTAAAATTGGAACATTTGGCATCAGAATCGATCAGAAAACGGTGCCCTGGTCTCCAAACCTAATCTGTATTCATATGAAATTAGAATCCATTTGCCCACAGGAAGAGAAAAATGTACACAACAATAACAACAAAATGGAACTACCAATAAATACTAAAAAAGTCATATTTTAACGTTTGATTTCCTTCCAATAAAGTGGTTTTTTTAACTTTTCCTATATATTTCGTACTTAACAACACATCAGCTATTTTCCACATCTGCCATATAAATCTCTCATAAATGTAACCATTTAACCCAGAAGACTTGAACTAAAATTTAAAGGAAAATGCTTGAAGAACACACAAGCTTAATGTCACAAATAACACTGAACTACACACACACGTGTTCTTACACAAGTATCTCCCATTTTAAAATGTTAACAGCAAGAGGATTTCTGGTTGAGATGTTTTTTTTTCCTGAGTTTTTTTGTTGTTTTTGTTGACTTGTTCTTTTTTTTGTGGGTGCTTCTCTTTGTTCTTTGGTTGGTTTTGTTTGTCAGGTTGTTTTTTTCTTTCAAGTGAGAGTTGATCTTAATACTGATTTTCATCTTGTCCACTCTGGTGGATGAAATGACTTTCAAACAGGAGAGAAGAAGTGATACCTGTACTTACTGTCGTTGGATCCCATGCTTATGAGGTCATCTGAATCAACATTGTGAACTATAGCTGCCTTGTATCCAGCTCTCTGTGCGTTTAACACCTAGAAGCCACACAAAATCCTTGTTAGAAAGTCTGAAGTCTCAAAACTCAGCAACCTACCAATCCTTTCTAATGTTTACAACTTTCAGTAAGTTATACTATCAGTACAACTTCATTTGCACTGATAAAGAAGAGATACCTTTCAAAATAATTTGATTATTTAGTCTTACACTCATGTAATTATGTTATTTTCCCAGAAAAATCATCAATACTGCCTGCAGTTTGTACATAACTTAAAAACAGGACTAGAAATTTTCTATGAGTAGATAAAAGTAATATTTAATGATCATTAAAAATATAAAGTGCTAAATTATATTGGTAAATCAGGAATTTCCACTTGATAGCTTGTGAAATCACATGGAAAAGTATAAAATCAGCAACGTGGAAACTACAAAAATATTTACTGTGCATTAGTTCTGTCTCAGATAGACACTGGGGTTCTGCCAGCACAAGCAAAGCCTAAGGTTCAAGTATATAAACACACACAAATACACATGTCCCTATATACACACACCCCCTATACACACCCCCACCCTATATATAGCCTCTGACACTGCCCAATGACCCTTTCTGTGAAAAAGGTTTTCCTAATGTTCAGCCTGACCCTCCCCTGGTGGAGCTTGAGGCCATTCCCTCTCATCCTGTCCCCTGTCCCTTGGGAGAAGAGCCCAGCTCCCTCCTCTCCACAACCTCCTCTCAGGTAGCTGGAGAGAGCAATGAGGTCTCCTCTCAGCCTCCTCTTCTCCAGGATAAACCCCCTCAGCTCTCTCAGCCGCTCCTCTTCTTCTCCAGCCCCTTCACCAGCTTCGTTGCTCTTCTCTGGACTCGCTCCAGAGCCTCAACATCCTTCTTGTGGTGAGCGGCCCAGAACTGGATGGTGCACAAGAGCAAACCACGAAGCCATACAGACCCACAGTGACAGGATTTGCAGTGTCACTCCAGAGTCTAATGTGCAGGCAGATTACATGAGCTGTGAGCTGCCTCTGCAGCTGGATCTACAGTCTGCGTGGAACCCACGTGTTTAACCACATCACCACAGAACCAAACATACCACACAGCAGCAAACACTGCTGGATCTCCTTCTGCTTCATGAAGTCAACAAGAAATTGAAGAGCCCCGTTCTCCTTAAATCATCCTTTCCTGCCCCATAGAGCAAAGCCTTTTTCAAGAAAACCAATTTTTCCAGCTATATGCAAATAATTCTAATTTTGTATTATTGAATACAAACAAACAAACAAAAAAAACTGAGGAAAGCAGGCAGCAGATTTTGGGTGCTTCTATCTTTATCTCTGTTCCTTTTCTCACCTGTGATATCCAGCAGCAAAGTCTAATCAGCAAGAAAAATCGATATTAATCACAGAATCGTAGAATAACCAGGTTGGAAGAGACCCACCGGATCATCGAATCCAACCATTCCCATCAAACACTAAACCATGTCCCTATTATAAAACCGCAGCAGCTGTCACTCTTATTCACCACATAAGCTGGTTCACAACAGCCAAACAAGTAACCTTAAACAAAATCATATTACAACACTACTTTATCCACCCATAGAGAGTAAAATCCTCTCTTCACATCAGTATCCATCCTGATGCCAGATACTGAAGTAGTTCTGAAGCACCAGTCAATGCTTTAAAAACCTGAAGGAGAGTGGGGACAGAATTGGAAGAAAAAAAAAAAAAACAACTTACCTTGACATCAAAGTTACACTCAAGCCTTCGAATCAACACAATAAAAGCACTGGATGAGTTGTCTCTCAGTGGAGGAGGAGCTATGGGTTCACATGCATTCTCTGGTCTTGAATTTATTAGGAATCCCTAAAAAAGGAACAGAAACAGAAGCTTCATTTCTCTTTGTCTTAATGAAAGGGTTGGCAGATCAACTTAAGGAAAGAAAACTACCTTTCCATACACTGTGCAGCCACACAAATTTTTATTATCAACTCAGTCCTAGATCACAGCAAGATCACTGCCACATCCCTGACTATTGATTTTGATTCATCAGAATATTTGGCTGTAAAGAATCAGAAAGTTAGAAATAAAGCAGAGTTTTTCCAGTTACATCACCTGATGCTTAAACCTCAGCCAAACAATTCAGCATAAAAAGGACTGTACATACTACATTAACATGTGGAGCTTTTACCCTAAGAAACAGGGAGTCTAATAAGGAAAAATGATGTCCAAGAGCCTAAACTCGTCAAAACTTATATAGTTTCTCTCAGAGGAAACCTGCTCCTGTGAACACTGAACAATTGGAGACCAGTCCCTCACCATGACATCGGGACTTCAGGCTCAGCTGCACCTTGAAACTTTCTTCCTTGCTACTGCAAACCTTCCATGAACATTGCTGATATGGAAATTTATAGAATCATAGAATAATCAGGTTGGAAGAGACCCATCAGATCATTGAGTCCAACCATTCCTATCAATCACTAAACCATGTCCCTCAGCACCTTGTCCACCAGTCCCTTAAACACCTCCAGGCAAGTTGAATCAACCCCCTCCCTGGGCAGCCTCTCCCAGTGCCCAATGACCCTTTCTGGGAAAATTTTTTTCCTGATCCCTGACCCTCCCCTGGTGGAGCTTGAGGTCATTCCCTCTCGTCCTGTCCCCTGTCCCTTGGGAGAAGAGCCCGGCTCCCTCCTCTCCACAACCTCCTCTCAGGGACTTGCAGAGAGCAATGAGGTCTCCCCTCAGCTTCCTCTTCTCCAGGATAAACACCCCCAGCTCTCTCAGACGCTCCTCTTCTCCAGCCCCTTCCCCAGCTTCGTTGCTCTTCTCTGCACTCGCTCCCAGACCCTCAACATCCTTCTTGTGGTGAGGGGCCCACAACTGAATACAAGGAAAGATTCATATAAAGTGAACATGGCATGGGGATTGATTGTGTACTGCTATTTTCATGACCCCATCTGAGAAAGGAAGGCCTGTGATAAAGTAGAGACAAGACAAAGGCCAGAAGAACATCATGCACACTGCACAATGCTCGTTGTTCTAGCCCTAAAGACAGCAGGCCTCCCCTACCCTAACAGAATACGCTTGCTTCCTCAGTCAAATCTCTAGATCACCTGAAAAGGAGCTGCTTTATTCATTAGACTGATATTAATTAGATTCCCTCTGTCTGTCTCTCCACTACAGATCCTGATTACCAAGATACAGAAAAACCGAGACCACACGCCTAGAGGAGGCATCATCTCCTCTCCATTTAAATACGGCTCTCCAGAAAACCAGTTTCCTTTGCAAGGTCTGTGCTGTTCTAGAAACATTCCTGAGAGCTTTAAACTCTGTTTTCACCATCAGCTTTAGAAAGACACAAGTCGTCACCTGTGTATAAGTAATTGTTATTACACATAATACATATTGACATTTAAAAACAGTCAGTTTATATAAAATACATGCAATTTATATATAAACTGTCAGTTTAAATGTACTTTTCATGCATTTTATCCACAAGCATGTAACGTTCATAAAGGTTTTAAGCAATTTTGATTTGAGGAAGAGCTTTTTGTAATGCAAATATCCCTTTTGGCAGAGAAGCCACACCAGCGCTCTCTTCCGTGCCAAGTCTGTGGTGACAGGCACAACATCACGCAGTCCGTTAACAATTAAAAGCAATATCCACTGCAAATTCTACGCTGATTTGCTGACAGCCAAATTTAGGTCTGTAAGGTTCCTCTGATTTGCACACCAAACACTACCTACGTTATTCAGTTTCACGTCAAATATTTATTCTTTTTTTTAACACAAGTGGTGTGTCTGGAACCAACTGCAAAAACCACACAAAGCCACATGAACATTCAAGAACTGCACACAGAGAAACCAAAGGCTACATAGAATCATAGAACAACCACGTTGGAAGAGACCCACCGGATCGTCGAGTCCAACCATTCCTATCAAACACTAAACCATGTCCCTCAGCACCTCGTCGACCCGACCCTTAAATCCCTCCAGGGAAGGTGACTCAAGCCACTCCCTAGGCAGCCTCTACCAGTGCCCAATGACCCTTTCTGGGAAAACTTTTTTCCTAGTGTCCAGCCTGACCCTCCCCTGGTGGAGCTTGAGGCCATTCCCTTTCATCCTGTCCCCATCCCTTGGGAGAAGAGCCCAGCTCCCTCCTCTCCACAACCTCCTCTCAGGGAGTTATAGAGAGCAATGAGGTCTCCCCTCAGCCTCCCCTTCTCCAAGCTAAACACCCCCAGCTCTCTCAGCCGCTCCTCTTCTTCTCCAGTCCCCTCCCCAGCTTTGTTGCTTTTCTCTGGACTTGCTCCAGAGCCTCAACATCCTTCTTGTAACTGGACAGGATATTTCTTAATGCTACCATGCTCTAAAATATCATTAATTGCGGGGCTATTCCCCTAAGGATGCAACACAAATGACTGACCACTTTAGGACTAGGACACAGAAGCAAAAAGCACCTATTTCTATGCTTTAGCACCACTTGTTAAAGAATCTGACAGATCCTCTTCTAGAAGTTGCGTATTTATTAATCATAAGCAGTAAAATATATAACATTTTTCATCCTACTTCAACCAAAAGTAATTAAAAGTCTTAATGCAAAGTTTTAGTATTATTTTGGACTCGATGATCCAGTGGGTCCCTTCCAACCTGGTTATTCTGTGATTCTATATTTAGAACAAAAACTCATTATTTCTACACAGATGATAACATCTCCCTTAGCTAAGACACAGAGCTGCCCGACAGTTACAAAGGTTACAATCAAAGCTCCTTAGATCTATTTTTGATGTATTAAATTGGCTCACTACTGAGGCAAATCACTTAATCGCCCTCTGTTTCTCAATATAGTCAGTAAACAACGATACAGCTTCAACACCACTTCTCCCATGATAAAAAACGCTGGACACGAAAACAAGTATTCTTGAAGTTCTGTTTGCAGGGGAATTTTTAGACTTACAGGAATTCCTACAGCAGTTTATTCCTCTTTGGGATGAAATCCAACCTCATGCCTCCAAAACAGTGTTGTGTTTATTCACAAATATCACAACACTAAGGGTGCTGAAGAACCTGGGTTTGGGGCTACAGAGGCTGCAGACAAGGATTACAAAGCAGCTCATGTGTAAAGGAGAGAAATTCCCCTGGACCAGAACCTGGAAGGCAGCCTGCCTAAAGATATTTACAGCTCAGAATCCTTATACAGAATAAAAAACATATGTATCTCAGGCATAAACACTGACATGTGCCAATACATGGTGACAGGAAAACAAATCACTGCCACAAAACCAGCTCCATGCAGCCACTTCCATAACAAGAACAAAAAAGAAATGAAACCTGAACTTCCTCTCACCCTGTCCCTTGGGAGAAGAGCCCAGCTCCCTCCTCTCCACAACCTCCTCTCAGGGAGTTGCAGAGAGCAATGAGGTCTCCCCTCAGCCTCCTCTTCTCCAGGATAAACAGCCCCAGCTCTTTCAGACGCTCCTCTTCTTCTCCAGCCCCTTCCACAGCTTCGCTGTTCTTCTTTGGACTCACTCCACAGCCTCAACATCCTTCGTGTGCTGAGGGGCCCACAACTAACCCCACGATTCGAGGAGTGGTCTCACCAGCGCAGAGTCCAGAGGGAGAACCTCTCTGGACCTGCTGGTCACACCATGTCTGATCCAAGCCAAGAAGCCACTGGCCTTCTTGGCCACCTGGGCCACTGCTGCCTCATGTTCAGTCGCTGTCACCAACACTCCCAAGGTCCTTCTCCTCCAGGCAGTTTCCAGCCAGACTTCTCCTAGTCTGGAGCTGCTCAGGGCTGTTGTGCCCCAAGTGCAGGATCCGCCGTTTGGCCTTGTTAAACCTCATCCCATTGGTCTCAGCCCATGGATCCAGCCTATTCTGATCCCTTTGGAGCCTCCCGACCCTCCAGCAGATCCACACTTCCACCCAGCTTAGCGTTATCTGCAAACTTGCTGAGGGTGCACTCAATGCCTTCGTTCAGGTCATTGATACTTCACTGATACAACTTCATGCAAGTAAAAAACTGGGTCCCATTATTCAGCTATTTTTAATTTATTTATTTATTTATTAGCAATGTTCAGCAAGCTCTCTCTCGCATACAAAAGTTCCGATTACCAACATTTCCTTCTTAGGAAAGGAATCTCCTGTTCACAGGCACTGGACCCTTTGCACATCAGTTTTGCTCGAGTAGTGGATTACTCAGTTGTGTATTTACTCTTCCTCAGTACCATGTTCATTTAACTTTTATCTTTTATTATTTTCCAGAAGTGTTCAGCAGATACAGTCCCCTCTCTCTCTCTCTCTCTCTCTATATATATATATATATATATATATATATATATTCAGGATATATATATATATATTTATTCTTTTTTTTACCTTCAGCCCTTCTGCTGGCAGTCTGTAGCCAAACCTCGCAGGGAGATCATCAAAGGTCTGGGTTCCATTTTCGAGGTTATACTAAGGGAAAGAAATTTTAAAGAAAGTTCAGATTTGCAACAAGAGATAAACAGGTAACAAGCATACACAGAAATCAAACAACATTGTGTATTTTTCAGATTTAAATATCTACCAGACACAGGAGCTCTTATGACCGTGTCCATGAAATCACAAAATTGCTTCTTCCACTCACATGGCAATATCGTTCTTTTCTTATCTGTTTGTCAAAACAAGCAAGTAATAGAGCTCTTGTTCAATTATCTGTGCGATAAATCTTTCCTTCGACTTTCAGCCAGTCAAATAACATCAGATTGGCCAAAGCAAAACCACAAACAACAACCCAAAACAGCAACAATCTGCAGAGTTGGATTGTATGGGTGTGGGGTTTTTTTTTGGGTGCTACTGTTCTTGGTTTTGCTAATGGAGGATCCATACAATAAAAAGCACAAACTGTACATACACTGAAATTATTTTCATTAAAAGACATAAGTCCCTGCTAAAGGTGTGACACAGCTACTGCCTTGAACACACACCAGTTAATAAGTTTTAATCAGGTTTAATGACTCATAACTACTTGCCCATTCATTGTTTCATCCAGCTGCCACACCAGAGAGCCAAGTATGGATCTTATCCCTCCCTTCAGATGGATAAAATATCTCCCAATAGCCAGACTTAGATGGAGGAACTCAAACTGTAGTTTAAAACCACAATCTTGATTTAACTCTTTCAAACCACAACATTTCAACAAGCTTCCTTCCAACAACTTCAACAAAGGGGAAAGAAGGAGGGATGGGGCTGAATGTAAACAATTTTGTTTTGTAGCCAACATGCTCCATCAAGCGTTTCCTCCTGATCTTCCATTCCACCATCGCAGAGCACAACCCTGCACCAGGACACTGCCCTTCTCCACCCTATTCGCTCATCTACCTTCTTCAAAATGTTCTTCCTGAGCTCGTGTGCTATAAATTATCCCTTGAATCCCTTAGCGAGTCACCGTTTACACAAGCAGTTGGACACAAACTCACTTCCTTTCACCCTTTATTTAAGAAACAACCTATCATACTTCATAGAATCACCAGGTTGGAAGAGACCCATCGGATCATTGAGTCCAACCATTCCTATCAAACACTAAACCATGTCCCTCAGCTCCTCGTCTACCTGTGCCTTAAACACCTCCACCTTCATATACATGTAGTTTATACAAACTTCCACTTGATGCTACAACTAAGGGAGAAGACAAAGCATAAAAGTACACCTAAATCAGCAGGGAAAGGAAGAATTTCTTTTGTTGGTGAACCCAAAGCTTCAAGTGGACTGTAGCTCTGCCAAAAGGCAATCATTAAACCACGAAATCTTTCAAGATTAGATGCTATCTGTATGCCTTCGATTTCATGTGACACAGTATGCAAACATTCCCTCTTCTTCCAAGTATCCCTTAAGCTTTCCACTGGCTCCTTCTCACAGGAGAGTTTTAATCAGTGTCTAGCACATCTCTTCTGATCCTACTTTAAAGATATTCTCGGAAGAGGTATTTGGAAGTTACAGATTTAAGAACAAAAGAATGTTGCACGTAGAAGATTAAATAAAAGATATTAAACTAAATTTCCAAAATGTCATCTGGGTTTTTTTTTTGAGGCTGGGGGGAGATTTGTTGTTTTTTTTCTAAGGGAGGAAGTACCAAGAATGAAAACTAGGCATTTTATTATGAAAAGAGGAAGCATGGGCTTCATGAGACAGGAAGGGGGGGAGAACAGGTTTACAGGAGAAAGGCCGTTTAAAAGGTCACAGCAGGATGGTGAAGTCAGTTCCACAATAAAGCAACTACCTAGCTGCAATATTTGTTTCTTAAAGTTTTTATCTGCAAAAGGTAATACAATAGTTACAACTCAAGGATCCAAATAATTCAATATTCAGCAACCTCAGGTTACCACTCAGAATCATAGAATCACAGAACAACCAGGTTGGAAGAGACCCATCGGATCATCGAGTCCAACCATTCCTATCAATCACTAACCCATGTCCCTCAGCACCTCATCCACCCGTCCCTTAAACACCTCCAGGGAAGGTGAATCAACCCCCTCCCTGGGCAGCCTATTCCAATGCCCAATCACCCTTTCTGTGAAAAACTTCCTCCTAATCTGTAGCCTAAATCTCCCCTGGTGGAGCTTGAGGCCATTCCCTCTTGTCCTGTCCCCTGTCCCTTGGGAGAAGAGCCCAGCTCCCTCCTCTCTACAACCTCCTTTCAGGTAGTAGTAGAGAGTAATGAGGTCTCCTCTCAGACTCCTCTTCCCCAGGATAAACACCCCCAGCTCTCTAAGACACTCCTCACAGGGCCTGTTCTCCAGACCCCTCAACAGCCTCGTTGCTCTTCTCTGGACTTGCTCCAGAGCCTCAACATCCTTCTTGTGCTGAGGGGCCCAGAACTGAACACAGGATTCAAGGAGCGGCCTCACCAGTGCTGAGTACAGAGGGAGAAGAACCTCCCTGGCCCTGCTGGTCACACCACTTCTAATACAAGCCAGGATGCCATTGGCCTTCTTGGCCACCTGGGCACACTGTTGCCTCATGGTCAGTCGGCTGTCGACCAACACCCCCAGGTCCCTCTCCTCCAGGCAGCTTTCCAGCCAGACTTCTCCTCCTCCTTCTTCTTCACTTAGCCTTTAGCTTCAAAGATTTATCATTCTGTTCTCCTAAATTAATTGATACGATATTGAGAGCACTCCTTCCTATCACTGTAACTAGTTGAGAAGAGCGATTAGAGTACTTAGGTTGAATTATATCAGTGGTTTAGGCTCTATCCTAGCCACATGTAACTTCCTCTCTGAACAATACATAAACCTAGCAATAAGTAGCCCAACCACAACTTTTACCACTGACTCTGTGTTCATTATACTGTTTATTAGCCTGAGCATTTAAAATTCCACCCACTCCAAAAATACTCTTCTTAATGATAGCAGAGATTTCATCCGCCTGGGCGTGACATCTCCAACAACTGTGCCGACCAGGCCCTCAGCACACACACAGACCATAATGGCCAAAGATTATTTTGATTAATTTCTTTATAGACTGTTATCTTACAAGCGGCATCCACCACCAGAGCTTAAATTGCTGTCTAAACCAACTAATGATGTAATTCTTTTAACGGAGTACAACGTCCCATAGGGTATTTGGTCAGACTGGAACTTTTAAAATCCCTGAGGGGATTTCAGTCATGGGCTCACATCATCTGGGAGCTCACCCGATACGTATAATTTATGTTTTTACTGAACTATCAAGGCAATTCCATTCCAAGCAACTTCATACAACACTTATTGCACTAACTGATTAATCAATAAAACAGTTCAAAGCAAGATGCAATTTATTTATAGAGATATATTTATAGGAATATATTTATTTCCATCTACGTAGGAAAATATTCTCATACTTACTGCTAAAATATCCGCCTCCACAGGTAAAAGATTCAGGAAAGCAAACAGCTGAACCGTCAAAATAGTATATATCTGGGTGGCAGAGAGCATCAGCATTCCTATTGACAGCAGCATGGTTTAGTTAATGCCTGCAACAAAACAAACAGAGAGTCAGGGCACACAGCAGATATTTTCCTCTGATTTTACTGGGTTCTTATTGGCTGGCGTCTTCTTCAGAAGTATGTAAACTGTTACCCTGTGTTTACTTCTGAAAAACAAGCAATCTTTGATTGATGTGATTATTTCAGAGACAGAAGTCTCCTCCACTACGAGTACACAACCTCCATGGGAATGTGTGCCAAAACCATAAAAACTGTTAAGAGAATCATAGAATTGTTTGGTTGGAAAATACCTTTGAGATCAAGTCCATCTGTACCAAATCCCTGAGCACCTCAAAAACAGTAGCACTTCAAAAAGCTTTGAGTTGCACTCAAGAGTACAAGCAGTGTGCAGGAATGAACATGCACATGGTATTAATTGTCCTTAGATGTTCCTAAATTTAATCTTCCCTTCTCCGAGCTTCAACCCAGATCAGCAAAAATTCCTCATGTACTGGAGTTGTTCCACTAAAAGTATTTATTCTGAATCTAAACTGGACAAACCAGTGTTACCAACAGGTAACAGACACAAACTAGTTCTGGCAGTTCCAGTGAGAGCTGCAAATGCTCAAACGGGACAACTGGTCTGGAGAGCAGATTCAGTCTCTCATAAAGTGTGTGCATTTTTGAGATCTTTAAAGAGCACAGAACTTTGCAAAGCATTCTCATATGCATTTTGCAAGATCATGGCAATAAAAGGAAGTAAATTCTGCTTTGTTTAATAAATCAGCAGCACAAAGCAACAGCTCTTATCTGTTGGAAATGGAGTGGCATGTTTCCCAACTGAAACTGTTCTTTAACGGTTGATTTATCATTTATTGAATAAAAGGAAAAAAAAGTGAAAAGGGTTAGGAGGAAGGAAACCAAACAGTTGGATATTTTTCCTCTGTCAAAAAAGAAAAGCTGACACTTAAGAGGATAATCCACAGCACTTCTCTGCTTGGAAACTCTCTCGGTCCTTTACAACACAGAATCATAGAATCACCGGATCTATGGTTGGAAGAGACCCACCGGATCAGAGTCCAACCATTCCTATCAAACAATAAAACATGTCCATCAGCTCCTCGTCTACCCGTCCCTTAAACCCCTCCAGGGAAGGGGACTCAAACCCCTCCCTGGGCAGCCTCTGCCACTGCCCAATGACCGTTTCTGGGAAAAAAATTTTCCTAATATTCAGCCTGACCCTCCCCTGGTGGAGCATGAGGCCATTCCCTCTTGTCCTGTCCCTTGGGAGAAGAGCCCAGCTCCCTCCTCTCCACAACCTCCTTTCAGGGAGTTGCAGAGAGCAATGAGGTCTCCCCTCAGCCTCCTCTTCTCCAGACTAAACACCCCCAGCTCTTACTGATTTGGGATAGGCAAGAGGAGCGTACAGCCTGACCATCCCTAATTCCCAGAAAATCTCTGGCCACAGGAACAGCCCCACAGTTGTCGCTGTTAGTAAGAAGCGGCCAGATTCTTAGTGGGGGTAGGAAGGAACTTAGCTCTTGCTGTTCATGTTTTGATAGGAATGGTTGGACTAAAAGATCCGATGGGTCCCTTCCAACCTGATTGTTCTATGATTCTATGCCACCACAAAACCACAACCTAATGCAGAAGACCAGGACCTCCGCTCCCCAGTGACAAGTTACAGCTGACAATAACTCCTTGTACTGTTGCCACAGTCGTCACCCGTTCTCAAAACAGACAATGAGCAGCTGTCTACACATAACTCCAGATTTCTCTCCAGCTTAGGTATAACATAGCTGTGTGCAGGCAAGCCTGTAACAACACAGAAGTAGAAAATATCTTATTCCTCTTAAAAAAACTGCCACCTAACCAGGATCAGAGGTAGGTTGGAGGTGCTTCATGTTACCATTATGGAAACAGCTGGATCTCCTCTAACTTCTTTTATTGAAGGAATTAAAACTACTTCACAAACAACTAAACTCAGTCAACTCATCCAAATTGTACGATTGTTGAAACCCTCTGAATTGAGGCTTATTTCAGCAGTTCCCTGCGGATTTGGTTTCATTTATGGTTGGACTCGATGATCCAGTGAGTCTCTTCCAAGCTGGTTATTCTATGATTCTATGATTTGACTGCAGATATTTCAGTCTGAAAACTGTAACTTTGTTGACTTCAAGAACTCACAGCCCAGGCAGTTAGAGCCTCTTTGAGAATCTCAGATCATCTAAGAATTCCTCTCTTCCTCTCCTGTCCTTTGTGGGCTTTGCAAGCAGAAAGCATTGTCCCACCTTTTGAGGTCCTCAACGTGAATTTCAGTAAATCATGGAGTTAGATTTGATTCAAACTGACATTAATGTCAAGATAATTAAAATTCAGTATTACTAGTGGGAGGAAAGAAGAGCTGGCATTTTCAAAACCAGTTCTCATGATTCTGACTTGGCTTCGCTTTGTGAAACTTCCAGCTGGTTAGCAGAACAGAAGTTACGGTCATAAGAACTCAAAAGGAATTATGAAATCTGTGAATTTTTATTTCTAAATTTTCTAAAGATTTACCCGTCTTGCTCCTCAGCCTGACCTAACAAAAAGGATGTCAATGAAACTGAAAAAGACTTTTTTACAATCAGAAAAAAATGCAGATTTTTTCACTAGGACAGGAGCAACCATACACTTAAAGCTATCCCAGTGATTCAACCAGTACCATAAATTCAGCACACACTTTACAACACAGTGAAAGCATCAAAATACTGAGAAAATACCAGAATTTAAGGTGTGCTTGCAAACAACAGGCATGTAAAGTACAGTCTCCTCTGTTGAGCACACAAGTAGAGACTCGTCTGGGCCTGACGTGAGCAAAAATGCTTCGCAATTCCTGAAATTCCACTGCTTTTTTCTAGACTGTGCTCTTAACTGAACAAAGTCACTTACAGCACACACAAGTATAGGTGTATGGAATTAAGGATTATGCTAGAAACCACACCAAAGGAGTTAAATTTGATTCTGCATTAATCTCCAGCACTTCCCATCTGATTTTCCAGCATTTATAGACAAAGTTGCCCTTAAACAATGATGAAGAGTAGAATTTTTTTTCTCCTTCCCACTCTGCATCTTAGAATTCATCAAACAAACTAAACCTGGGGAGCAACATCACTCTACCCCAGGCCTAAGAATGACCAGGTCAGAACTGAGGAGGGGAAACGCGAGTTGTGCTGCGAGAAGGCAGGATTAGCACAGAAAATACATTTATGATTGCACTTCTGAAGGAAGAAGAGAGCAAAATATCCCTTCTCAGTTGAGGGTAAGAATGGCTAAAATAAGCTCAACATAAGAATTGAGAATAAACAGAGAGATCTGCTGCTGCCCCAGGCACTAAGAACCCTTCGCTGACCTCTCAATACATCAACAATGTTGTTTGTGTTAAGAGCTATAGAACATACGTTGTTTTTAACGGCAACACACAGACTCCCCAATCACAGAAAGCGCAACCTGACTGGGAAACGTTCTCCCAGCTCCATACTCCTTAACCCTGCCAAAACACCATTTTCACCCTTCCCTACGTGAACAAGCCTTATGAGCACATTTAGGACAGAGACCATACCAAAATTACACAGAGCAAATCAGAATATCGAGGTTTTTGGCTATCATCCGTAAATTGAGCTCCACAAAGTACATACAAAGCACCGAATTTTCAGAAGGTTTCTTCTCAATTGAGTTATTTCGCAGAGAAAGGCAACACAAACCAATTCCCTGTTCTGCATGGTTATACTCATGCTTCAGCTCTCTCAAGAAAACAGCTCCTTTCCTTCTCATTGGGGAAAAAATAACTTGCGTATCGGTATTAAAGAAACTTAAATTCTACTTTAGTGCCAAATAGGATTGTGTTGCTTATAGCAATGATAAAAATCATACGAACAAACAGAAACTTTCTCCTGTGACGACATTCTAATTGTTTTGGGCTGCCATGTCAATACAGAAACAGGGAAGTTCACCCTCCACAATTCTACAAGGAGAGGATCAAAGAAAGTTACAGAGATAATCTCAGTCATTTTCACAAATGTCCCCCCAAAGCCCCAGAGCCTGTGGCTTGTTGCGTTCCGCTGGCACCATTTCATTACTAACCTGAGCCTCCATCTAAGGCACTGAACACACACAGGAAAGTCAGTGAGACGCAGGAATTGCTCCTCTCAGGTTGTTTTCACCTTGCCACCAGTAATTTGGCTGTCAGGCTCCAGACTCCACCCTACTCATCACCCGCACAAGCAAAACCGGTACCGCAGAGCAGATCCAGCCCCAGAGGAGCTGCACCAGGCAGTGTTGGGAAACGCTGGAGCAGGTGTTGGGCCTCCAGCAGTCTGGAGAGAGCTTTAGCATCCTTCTCTTCCCATTTTCCCTCCCTTACTTTCCCTTTTACCTTTCCTTTTCCTTTCCCACTCCTTTTCCCTCTTTGTTCTTCCCTTCCCCTTACCTTTTCCTTCCCTTTCCCCTTCCTCTTCCATTCCCTTTCCCCTTCCTCTTCCATTCCCTTTACCTTATTCTTTCCCTCTTCCTCTTCCCTTCCCCTTACCTTTTCCTCCTCTCTTCCTCTTCCCTTCCCCCTACATTTTCCTTCCCTTTCCCCTTCCTCTTCCATTCCCTTTATCTTATTCTTTCTCTCTTCCTCTACCATTCCCCTTACCTTCTCCTTCCCTTTCCCATTCCTCTTCCACTTCCCTTACCTTTTCCTTTCCCTCTTCCACTCTCCTTTCTTTTTCTCCCTTCCTTTCACTTTTCCCCCTTTCTTCTCCCATTCCCCTTACCTTATTCTTTCCCTCTTCCACTCCTCTTACCTTTTCCTTTCCCTCTTCCTCTTCCACTCCTCTTTCTTCTTCTCCCTTCCTTTCGCTTTTCCCCCTTTCCTCTTCCATTCCCTTTACCTTATTCTTTCCCTCTTCCTCTTCCATTCCCCTTACATTTTCCTTCCCTTTCCCCTTCCTCCTCCACTCCCCTTACCTCTTCCTTTCCCTCTTTCTCTTCCATTCCCCTTTCTTTTTCTCCCTTCCTTTCACTTTTCCCCCTTTCCTCTTCCACTCCCCTTACCTTATTCTTTCCCTCTTCCATTCCCCTTCCCTTTCCCCTTCCTCTTCCACTCCCCTTACCTTTTCCTTCCCTTTCCCCTTCCTCTTCCACTCCCCTTACCTTTTCCTTTCCCTCTTCCTCTTCCACTCCCCTTTCTTTTTCTCCCTTCCTTTTGCTTTTCCCCCTTTCCTCTGCCCCTTCCCCCCTTCTCCTTCTCCCTCTCCCCCTCCTCTCCTCCCTCTCACCTCTCCTCCTCCCTGGCCCCTCCTCCCCCTCCCTCCCTGCCGGCCCCGCCTCGCACTCGCAGCCCGGAGGCAAAATAAAGGCTGCGCAACGGAGCCGCGGGCCCCGGCGACTCGAACGCAGCGAAGCCGGCGAAGGAGAGGCGCGAGGTGCCGCGGCGGCCGCTCCCCACCCCGAGGCGAGGGGCTCACCTGTGGGCCCGGCGCGGGGCCCGGCGGAGGAGGCAGGGCCGCGCCTCAGGCCGCCGCCATGGCGCTCCGGCTCCAGTCCGCGACCGCACCGGAAGTCCCGCCCCCGAGGAGGAAGTTCAGCCCCTCGCCACTCGCCACAGGCCCCGCACGCCCGAGGCCTCCCATTGGCCGACAGGGCTGCCGCTCAGCGAGCAGGCGCGGGACGGGGGCGGGGCCAGGTGCGGGGGGCGGGGCTTTATTATATTACGCGTTCTGGACGGGGGCAGTCTTTGCCTCAAGGCGGGGCCTTTACCTTGGCGGTGGAGCCTTTGCCCCGCGGGGAGGAAGGGGCCGTAGCCTTTAACCTTGAGGCGAAGCCTTCACCTCAGC
>JAUMJK010001435.1:0-20072 GCA_033558105.1 Coccyzus lansbergi | reverse complement strand
AAAAAAAGGGGGTTTGGGGGGGTCAGAGTGAGATCTGGGGGGTCTGGAGTGAGATTGGGGGGGCAGAGGGGGCTTTGTAGGGGGGTCTGGAGTGAGATTTGGGGAGCAGGGGGGGGGTCCCCAGTGAGATTTGGGGAGCAGGGGGGGGGGTCCTGAGTGAGATTTGGGGAGCGGGGGGGGGGGGTCCTGAGTGAGATTTGGGGAGCAGGGGGGGTCCTGAGTGAAATTGGGGGGTCTGGAGTGAGACTGGGGGGGGCAGAGGGGGCTTTGTAGGGGGTCCCCAGTGAGACTTGGGGAGGTTTGGGGGGGGGTCCCCAGTGAGATTTGGGGAGGTTTGGGGGGGGTCCTGAGTGAGATTTGGGGGGTCTGGAGTGAGACTGGGGGGGGCAGAGGGGGCTTTGAGGGGGTCCCCAGTGAGATTTGGGGGGGTCCTGAGTGAGACCTGGGGGGATTGGGGAGCTTTGGGGGGTCCTGAGTGAGACCTGGGGGGGGGAGGGGTTGTGGGGGTCCCCAGTGAGATTTGGGGAGCAGGGGGGGGGTCCTGAGTGAGATTTGGGGAGCAGGGGGGGTCCTGAGTGAAATTGGGGGGTCTGGAGTGAGACTGGGGGGGGCAGAGGGGGCTTTGTAGGGGGTCCCCAGTGAGACTTGGGGAGGTTTGGGGGGGGGTCCCCAGTGAGATTTGGGGAGGTTTGGGGGGGGGGTCCCCAGTGAGATTTGGGGAGCAGGGGGGGTCCTGAGTGAGATCTGGGGCAGTTGGGGGGGGTCCTGAGTGAGATTTGGGGGGTCCTGGGGGGCTTTGGGGGGTCCTGAGTGAGATCTGGGGGGACAGTGGGGGCTTTGAGGGGTCCTGAGTGAGATTTGGGGGGACTTGGGGGGGTCCTGAGTGAGATTTGGGGGGGCTTGGGGGGCTTTGGGGGGTCCTGAGTGAGATTTGGTGGCCTGGGGGGCTTTGGGGGGGTCCCCAGTGACATTTGGGGGGCCTTGGGGGGCCTTGGGGGAGGTCCCCAGTGAGATTTAGAGGGGAGTGAACCCCCAAACTGGGAGCCCAGCGCCCCCCCCATTATCCCCCCCCCCCAGGCAGGGTTGATGGGATCTGCTCGAGCCAATTAGCGACCTCATTAAGGAGAGCTCAGCGCTAATGAGCTTAAGGGAGGGGAGTGGGCTGCCCCTCCCACTGCGTCCCAGTCCCTCCCAGTGTCCCCAGTTCCCGCCCAGCGCCTTCCTTCTTCTTCCCAGTCCCTCCAGTTCCCTCCCCAGTATCGCCCGGTCCCTCCCAGTGCCTTCAGTTCCCTCCCCAGTCTGTCCCAGTGCCTCCCAGTCCCTCCCCAGTCTCTCTTCACTATCTCCCAGTCCCCACCAGTGTCTCCTAGTCCCTCCCCCGTCTCTCTCCAGTATCTCCCAGTCCCTCCCAGTGCCCCCCAGTCCCTCCCCAGTCTCTCCCAGTGCCCCCCAGTGCCCCCAGCACTGACCAGCAGGATGGGCCGGTGGTGCAGGTGCTCCCCCCCAGTCTCTCCCACTCCCCCCCAGTCTCTCCCAGTGCCCTCCAGTCCCTCCCCAGTCCCTCCCAGTCCCTCCCAGTGCCCCCAGCACTGACCAGCAGGATGGGCCGGTGGCGCAGGTGCTCCCCCCAGTCTCCCCAGTCCCCTCCAGTCCCTCCCCATTCTCTCTCATCTCCCTCCCAGTGCCCCCCACTCCCTCCCCAGTCCCTCTGCAGTCTCTCCCACTCCCCCCCAGTTCCTCCCAGTGCCCCTCAGTTCCCCCCAGTGCCTCCCAGTCCCTCCCAGCACTGACCAGCAGGATAGGCCGGTGGCGCAGGTGCTCCTCCCAGTCCCTCCCCAGTCTCTCCTACTCCCTCCCCAGTCTCTCCCACTCCCTCCCAGTGCCCCCCAGTCTCTCCCACTCCCTCCCAGTGCCCCCCCAGTCCCTCCCAGTGCCCCCAGCACTGACCAGGAGGATGGGCCTGTGGCGCAGGTGCTCCCCCCAGTGCCCCCCAGTCCCTCCCTAGTCTCTCCCCAGTGCCCCCCAATTCCTCCCACTCCCTCCCCAGTCTCCCCAGTCTCTCCCACTCCCAAGTCTCTCCCATCTCCCTCCTAGTCCCTCCCAGTGCCCCCCAGTCTCTCCCTAGTCTCTCCCATTCCCCCCCAGTCCCTCCCAGTCCCTCCCCAGTCTCTCCCATTCCCTCCCAGTGCCCCCTAGTCCCTCCCCAGTCTCTCCCACTCCCCCCAAGTCTCTCCCATTCCTCCCCTAGTCCCTCCCAGTCCCTCCCCAGTCTCTCCCTAGTCTCTCCCATTCCCCTCCTAGTCCCTCCCAGTCCCTCCCCAGTCCCTCCCAGTCCCTCCCAGTGCCCCCTAGTCCCTCCCCAGTCTCTCCCTTTTCTCTCCCATTCCCCCGCTAGTCCCTCCCAGTCCCTCCCCAGTCCCTCCCACTCCCTCCCAGTGCCCCCTAGTCCCTCCCCAGTCTCTCCCACTCCCCCCAAGTCTCTCCCATCTCCCTCCCAGTCCCTCCCCAGTCTCTCCCAGTCCCTCCCAGTGCCCCCTAGTCCCTCCCCAGTCTCTCCTTAGTCTCTCCCATTCCCCCCTAGTCCCTCCCAGTCCCTCCCCAGTCTCTCCCATTCCCCCGCTAGTCCCTCCCAGTCCCTCCCTAGTCCCTCCCACTCCCTCCCAGTGCCCCCTAGTCCCTCCCTAGTCTCTCCCATTCCCCCCCCAGTCCCTCCCACTCCCTCCCCAGTCTCTCCCACTCCCTCCCAGTGCCCCCTAGTCCCTCCCCAGTCTCTCCCACTCCCCCCAAGTCTCTCCCATTCCCCCCCTAGTCCCTCCCAGTCCCTCCCACTCCCTCCCAGTGCCCCCTAGTCCCTCCCCAGTCTCTCCCACTCCCCCCACGCCTCTCTCATCTCCCTGCCAGTGCCCCCCAGTGCCTCCCAGTCCCTGCCAGCACTGACCAGCAGGATGGGCCGGTGCCGCAGGTGCTCCTCGCGGAGGGGCTGCTGGTGCAGGGTGGGGGTGAGGCCGCGGTGCCGCAGGGCGTCGAGCAGCCCGGGGGGGTCGGGGGGCGCGGGGGGGCCCAGCGCCTGCCCCCAGGCCCTCAGGTAGAGCTCCAGCCCCAGCAGCACTCGAGCCACCGGAGGCTTCAGGTGCTCCTGCTCGTACTGGTCCGTGTAGAAGGGCTCCCGCAGCTCCTCGGGGACCTTGTCTGGGGGAGGGGGACACGGGCAACTCACAACCAGGGACACCCCAGTGACCAGGGACACCCCAATGACCATGAATCCGAGGCCATGGAGACCCCAATGACCACTGACCCAAGACCATGGAGACCCAAACGACCATGGACCAATGGCCACGGAGACCCCAGTGGTCATGGAGACCCCAATGACCATGGACCCAAGACCACAGAGACCCTAATGACCATGAACCTGAGACCATGGACATACCAATGACCATTGGAGACCCCAATGACCATGAACCCAAGACCATGGACACCCCAATGACCATGAACTCCTGACCATGGAGACCCCAATGACCACGAACCCGAGACCATGGAGACCCCAATGACCATGAACCCGAGACCATGGAGACCCCAATGACCATGAACCTGAGACCATGGAGACCCCAATGACCATGAACCCGAGACCACAGAGACCCTAATGACCATGAACCTGAGACCATGGACATACCAATGACCATTGGAGACCCCAATGACCATGAACCCAAGACCACAGAGACCCCACTGACCATGAACCCGAGACCATGGATACCCCAATGACCACCAGAGACCCCAATGACCTCAAGACCGCGGAGACCCCAATGACCATGGATCCAAGACCATGGACACCCCAATGACCATGAACTCAAGACCATGGACACCCCAATGACCATTGGAGACCCCAATGACCATGGACACGCTAATAACCATGAACCCAAGACCATGGAGACCCCAATGACCATGAACTCATGACCATGGAGACCCCAATGACCTCAAGACCATGGAGACCCCAATGACCATGGACCCAAGACCACAGAGACCCTAATGACCATGAACCTGAGACCATGGACATACCAATGACCATTGGAGACCCCAATGACCATGAACCCAAGACCATGGACACCCCAATGACCATTGGAGACTCCAATGACCATGAACCCAAGACCATGGAGACCCCAATGACCATTGGAGACCCCAATGACCATGAACCTGAGACCATGGAGACCCCAATGACCATGAACCCGAGACCATGGACACCCCAACGACCACTAGAGACCCCAATGACCACTGGAGACTCCAATGACCACAGACCCAAGACCTTGGACACCCCAATGACCATTGGAGACCTCAGTGACCATGGACACGCTAATAACCATGAACCCAAGACCACGGAGACCCCAATGACCATGAACTCATGACCATGGAGACCCCAATGACCACGAACCAATGACCATGGAGACCCCAATGACCATTGGAGACCCCCAATGACCACAGAGACCCCAATGACCATGAGCTCAAGACCACGGACACCCCAATGACCATGGACCCAAGACCACGGACACCCCAATGACCACTGGAGACCCCAATGACCATGAACCCGAGACCATGGACATACCAATGACCATTGGAGACCCCAATGACCATGAAAACAAGACCATGGAGACCCCAATGACCATGGACCAAAGACCACGGAGACCCCAATGACCATGAACCTAAGATCATGGAGACCCCAATGAATACTGGAAACCCCAATGACCATGAACCTGAGACCATGGAGACCCCAATGACCACTGGACACCCCAGTGACCATGAACTCAGGACCACGGAGACCCCAATGGCCAAAGCCCATCATGGAGACCTCAATGACCATGAACTCAAGACCATGGAGACCCCAGTGACCACGGACCCAAGACCACGGAGACCCCAATGACCATTGACCCAAGACCATGGAGACCCCAATGACCATGAACTCAAGACTACAGAGACCCCAATGGCCATGAACCCAAGACCATGGAGACCACAATGACCATTGGAGACCCCGATGACCATGAACTCAAGGCCATGGACACCCCAATGACCACTGGAGACCCCAATGACCACGGACCCAAGACCACGGAGACCCCAATGACCATGGAGACCCCAATGGCCAAAGCCCATCATGGAGACCCCAATGACCATGAACTCAAGACCATGGAGGCCCCAGTGACCATGAACCAATGGCCATGGAGACCCCAATGACCACTGGAGACCCCCAAGGGCCATGAACCCAATAACCATGGACACCCCAATGACCGTGGACACCCCAACGGCCACTAGAAACCCCAATGACCACGAACTCAAGACCATGGACATCCCAATGACCACTAGAAACCCCAGTGACCACGAACTCAAGACCATGGACACCCCAACGACCACTAGAAACCCCAATGACCATGAACCCAAGACCATGGACACCCCAATGACCACTGGAGACCCCAGTGACCACAGACCCGAGACCATGGACACCCCAACGACCACTAGAAACCCCAATGACCACGAACTCAAGACCATGGACACCCCAATGACCACTGGAGACCCCAATGACCACGAACTCAAGCCCATGGACACCCCAATGACCACTGGAGACCCCAATGACCACGGACCCAAGACCATGGACACCCCAATGACCACTGGAGACCCCAATGACCACGAACTCAAGACCATGGACATCCCAATGACCACTGGAGACCCCAACGACCACAAACCCGAGACCATGGACATCCCAATGACCACTGGAGACCCCAGTGACCACGAACTCAAGACCATGGACATCCCAATGACCACTGGAGACCCCAATGACCACGAACTCAAGACCATGGACATCCCAATGACCACTGGAGACCCCAGTGACCACAGACCCGAGATCATGGACATCCCAATGACCACTGGAGACCCCAATGACCACAAACCCGAGACCATGGAGACCCCAATGACCACTGGAGACCCCAATGACCACGGACCCAAGACCATGGACACCCCAATGACCACTGGAGACCCCAATGACCACAGACCCAAGCCCATGGAGACCCCAAGGCCCCCCCCTGGAGGCCCCCCCGGGCTGTGTGGGTGCTGGGCGGGTGCTGGGCGGGTGCTGGGCGGGTGCTGGGTGGTGGTGCCCATCCCACAGCCCCACCCGGCGCGGGAACGCAGCCACCCCCGCCTGCCGCCCAGCCTGCACCTCCCAGCACCCGCACAGCACCCATCCTGCACCCATCCTGCACCCCCTGGGCCCCGTCCTGCACCCCCTTCACCCTCCAGTACCCCCTAGGCCCTATCCAGCACCCCCTGCATCCCCCAGCACCCCCTGGACCCCATCCAGTACCCCCTTCAACCCCCAGCACCCCCTAGGCCCTATCCAGCACCCCCTAGCACCCCCTGGGCCCCATCCTGCACCTCCCAGCACCCCCCAGCACCCCCTGCACCCCATCCAGCACCCTCTGGGCCCCATCCAGCAACCCCAGCACCCCCTGCACCCTCCAGGCCCCATCCAGCACCCCCCAGCAAACCCTGGGCCCCATCCTGCACCCCCTTCACCCTCCAGTACCCCCTAGGCCCTATCCAGCACCCCCTGCACCCCATCCTGCACCCCCAGACCTTATCCAGCACCCTCTGCACCCCCCAGCAGCCCCTGCACCCCCTGGGCCCCATCCTGCACCTCCCAGCACCCCCCAGCATCCCCCGCGCCCCATCCAGCACCCCCTGGACCTCATCCAGCACCCCCTGGACCCCATCCAGCACCCCCAGCAGTGCCCAGCACCCCCTGGGCCCCATCCTGCACCCCCTTCACCCTCCAGTACCCCCTAGACCCCATCCAGCACCCCCTGCATCCCCCAGCACCCCCTGGACCCCATCCTGCACCTCCCAGCACCCCCTGGGCCCTATCCAGCACCCCCTAGCACCCCCTGGCCCCATCCTGCACCTCTCAGCAACCCCTGGACCCCATCCTGCACCCCCCAGCACCCCGTGGGCCCCATCCTGCACCCCTAGCTCCCCCCAGCACCCCCTGCACCCCATCCAGCACCCTCTGGGTCCCATCCAGCACCCCCTGCACCCCCCAGGCCCCATCCAGCACCCTCTGGGTCCCATCCAGCACCCCCCAGCACCCCCTGGGCCCCGTCCTGCACCCCCTTCACCCTCCAGTACCCCCTAGACCCCATCCAGCACCCTCTGCACCCTCCAGCAGCCCCTGCACCCCCTGGGCCCCATCCAGCACCCCCTGGACCCCATCAAGCACCCCCTGCACCCCATCCTGCACTCCCAGCACCCCCTGGGCCCCATCCAGCACCCCTTGGCACCCCCTGGGCCCCATCCTGCACCCCCTGGGGGGGGTCAAAGCCCAGCAGCCTGGCCTGGGCCCTCCCTCCCTCCCTCTTCTCTGGGTCCAAAGGGCTCTCTAGGGGGGACTTTGACCAGTTGGGGGGGGTTGGGGAGGTTGGGGGGGGGGGGGGTTGGGAGCTGCTGGGCTCAGACTTCAGGGAGTTGGGGAGGGGAGGAGGGGGAAGCATGGGGGGAGGTCCCATTCTCAAGGTTGAGGGGGGAGTGACCCCATTATTGAAGGGAGGGGGGGGGCACACGGAGGTCCCTTAGAACGGGGGGGGGGGAGGTCCCATTCTCGAGGAGGGGGGGGGGATGTTTGGGGGCCCCGCCCGGTGACGTCACATCCCACTCCCATGACGTCACGCCCCCCCCCCCCCCCATCCCCCCAACCCATCCCTGGGATGCAACAAAAGCACTTGGGGGGAAAAGAATGGAAAGGAGGGGAACACCCCCCTCCACACACACCCCCTCTTACCCTCCAATACTAGGGACCCCTCCCAGTAGCGGAGACCCCCCCCCCCCCCCCCGAGTACCAGCATCCTTGACCCTCCCAGTAGCAGAGATCAGCCTCCCCAGGCCCTGCAGCCCCCCCAGGCCCTGCAGCCCCCCCAGGCCCTGCAGCCCCCCCACCCCGGGGCATGAGAACCACCCCCCCCGGGACCTTCATCCCCCCCAGGCCCTTCATCCCCTGGTACTGAGCATCCCTCCCCCACACAGAGCATCCTCCTGGGCTCTTTCATCCCCTCCAGTACCGACCACCCCCCCAGTCCCTTCATCACCCAGTACCGAGCACCCTCCCCAGTCCCCTCATCCCCCCCAGTCCCTTCATCCCCTGCTACTGAGCATCCTCCCCCATACAGAGCATCCTCCTGAGCTCCTTCATCCCTCCAGTACCGACCACTCCCCACCCAGTCCCCTCATCCCCCCCAACAGGCCCTTCATCCCCTGGTACTGAGCATCCTCCCCCATACAGAGCATCCTCCTGGTCTCTCCTTCATCCCTCTAATCCCCTCATCCCCCCTGGTTCCTTCATCCCCTACTACTGAGCATCCTCCCCTATACAGAGCATCCTCCTGGGCTCCTTCATCCCTCCAGTACCGACCACTCCCCACCCAGTCCCCTCATCCCCCCACCAGGCCCTTCATCCCCCAGTTCCCTCATCCCCCCCAGTCCCTTCATCCCCTGCTACTGAGCATCCTCCTGGTCTCTCCTTCATCCCTCCAGTACCGACCACTCCCCACCCAGTCCCCTCATCCCCCCCAGTCCCTTCATCCCCCAAGTACCGAGCATCCTCCCCCATACAGAGCATCCCTCCCCCATATAGAGCATCCTCCTGAGCTCCTTCATCCCTCCAGTACCGACCACTCCCCACCCAGTCCCCTCATCCCCCCTGGTCCCTTCATCCCCTGCTACTGAGCATCCTCCCCCATACAGAGCATCCTCCTGAGCTCCTTCATCCCTCCAGTACCGACCACTCCCCACCCAGTCCCCTCATCCCCCCACCAGGCCCTTCATCCCCCAGTCCCCTCATCTCCCCTGGTCCCTTCATCCCCCAGTCCCCTCATCCCCCCAGGCCCTTCATCCCCTACTACTGAGCATCCTCCCCCATATAGAGCATCCTCCTGAGCTCCTTCATCCCTCCAGTACCAACCACTCCCCACCCAGTCCCCTCATCCCCCCAGTCCCTTCATCCCCTGGTACTGAGCATCCTCCCCTATATAGAGCATCCTCCTGGGCTCCTTCATCCCTCTAATCCCCTCATCCCCCCTGGTTCCTTCATCCCCTGCTACTGAGCATCCCTCCCCCATACAGAGCATCCTCCTGGGGTCTCCTTCATCCCTTCAGTACCGACCACTCCCCACCCAGTCCCCTCATCCCCCCCGAGTCCCTTCATCCCCTGGTGCTGAGCATCCTCCCCTATACAGAGCATCCTCCTGGTCTCTCCTTCATCCCTCCAGTACCGACCACCCCTCCCAGTCCCCTCATCCCCCCTGGTCCCTTCATCCCCCCTGGTCCCCTCACCCCTCCCAGTCCCCTCATCCCCCCTGGTCCCCTCACCCCTCCCAGTCCCTTCATCCCTCCCAGTCCCTTCACCCCCTCACTCACTCCCTTCCCCCCCCCCCTCCCCTCCCCCCCCCCCTCCTCTCCTCACCGGCTCCCCCGTAGCCGGTGGCGATGGCCCAGGCGAGGCTGGCGGCGCTGCGAGCCCGAGCCCCGTCGTACTGGTCGAGCGGCCGGATCTCGGGCACCAGGAACCCGCGACGCATGGCGGCGGCGGCGGCGGCGGCCGCGGGAGGAGCCGCCACCAGCACCGGCCCCGCGCGCCTTCGGCTCCCTCCGCCACCGGCGTTCGGGCCTCCTTCGGGCGGGTTCGGGCCCCCTTCGGGTGGGTTCGGCTCCGCTCGGGTGGGTTCGGGCCCCCTTCGGGTGGGTTCGGCTCCGCTCGGGTGGGTTCGGCTCCGCTCGGGTGGGTTCGGCTCTTCTTCGGGTGGGTTCGGCTCCTCTTCGGGTGGGTTCGGCTCCCTTCGGCTCTGCTCAAGGGGGCTCGGCTCCTCTTCGGGTGGGTTCGGCTCCGCTCGGGTGGGTTCGGCTCCGCTCGGGCGGGTTCGGGCCCTGTTCGGGTGGGTTCGGCTCCGCTTGGGCGGGTTCGGTTGCGTTCGGCGCCGCTCGGGTAGGTTCGGCCCCGTTCGTGCGGGTTCGGCTCCTCTCGGGCGGGTTCGGCTCCGCTCGGGCGGGTTCGGCTCCCTTCGGCTCTGCCTGAGCGGGTTCGGTTCCGCTCGGGGGTCGTCGTGTGGCTTCGGGCGCTCTTGCTGTGCGTTCAGCCCCTTTTCAGGTGGGTTCGGCTCCTTCCCAGCAGGTTCAGCCCTTCTGCGGGTGGGTTCGGCCCCTCTGAGGCGGCTTCGGCTCCGTTCGGGCAGGCTCAGACCCTCTTCGGGTGTGTTCGGCTCCTCTCAGGGGTTCTCCGAGGGCTCTCAGGTGGGTTCGGCCCCTCCTCAGCCGCCTTCAGCCTCTCTTCAGGTGGATTCGGCTCCTCTCGGGTGGGTTCGTGCCCTCTCGGGTGGGTTCGGCTCCGTTCGGAGGGTCTCGGGTGGGTTCGGCCTCGTTCCGCCCTTCCTCGGGTGGGTTCGGGCCCTCTTCGGGTGGGTTCGGCGCCTCTTCGGGTGGGTTCGGCGCCTCTCGGGTGGGTTCGGCTTCACTTCGGCTCCGCTCGGGGGTTTTCGGGGGTTTCCGGGGGGGTTCGGGGGGTTCGGGCCCGGGCGGGCGCGCGCGGCGCCAGCTCCAGGTACGGGGAGGGGAGGGGGGGGCGGGGCCGCGTCACGTGACGGCAGGTGCGCCCCGCCCCCACCTCCTCCTTTACCCCCACCCCCCACCCCCACCCGGGAAGGGGCGGGGCCAGGGACTGGGGGGGACTGGGGGGACTGGGAGGGAGATGGAGAGGCTGGGAGGGACTGGGAGACTGGGAGAGACTGGGAGAGCTGGGATGCTGGGGGAACTGGGGATGCTGGGAGGGACTGGGATACTGGGAGGGGCTGGGAGGTCTATAGGGAACTGGGGATACTGGGTGGGACTGGAGATAGTGGGAGGGATTGAAGGTCTTGTGGGGAACTGGGAGTACTGGGAGAACAGGGCAGACTGGGAGGACTAGGGGCTCTCCGGGGGACAACTGGGGATACTGGGACGGACTGGAGGAGCGAGGGCTCCAGGGGGAACTGGGGATACTGGGAGGGACAAGGGGACTGGGAGGGCCTGGAGGCTCTAAGAGGAACCGGGGAGACTGGGAGAACTGGGGAGACTGGAAGTCCCCATGTCCATGTCCCCATGTCCTCCACGTCCCCTGTGTCCTCCATGGTCATGTCCCCATGTCCATGTTCTCCATGTCCCCATGTCCATGTTCTCCATGTTCCCAGTGTCCCCATGTCCTCCATGTCACCTGTGTCCCCATGTCATGTCCCTATGTCCCCATGTCCTCCATGTCCCCATCCCCACATCCCCTGTGTCCTCCATGTCCCCATCTCCTCCATGTCCCCATCCCCATGTCCCCATCCCCACGTCCCCTGTGTCCTCCATGTCCATGTCCCCATGTCCATGTTCTCCATATCCCTTGTCCTCATGTCCCCGCGTCCCCATGTTCCCTGTGTCCCTAAGTCCTCCATGTCCCCATGTCACCTGTGTCCCCATGTCCCTCTGCCCCCATGTCCATGTCCCCACATCCTCCATGTCCCCATCACCACATCCCCTGTGTCCTCTGTGTTCACGTCCCCGCGTCCCCATGTCCATGTTCCCTGTGTCCCCATGTCCATGTCCCCATGTCCATGTCCCCATGTCCTCCATGTCCCCATCCCTGTCCCCCATGACCATGTCCCCATGTCCCCACGTCCTCCATGTCCCCAGCACCGTGTCCCTTCTATCACTTATGCCCATGTCCTCCATGTCCATGTCCCCATGTCCCCATGTCCTCCATGTCCATATCCCCATCTCCTCCATGTCCATGTCCCCATGTCTCCATGTCTATGTCCCCATGTCCCTTCTATCCCTTATGTCCATGTCCCCACGTCCCCCATGTCTCCGTGTCCATGTCCCCACGTCCTCCATGTCCCCACGTCCTCCATGTCCCCCATGTCCCCATGACTGTGTCCCCATGTCCTCCATGTCCATAAACCCAACTCCTCCATGTCTTCATGCCCATGTTCCCATGTCCCCATCCCCATGTCCCCACATCCTCCATGTCCCCATCCCCATGCCCATGTCCCCCATGTCCTCATGTCCATGTCCCCCTGTCCCCCCTGTCTCCATGTCCCCACATCCTCCATGTCCCAATCCCCATGTCCCTCATGTCTCCATGTCCATGTTCCCCTGCCCCCCGTGTCCCCATGTCCTCCATGTCCCTGTGTCCCCGCTCGGCCCCTCCCCATGTCCTATTTTCCCTCCAGCGGCCATGGCAACGCGGGGACCGACACGGACACGAGGGGACACGGAAGGGACACGAGGGGACACGGAGGGACACGGAAGGGACACACAGAGATCAGGACATTGGGGGGAGACGTGGTCCTCAGGGGGGGGACGTGGTCCTCATGGGGGGACATTGGGGACACACAGAGGACATTGTGGGGGACACAGGGACATGGAGGGACCCACTGGGGACACGGGGGGGGGGGGGGGGGTGTCCCCCTCCCACTCTGGGTGGGGTGACCCCAGGGTGGGGGAGGGAGGGGTGACGGGTGTGTCCCCAGTGCCCCTCCCTCCCCCCACCTCCTCCCAACCCAGTTCAACCAGTTCAACCGGCTGCACTGGGAAGGGGGGAGGGGCGCCCCCAACCCCCAAAGCGCCATGTGGTGCCCTCCCCCCCCCCACCCCCACCCCCCCCTTAATCCCCAGCACTGCCTGGAGCTGCCTAAGAGGCTTAAAAAAGGGGGGGGGGGGAGGGGGCAACCCAAATCACCCCCAAACAACCCAAAATGGGGATGGGGGAGGGGGCAGAAGGAAGGGGGGGGGGTTGGACCCTGAGTTGGGGGGAAGGGGGAGGGGGGTCCTAAGATTGGGGGTAGATGTCCCCAAAATGAGGGGTTGGGGGGAGGGGGGGGGGGCTCCCCCATACTGGGAGGAGGGAACTCGGCACAGAAATGACTTTAGAGGCTTTATTGAGGCACTTGGGGAAGGGAAGGAGCCACCGGCAGCACCTCCAGATGTTGAGGGACCCAATCCAGGTGTTGAGGGACCCAATCCAGGTGTTGAGGGACCCTTCCAGGTGTTGAGGGACCCAATCCAGGTGTTGAGTGACCCAATCCAGGTGTTGAGGGACCCAATCCGGGTGTTGAGGGACCCTTCCAGGTGTTGAGTGCCCCAATCCAGGTGTTGAGTGCCCCAATCCAGGTGTTGAGGGACCCAATCCAGGTGTTGAGTGACCCAATCCGGGTGTTGAGGGACCCTTCCAGGTGTTGAGTGACCCAATCCAGGTGTTGAGGGACCCAATCCAGGTGTTGAGGGACCCAATCCAGATGTTGAGTGACCCAATCCAGGTGTTGAGGGACCCAATCCAGGTGTTGAGGAACCCAATCCAGGTGTTGAGGGACCCAATCCAGGTGTTGAGGGACCCAATCCAGATGTTGAGTGACCCAATCCAGGTGTTGAGGGACCCAATCCAGGTGTTGAGGGACCCAATCCGGGTGTTGAGGGACCCTTCCAGGTGTTGAGTGACCCAATCCAGGTGTTGAGGGGCCCAATCCAGGTGTTGAGGGACCCTCCATCCAGATGCTGAGGGACCTCGACCTGAGGTTGGGACAATGGAGCCGCCACTGGGATCTTCACCCAGATGTTGAGGACCACCCGCCCCCCCCCCCAATCCAGCCGTTTCCAGATGTTGAGGTTTCCATCTAGGTGCTGGTCGGTGTCCTCGCTCGGGTTAGGAGGTGCCTGACCACATCTGGGAGTCAACGTCTGGGTGTTGGGGTCATCACCTCAGCCTTGGGGTCACCAGTAACATGTTGGGTTCTCAGCCAGATGTTGGGTTCCTCACTGAGATGTTGAGGTTCTCACTCAGATGTTGAGGTTCTCACCCATATTTCAGGCTCTTCATTGAGATGTTGGGTTCCTCCTCACCCAGATGTTGAGTTCATCACCCAGATGCTGAAGTTCTCATTCAGATTTTGGGCTCCTCATTGAGACTTTGGGTTCCTCCTCACCCAGATGCTGAGGTTCTCGCTCAGATGTTGAGGTTCTCACTCAGATGTTGGGCTCCTCATTGAGATGTTGGGTCCCTCCTCATTGAGATGTTGGGTTCCTTCTCACTCAGATGTTGAAGTTCTCACTCAGATTTCAGGTTCCTCAGTGAGATGTTTGGTTCCTTCTCATCCAGATGCTGAGGTTCTCACTCAGATGTTGAGATTCTCACTCAGATGTTGGGCTCCTCATTGAGATGCTGGGTCCCTCCTCACCCAGATGTTGAGCTTCTTACTCAGGTTTTGAGGTTCTCACTCAGATTTTGGGCTTTTCATTGAGATGTTGGGTTCCTTCTCACTCAGACGTTGAAGTTCTCACTCAGATTTTGGGCTCTTCATTGAGATACTGGGTTCCTCCTCACTCGGATGTTGAAGTTCTCACTCGGATGTTGAGGTTCTCACTTGGATGTTGAAGTTCTCACTCGGATGTTGAAGTTCTCACTCAGACGTTGAAGTTCTCACTCGGATGTTGAAGTTCTCACTCGGATGTTGAGGTTCTCACTCAGATTTCGTGCTCCTCATTGAGATGTTGGGTTCCTTGCCCAGATGTTGGGTTCCTCCTCACTCAGATATTGAAGTTCTCACTGAGATTTCGGGCTCCTTGTTAAGATGTTGAGTCCCTCCTCACCCAGATGTTGAGCTTCTTACTCAGGTTTTGAGGTTCTCACTCAGATTTTGGGCTCTTCATTGAGATACTGGGTTCCTCCTCACTCGGATGTTGAAGTTCTCACTCAGATGTTGAGATTCTCACTTGGATGTTGAAGTTCTCACTCGGATGTTGAGGTTCTCACTCAGATTTTGTGCTCCTCATTGAGATGTTGGGTTCCTTCTCACTCAGATGTTGAAGTTCTCACTCAGATTTTGGGCTCTTCATTGAGATACTGGGTTCCTCCTCACTCGGATGTTGAAGTTCTCACTCGGATGTTGAGGTTCTCACTTGGATGTTGAAGTTCTCACTCGGATGTTGAAGTTCTCACTCAGATGTTGAGGTTCTCACTCGGATGTTGAAGTTCTCACTCGGATGTTGAAGTTCTCACTCAGATGTTGAAGTTCTCACTCAGATGCTGAGGTTCTCACTTGGATGTTGAGGTTCTCACTCACATTTCGTGCTCCTCATTGAGATGTTGAGTTCCTTGCCCAGATGGTGGGTTCCTCCTCACTCAGATATTGAAGTTCTCACTGAGATTTCGGGCTCCTTGTTAAGATGTTGAGTCCCTCCTCACCCAGATGTTGAGCTTCTTACTCAGGTTTTGAGGTTCTCACTCAGATTTTGGGCTCTTCATTGAGATACTGGGTTCCTCCTCACTCGGATGTTGAAGTTCTCACTCAGATGTTGAGGTTCTCACTCGGATGTTGAAGTTCTCACTCGGATGTTGAGGTTCTCACTCGGATGTTGAGGTTCTCACTCAGATTTCGTGCTCCTCATTGAGATGTTGGGTTCCTCCTCACCCAGATGCTGAGGTTCTCACTCAGATATTGAAGTTCTCACTGAGATTTCGGGCTCCTTGTTAAGATGTTGGGTCCCTCCTCCCCCAGATGCTGAGGTTCCCACCCAGATGACGCTGAGTTTCTCACTCAGAAGCCGGGTTCCTCCTCCCCCAGACGTTGTTCTCCGGTCCCAGCCGCTGTCTCCCCCTCAGTCCGGCTGTGTCTCTGGCGGATGAAGTGGGTGATGACGCGAGCGAGTTGCCGAGGCTGCTCCTCGGGCAGCCAGTGGCCGGCCTGGGGCAGCAGGTGGAGGCGGGTGCCGGGTCGGAGGCCTCGCAGGGCCCACGGGGCCAACCGCGCGTCCAGGAAGGCGTCGCGGGAGCCCCACAGCAGCAGCGTCGGGGGCGGAGGTGGCTCCTGAGCGATCGGGGTGTCCCTGGGGGGGGGGCAGGGGAGGGACGTCAGGGGGCAGGGAACGCCAGGGGGATCTTCTCCCCGGGGAGAAACTCAACAGGAGAGACACAATGGGATCTGCTCCAGTGGAAGAATCCCCAGGGAGAACCCCACAACAGAGACCCTCAACTGGAGCATCTCAATAGGATCATCTCCAAGGGAGAAGCTCAATGGAAGACCCTTAACAGGATCTTCTCCAATGGGAGAAGCTCAATGGGATCATCTCAAATGGAAGAACCTCAATGGGATCTTCTCCAGTGGAAGAACCTCAATGGGATCATCTCCAATGGAAGAATCCCAAGGGAGAACCTCAATGGGATCATGTCCAATGGAAGAACCTCAATGGAAGAACCTCAATGGGATCTTCTCCAATGGAAGAATCCCAAGGGAGAACCTCAATGGGATCTTCTCAAATGGAAGAACCTCAATGGGATCTTCTCCAGTGGAAGAATCCCAAGGGAGAACCTCAATGGGCTCTTCTCAGCTGGAAGAACCTCAGTGGGATCATGTCCAATGGAAGAACCTCAATAGGATCATCTCCAATGGAAGAACCTCAATGGGATCATCTCCAATGGAAAAATCCCAAGGGAGAACCTCAATGGGATCTTCTCCAATGGAAGAACCTCAATGGAAGAACCTCAATGGGATCTTCTCCAACAGAAGAACCTCAATGGGATCATCTCCAATGGAAGAACCTCAATGGGAGGAGCCCAAAATGAAGACTCTCAACTGGAGCATCTCAATGGGATCTTCTCCAGTGGAGAACCCCGAGCGAGAACCTCAATGGGATCTTCTCCAATGGAAGAACCTCAATGGAAGAACCTCAATGGGATCTTCTCCAGTGGAAGAATCCCAAGGGAGAACCTCAGTGGGATCTTCTCCAATGGAGGAACCTCAATGGGATCTTCTCCAGTGGAAGAATCCCAAGGGAGAACCTCAATGGGATCTTCTCAGCTGGGAGAACCTCAATGGGATCATCTCCAATGGAAGAACCTCAACGGGAGGAGCCCAAGATGGAGAAGCCGGTGGGACCTCCCCCTCCCAGGAGGCCCCAACCCGACCTCGGAGCATCACCCACCGGAAGATGTTGCGGTAGTAGTGGATGGGGGGGGAGAGCCCCCCGGGCTGGGAGAGGCCGTAGAGGTAGGCGTCCAACTCCTGCTCCGTCAGTCGCCGCTCGGGGTTCTGGATGCCCGTCCAGGCTCCCGTCAGGAACCTCCTCACCAGCTACGAAGCCACCGAGGCCGAGACAAGGGCCGGATGGGGCCACCACCTCCCAACTGGAGACCTCGCCCTGCGGCTCAGGGGTCGGTCATGGCTGCTCAAGCGGCTCTTGAGGAGCTTGTGGGGTTGGGAGGTGGCCCAGAGGAGCTGAGGGGACAAGATGGGGACAAAGGGACGTGGGGATGGAGTCTCACCTCGAAGTCGGCCAAGGAGAGGAGGAGCTCAGGCAACCAGGGCAGCTGGAAGAGGAAGACGTAGCTGGAGCGGAGAAGCTGCGAGAAGTGACAAGCGGCAAAACCTGCGCCGGGAGAGGGACATCAGGCTCAGGGGTCACCGATGGAGACCCCGAACCAGGCCTGGGGAGCACCTGGGGGTTCCCACCCTGTCCCCACGGACACCCTCGTCACCTCCCAGGATGCCTCTGCGCAGCCCGTCCATGATGACCAACTTGTCCACCAGGGCCGGGTACCTGGAGGCCACCTCCCAGGCCAGCAACCCCCCCCAGTCGTGTCCCACCAGGATGCACTTGGTCCCCAGGGCCTCGATGACCTGCCGGACGTCCTCCAGGAGCAGCTCCAGCCGGTAGTTGTCCTTCCCCGGGGGCTTCTCCGAAGCTCCGTAGCCTCGGAGGTCCAGAGCCACCACACGGTAGTCGGAGCTGAACTCCTGGAGAAGGTGTCTCCAGCAGAACCTGCCAGGAGGAGGAGGAGGAGGATGGTCATGGGGTTAAGTCCAGCTGGAGGCCAGTGACAAGTGGGGTTCCCCAGGGCTCAGTGCTGGGTCCAGCCCTGGTCAGTGTCTTCATCAATGACCTGGATGAAGGCATCGAGTGCTCCCTCAGCAAGTTTGCAGATGACACTGAGCTGGGTGGGAGTGTGGATCTGCTGGAGGGTCGGGAGGCTCTGCAAAGGGACCTGAACAGGCTGGATCCATGGGCTGAGTCCAATGGGATGAGGTTTAACACGGCCAAATGCCGAGTCCTGCACTTGGGGCACAACAACCCTGAGCAGAGCTCCAGACTGGGAGAAGTCTGGCTGGAAAACTGCCAGGAGGAGAGGGACCTGGGGGGGTTGGTCGACAGCGACTGACCATGAGCCAGCAGTGTGCCCAGGGGGCCAAGAAGGCCAAGGGCATCTTGGCTTGGATCAGAAATGGTGTGAGCAGCAGGGCCAGGGAGGTGATTCTCCCTCTGGACTCAGCACTGGGGAGGCTGCTCCTTGAATCCTGTGTTGAGTTGTGGGCCCCTCAGCACAAGAAGGATGTTGAGGCTCTGGAGAGAGTCCAGAGAAGAGCAACGAAGCTGGTGAAGGGGCTGGAGAACAAGTCTGAGGGACCTGCAGTTGTTTCTCCTGGAGAAGAGGAGGCTGAGAGGAGACCTCATTGCTCTCTGCAACTCCCTGAAAGGAGGTTGTAGAGAGGAGGGAGCTGGGCTCTTCTCCCAAGGGACAGGGGACAGGACAAGAGGGAATGGCCTCAAGCTCCACCAGGGGAGATTTAGGCTGGAGATTAGGAGGAAGTTTTTCACGGAAAGGGTCATTGGGCATTGGAATAGGCTGCCCAGGGAGGGGGTTGATTCCCCTTCCCTGGAGGTATTTAAGGGACGGGTGGATGAGGTCCTGAGGGACATGGGTTAGTGTTTGATAGGAATGGTTGGACTAGAAGATCCAATGGGTCTCTTCCAACCTGGTTGTTCTATGATTCTATGATGAGGATGGAGGATGAGGAGGATGAGGCTGGTGCTGGTGACACCAGGTTGGCCTCCACACCCACCAGTTCTGAGGGAACCCGTGGAGCAGCAGCATCATGGGAGCCGTGGTGGGACCTCGGGTGACGTAGTGGAGCCTCAGCCCTGACTCCTGGGGGGGAAGAGCCGGGAGGTCAGTGGGTGACCCCCAAACCAACCCCTCCGACCACCCCAGGAGCCTCCAACCACCCTAGGACCCCCAAGTTGTCCAACCAGCAGGTCCTCAGGCAGCAGCTTGGTCCCCAAGCCCCTCCAGACACCCCCGAGAAAGCTCTCCAGATCTCCAGGAGCTCCTCAACCCTCTCCCTGGACCTTCACGGCTCCTCTGAACCCCCTTTGAGCCCCTCTAGGACCCCCCCAAGCCCCTCAAAACCCCCCCAGGACCCTCAAACATCTCCCTAGGACCTTCAAGGCGCCTCAAAGCCATCCTAGGACCTTCCAGGTCCTGCCAGGAGTCCCCCCTAGAACCCGTCTAGGACTCCCAGGTCCCCCAAAACTCACTTAGAACCTATAAAGCCACCCAGAAGCCTTCCTAGGACCCCCAAAAGTCCCCCTAGGACCTTCAAGACCCCCCAACGCCCCCCCCAGAACCCCCCAAAGTCCCTCTAGGACCTACAAAGCCCCCTAGAAGCCTCCTTAGAAGCCTTCTGAGACCTCCCAAGTTACCCCAAGGCTTCCTCAGGACTTTCAAGCTCCACCCAAGGCCCCCAGAACCCCCCTAGGACCCCGCAAAACTCCCCCTAGGACCTTCAAGCCCCCCCCCCCCCCACCAGAAGCCCCCCCAGGCCCCACCTGGAGGCGCAGGTAGTGGTGCTCCCCGAAGGTGCCGTCGGCCAGCCCTGGGGGGGGTCGGTCCCTCCTCCGCCACCAGAAGGTCCTGCGGGGTCCCCGTCGCAGCAGGACCCCCACCCCCCAGAGGCCGTAGGCCCCCCCGGCGGCCACCGCGGCCACCGCCACCCCCAGGTGGGTCAGCAGGCGCCGCAGGGCCAGCAGCAGGCGGGTGGGGGCCAGCAGCAGCGAGCAGAGGGACAGGAGCATCACGAGGTTGGGGGGGGGACACCTGGAGGAAGGTGTCACCACATCAACAGGGTGGCCCAGGACCACGGTGGCCCCACCAGGAGGTGGCCTCACCAGGAGGTGGCCTCATCTCTGCGATGGCCAAGTCACCACGG
>JAUMJK010001434.1:0-111213 GCA_033558105.1 Coccyzus lansbergi | reverse complement strand
GGTTGGGCGGTCCCCGGCTTCGCCCCGCCCCCTTCGCGCGCGCGGCCCCGCCCCCTCCGGCCCCCGGCCGGGCAGGGCCGGGCAGCCATTTTGGGCAGAGCTTTGTTATGGTTCTGGGGCCGCAGGAGGCAGCTAGAGGGGCCTGGCCGGTGAGTGTGGCTCCCGCGCCCCTTCCTTCTCATTCCACCGCGTCTCCCCATCGCCCGCCGATACGGGGACGGGCCCGACACCCCCTCTTTCCCTTCCCCTTGCCCCGTTGGCTCCGCGGCCCCGCGCGGCCTCCCCTCAGGCCGGGGCGGTGAGGGGGGTTCCGGCCCCGCGTTCGGCTGGGCCCGCGGGGTCCCCGCGCGGCTGCCGTTCCTGCTCGCCGCCCCGGCGCTGGCAGCCCGGCACTGTCACCCCGCGGGGAGGCCCCGGAGAGGGCCGGGCCGGGCGCGGCGCCATCGCGGGCCGGGGACGGAGGCGGCCGGGCCGCTGCCCCGCGGGCGCCGCTCCCGGAGGTGACACGTGTGCGGTTCGGCCCGGACCGGCCCCTCCGCGGCCCGGCGGGGAAGTCTGGCCTTGGCCACCCGGTGTCTGCTCGTACGGAACCAGCAAGAACCCCACCTGGAGTTCCGTGTCCGGTTTTGGAATCCCTAGGATAAGAAAGAGATGGAGCTGTTTGAACGGGTCTAGAGGAGGCCACAAAAATGATCGGAGGGCTGGAGCATCTGTGCTATGGGGACAGGCGGAGAGAGTTGGGGTTGCTCGGTCTGGAGAAGAGAAGGGTCTGGGGAGGCCGGAGAGCAACTTCCAGTATCTGAAGGGGCTACAGGAAGGCTGGGGAGGGACTTTTTCCGAGGGCATGGAGAGATAGGATGAGGGGGAATGGCTTTAAATTGGGGGGGAAAGATTTAGATTGGGCATTAGGAAGAAATTCTTCATGATGAGGGTGATGAGGCCCTGGTGCAGGTTGCCCAGGGAAGTTGTGGCTACCCGCTCTCTGGAGGTGTTCAAGTTCGGATTAGATGGGCCTTGACCATCCTGCTCTAGTGGGAAGTGTCCCTGCCCATGGCAGGAGGTTGGAACTAGATCGACTTTAATGTTGCTTCCAAGCCATACTATTCTATGATTCTCCCACCCTGTGAGGTCTGTCAGTGTGTCTCTTTGGTGTACTTTATGCCCTGCTGGCTCACAGTTGTTTGTGGTTTAACCTGAACAGCTGTTGCTGGGCTTTATCAGGACAATCGTGCTCACACTGAGCATTCAAGACTTGGAATTTCTTTTGATTCATAAGGAGCTGGTTTGGAGCAATTTTAGAACAGTCAGTGGGTGCCTCCACAAGTTACAGAGGTTTTAAACAGCTTTAGAGGAACTGTCGCTATTTAAATCCCTGTAAGTGATGGTAAAATCTCTTTAAGAGCATTGCTTAAAAATCTTTTTATATTAACGTGACCAGGTAAGTCAGCCTTCCTTTCCCCACCCCCGAGTGACACAAGTGTTAGTAATGTTGATAATGCTCTGAAACGTTGGGCGTGACTGAGTGTGTGGAAATGCAGAGAGGAGGAAACAGCCGAGATAACTGAAGAGCCATCAAAGCTGCATTTATAGAAGCAATGTCAACTTTGCAGTAAAAATGTTAGGTGGTTATGAAAAAAGGCTTATGCAAATGTTACTTCTTGAATGGATATGGCTGATATTTCAGTGGAAGGTCCCTGCGCTCATCCGTAGGGGGACTGTATTTCAAACTTCCAGTCTCCGACTCAGGAAGGAAACAGGTGTAGAACAGTCTTTTGAAGAAATAAAATCAACAGGTCTAAGAGGAGAATTCTTCCTATTGTATTCTTTCTAATAATTTCTGGAGGAAAGCACCTTAAGAACTTATTGAAGTTTTGAATTTGGGATAGAAAAGCTTCAGGTGATGCTCCCCTCTTTATTTTTTTCGTTCCTTTTTTTTTTTTTTTTGTTTCTTTACAGCTATTTCTAGAAAAGTGTAGCTTCTGCATTTTATATTTGACTGGTTTGTAGTTTTAATCCTAGATGAAGTTTCCATTGCAGATATCACACTAGGACTTAAAGCAAAAATATGCAGGAAACAACAGATGGCATATTTAAAAAAAAAAAAAAAGTCCTATTTTTTTCCTTGTGGATATCTGAGAAATAAGAGCAGAATGCAGATGTGATAGGTAACAAATGCAGTGGAGAAGTGCATGCTTCCTGTATCATTAGGGAAAATACTTTGAGAACATTTTGTAGGGTATGGTTACCTCAAACATGACTGCTTTGCATGTGGTGTTATTGCCTATTGAAATTCCTGTGTTAAATTGGGAAATTAAGTCATTACAGAAAAGCGATCTTCACTAGTGTTTTCTTGACATTTAAAAAAGTGCTTCAAGAGCTGTGGGATACTTTTTTGAAGTGGTGTGGTTGGATTCATGAGTTTTTTCAGGGGTGTGGAGGGTCAGGTAATGTTCCTTACTAGGGGAACAAAAGCTATTGGCTGGAGACTTAAAAGTGCTTTTTTTTAGTTTCGTTTCAGTGCTACAAGATGTTGGAAGTTGTGTGGTGGCTGAATTGGTTTAGTTGTGAAGTGTACTTCATGGCGTGCTTTGTTTGTTTGTCTGAGCAGATTGGAAAAGGGCTGACTGTTCAGCACAGCTAAAACATCAAGCACCTCTCCTCAGTGAAGTGTTGGCTGCTTTTGCGTGGATACGGCTTTTTCTTGTGGCTTTGTAAAAGCACATACACGGGGTGACTGTTGCTGTAGCTTATACAGAGAAAGGTCATGGTTACTGAATTGTTGAGGTAGAATGTGTACCAGGAAGTTTGTTTGGGATGTTTATGTTCATTTGTAGAGGCAGGAACGGTTTAGATTTTGCTGTGCTAACGCAGCAACATAAGGAGACATTTTACTTACCTTGTGAACAGGATACAAACTAAATTGTATGTGGCTTTCCTTTCAATAAGGGTAATTGAACTGTGTGTTCTCTTTACTTGTCACATTTGATGGAAAGCAGTGAAGGTGGCAGAAACACGGTCCTTCTTAGAATACTTCACAAATGCCAGAATGTCGTTTAACTTTTGTTTGTTTGTAATGTATTTGTTAATACATTACTGTGAAAATGTGCCAAATTTTAACAAGTTTCTGTATGGTCAGAAGATAAATTTACATTTTTGGGAGTGGATTTAGGTAGAAATCGATAGTGGCAAAGTATCCACCATCTCATACATGAGTGTGCAAACGCTGTTCGGACTGAAAAATGCTGTGTTGGATGAGGCTATTAGTGTGACGATCAGTGGGAAAGGAAGCATATTGGTTAAATTAATCATACGTATTAATGATCAGGCTGTATCGCTCCCAACTGGAATTTCTTGATTAAAGTGCTCTTAACTATTTCAGTTCCTGCCTTGTCTAGCTGGCCTTCAGAAGTGTCAGAAGAATGTTAGCACTTTATGCTTCTTAGACCTTTTTGTGATTAATCAGGAAAAGACTTTGTAAAGCATTGGTGCATGCGGTTCCATAAAGTGACTAATCTGGAATAGTTGCACTTCCAAGGTCTGGCTGAACAAAAATACTTTGAACCAGTGCATCCAAACATAACTGAGGTTTTCTCTGATAACTGATGCTCAGAAACTAATATTTTGCAGTGTATGACCTTGTGCCTTAGGGACTGTTGTTACAGAGGAGGGTTCACTGGGAGCTGCTGGAGTTGTAGTATTTGCAGTCATTCTAGCAAAAATACTGATGTGGGTTTGGTTTTTTTATTCTCTTGAATCGTGTGATCACTTCTAGTTCAGTGTTTTCACGTTCTTATCTTCAACCCTGGAGGGAGCATCATAGCTTCTTGGTGTCATGTTGGTGGCTCTTGGAGCAAAGGGAGAGGAGTGTATATTGTGGTCTAAATGCGTGTCCTTGGTTTTGAAAATTCTCTTTTTCCAATACAGGAAGAAATGCAGAATTTTAAATTTCTTTTGATCAATTTTATTTTCAGCATCTGTGCTAGACCAGGAAGTGTCGGGGAGGACGGTGCTGTGGCTGGGAAGGGCTGGCAGTGGGGATGAAGGTTTAGTGTGGCAGGGACTGCTGTCCTTTGTATCTGAGTGACCCTCATAGTGTAGTTGCAACATACGGAGCACGTGGCAGTGACCGTCACTCTATTGGAATTTTGTCATCTTCAGTTTGCGATGAACAGTTAACTTGTAATTAAAGGGCTGAGTCTGCCATGGAGGTATGTGGTATTATTCTGGGCACAGAAATTACTGGTATTCCCAAACTTGCTGGTGAATTTGTATGGTAAAGATTACAACAGGTCTCCAGCCTTTCAGCAGAGGGGAGCATTTTGCCATCCATCATCAAAGGCATTAATCAGGATTTATGTGAGATGTTCTGAAAAGACCTTTGATGCTGATCTTAAAAAAAACTCAGCAAGGGAGCGCTCTCACCCTTAAAATGTCAAATATATTATGATCTTAACTGTTGGTTTGGGAAAGCTTTCCTCTACTTTGAACTCTAGTTAAAGTAGAGAAACAGGTTAATAATGACTTTAATGTCTTCAGGTTGGCTGGGCTTTGTGGAATGTATTCTACAGTATTTAGGGACCTGAGAGCCTGTAGAGGTGGGAGAAGTTCCAGAATACTGACAAGTGTTGAGGAGCGCTTCTGCTCAAAAGGTCTAGAAAAGGGCAGGACTTGGGTGTGTTCAAGGGAACAGTGTTTGCATTGGGGAATCCATCCTGGGTCACACACTGTTTGGTGTTTTCTCTGCATTGAAAAATGTTCTTATTGAACATGCAGATGATACGATCTTTACAAACTCAGGAAATGGTCAGAAATCAACAGCATTGATTTCAGCCATTTTGGTGTAGACGGGTTCAAATTACTGTGTTTGGGAGTGTTATGCAGACAAATAACAGCTGGCTAGGCTGTAGTTCTGTGGGATAGTTATCTAGGGGTTGTAGTGGTTCCTGAATTATTGTGAGTCAGCAGCATCACTGTCATGAAAATTCACTGGTCATGCCGGCGTGTATAAAAGAGCATTGTAAATGAAGTAACAAAGCAGTTCTTCCTTTCTGCTGGGGAGCAGTGGTAGGTCTTCAGCTAGAAGTATCATGTTCAATTTGTGATACTCTTGTACTTGGGGAAAGATGTGGCTGGGTAACAGGATCTATAAAGAAGATAAAGCCTGTAAAATAGAGATCCCCTGAGTGAGGATTTTTGGGGTGGAAAGGATTGTTTAGTTCTAGATTGGTTTAACTCAACTTGTGTTTCTTCAGACATTAGCAGGTGGTCTATAAAGCAGCTTTAAAAAGTTACCTGTGGGTATGACTAGGAGCCAGCTCCAATGCCCTGTCACTGCCTGCAAGCTGTTGTGCTTGTTAGGTGGGTCATTTCAGCTTTTTCATCATCAGTGCTTTGAACATAAAAGCCTGTAACTTCAACAGTAAAACTGGAGTGGTTGTGGAGGGGTGGGTTTTCTTTTAAAAAACCTTACTATATTTGATCCCAGAATGTCATTATATCATTTTTGTGCTTGGGATACAGGATGATCTGTGGGACCTCTCCAAAAATATACCCCTCCCTTTGCTAAGGCTGCCTCTCAGTCAGGGAATACTGAAGCACTGATCTGGAGAAGAGATCTCAAAATCTATCTGCAAAGAGAGGTAGTCAGCTTGCCATGTCCATGGTGAGTAAAACAAGTGGTAATACATTGAATTTGCAGCAGAGTAGGTGCAGAGGTAGGCTTTCAAGCCATAACAACAATCAAAAGGGATTCTAGAGATTCCAGCATATGTTTAACTGTTTAGATTTACAGTCCCCAAAAAATATTCCAGTGGAGGTATGAAAGGCTACATAATGAAACCCCATCTGCTGATAACAAACTTGCTTTTCTGATACATTTTGAGCCATTTTAGGATTTTTTTTTTTTTTGGACCTCTGCAGACTGAAGGTCGCTCTACGAATTGGTAAAGGGGGACGTTGCTTAGTTTATTTTCAAAGACATCTGATGGGAGAGGATAGAGCTGAAGTCTTATATCTCGGGAAAAGGGGCTGAAGATTTTGTTTTCCAGGATGTTTTCCTAGTATTCCCTGGTTATTGCAAGACACTAGGATCGAAGAACGACATTGTTTAGCTCTTGGCCTGCACAGTGTGCCTGCAGAAAAACAGCACAGTAACTTTCTGCAAGATCTAAAATGAAGCTCAGACCAGCTGGGCAACACCTTGTCCATGACTACTTGCTTTATTTTACATCTAAGATTTTAACAGACTAGGTCATAGAGACCTCCAGCAAAACACTAAACATCTGAAGAGGTGTCTGCCAGCTGCAACAAATGATCAGATCACAGGATTAAGGATCACTTGTTACAAGTGATCAAGACCAAAAAAAACCCTGAAGTTTTCATTATTTGTGCCATTTATTTTATATGTCTGGGGTTTTTTTAACTGAGTTGTCTTCAAAGCTTCTATGCATTGATGTTTGATAATACTTTCCTAATCAGAGAAAGTGCTGAAAACTTTAAGCTAGTGGAGCGAAAACTGTAGACAATGCAGACTTTACAGGCTGTGATGCAGGTGTTGTACACGTGCTGAAAAGTGCTGAGTGAATGTCTTTGTCATGCCTAAGTCACAGACAAATAAATGAGGACTTTTTTCATATTGTCCTGGTCTTGAAGTAAAATGATTTGGAAATAATTCAAGTGGAGAGAGGGGCAAGAGGGGGTATGATCAGTCCCCCAGGTTGTCTTAGAGGGAAGGTACCTGTAACTGACATATACCACTCTTCCCAGTTTGTAGTACTGGTCTTGTAGGGCTGAAGTAATGATATCAAGGGCAAGAATTACTATGGCATTGTTCAGGAGAGTAGTCTCTTATTTCTGAATGTCCTCTCCTCTGTTTATTCTGTTGACTCTTCTCTTTCCTCTTTGCAAGTGACATGCCTCATACTCTCTTATCCTTCGTCTGGAATGCAGCTCTGTACTTCCCTGTGCTTGTTTTATAGTCTCTCTTGCCATGGCATAAATATTTGATAAATAGTCTAGTTGCATTTGATGCTTTTTTCCAAAGGAAATATGTTTTTCTTAGTTCTAAATGGAATATATTTAAATGTAAATGTGCTACAGTAGCAGTGTTAACCCTGGTAAAATTCTGGGTTCTAAAATGCACTAAGTGGGAAATACCCATCCCTTTCTTTTTAACGTACTGGAGAACTAGTCATTTCACCTCTGCTTAGGCCTTGTCTAATTCTCTGGAAGACAGGTAGGCAGGAGGTATGCAGTATGCAGCAGGGATAAGGTTGTAATTACATATTTGCAATTCTTTCCTTATGATGGGGAGCATTATCCTGGTGTATGTTACTGAGTGGTGGCAGTGGGGACTTTGATCATTAGGGCTCTGGGCAGACCATACAGATAGATAGGCTCTCCGCTTCTGTTTCACCCATCCTGTCATGAGATTGTGAGGAGGACTGTGGTACCTTTAAAGGCAGCCATGGTGAGGTGTTGTGCTTTGTAAGGTTCAAGGCAGAATAGAGCCTTATCTTGACCTCATACTTTCAAAAGGTCTGTCGATCAAAGTGTACTACAAATAGATGTTTGATGTTGTTTCCTCCAAGAGCTAGAAAGACCTTTGAATTTGATTCAAATTAGCATAATACCCTCTTCAGGTTTAAAATACCTTATTTCATAAGATACTGAAGCTGGTTGGAAGTTCAGAATGTTGTTCTGAAGCCTTATCCAGTTTAAACTGTTTCTTGAGTTTGTATCAGTAGCGCAAATAGAAACACTTGTTAATTGAGGGGTATGCAATGCCTGAAACCGTGTTCCCTGTAGCAGGGCAAAGCAGTGAGTTTTAATATTTCAGGTAAATACTGTGGTACTCCAACAAACAGTATTTGATACATTTTTTTATAGGAATGGTTGGACTCGATGATCCAGTGGGTCTCTTCCAACCTGGTGATTCTATAATTCTATAGTACTAAAGACTGTTAAATGGACTTTGGAGGAAAGTAGAATCTTAAGTGGCTCAGGAGAAAAATATAAGCTATGTCAGTATTACCAGTGGCTGTAGAGTATTAAACATCCAGGAATAATTACTGGTAAGCATAATGTCTAGAAAGTCTGTGCTTATAAAGATTTTTAGATTTTTACATGTTTAAAATGATCTTGTCTTGGTACTTGGAGTAAACTCACCAAAACCCTCTGGAAGCACTCATTGTGATGTATTGTGCTTGCTGGCTGAGGTTCAGAACTTCATTTTACACAGGCTTCTGTACAGATAATCCAGATGCCTTCTTTTCCAAAATATGCTTGTCCACAATACAGCTTGCTTCCAAGGACAAGTTTACTGACTTTGGGCTCTGGTCTTCTCAGTGCACCTGATACTGTGTAATGACGTAGTGGCAGAAATCTAAATCAGCTGGGGCTGGAAGGGCAGGCGTCAATCAATAGCATGGCTAAAGGTGAAGGTTTTGTCCATCGCATTTTCATATACAATGGAGAATCTTTCCTACTTTGCTGTTATAGAAGACACTTTTAGCTGTAATTTGGTTATGTTACTCCTGGTTGCCCTTTTATTTTGGATTGCTGTTAAGAAAGAAAAAAAAATATCTCTTTAACTCAGACCTTGCTGCATTCTGAACATCAGTGTTTTTCACAAGACCAGGCAGCTAGGGCTTTACAAGGTATGCGGTTGGGTGGGTGTTTGTATTTGATCTAGAAGTTTTGAGGGAGGCAGGATTCGGTCAGTGTGACCTTAGAGAAGTGGAAAGTAAGTAGGTAAATGGACAGGTTGTTTGTGAAGCAGTTCTGTTCAAGAGGCCAGCATGAGGACTGCCGATAGAGGAAAGGGGGTTGGTCCATATGGAGACATCTGTATGTACTTTATCTGTTTTCTGTTCACTGAAGTTAGTCATCTGGTTTGCAAATGCAGGCAGAATGTTACAGTTAATACACTTTTCCCCCACCACTAGCCTGTTACTCTGAAAAAACTTTTGCATAGATAAGCTTCTGGCATGTTTTCATCTTGGAATACATAGATTTACAGTGTTGTTTCTAGAACATAAATCAGTTTTGATGATTCTGCAAGATGAATTTACTTGCTTTAAACTTGAAAAACAAGGGGTTAATCTTTCAGTAGCAACTGTTTTTCATGAGAACTTGTAATATATGTGTCTGGGAGAGTTTTGGTTTGGTACATGATTAACATTTGAATTTATCATTTGGTGTCATAATGTGCTCACATTTCCATAATTGTGTAAAATTTGATATGAATGATATTTTGCATTTTAGGTGCTAGAGTTTTTCAGCAGCCGTATACAACTTAAATAATGTTTTCCATGGTGTTTTTAATTAATAGAACTGTCCTTTATTTGGAGTTACTGATTTGGGGGTTTAGCCGTGTAGTACAGTGGAAAGGAACAGGTAACTATGGTAGATGTGTGTTATAGTTACTCTGGAACATTGAGTGCTGCTGCTTGTAGGTGCCATTCCGGAACAGCTACGTTTGTCCTCTCAAAAGGGCATCCTAGTCCAGTCATGTAGACAATCTGAAGGTGTGTCTAGAGAATTGTATTAATGGAAGCTGAAAGCAAAATGAAACCAAGTTTGTTTTGTAGGTGAACGTGCAATTAACTGCAAGTAAACTATCTCAGCTTGAGAAGAGGTGGCTCACCAGCTGCTGACAATTCTGTAAGCGGTAATGCTGCACTGGTGTCTTTTACAGTAAAGCCTAATAATGCACTTCAGGTTGAAGCAAGATTTATAATTACATTATTTTTAAAGAGCTATGTGCCCAAACATAATTATCTTATTCAATAAAATGTTTCTAATAATAGTAAGACTGAACCATGTGCTGCTTTTTTTGGAAAACAGAATAATGAATGAAATTTCATGTCTGGCTTACTTAACATCCTTAAGGTAATCAGCAGTGTGCTTTTGACTCCTCTCGGGTCGAGCTTCAGGCTGTGACTTGCTATTTCAGTGAATACTCGGATGGATCAAAAGTAGCTACAAAGAGATCATACTTTAGTGAATGCACATGATATTAATTCTTTATCATAAACCAACATACACCTGTTAAATTATGTTTTGCTAAGGGGAAAGGTCTATTGTGTGTGTTTAGGCATATCTGCTTGATTAAAGAAATTTAAAAGAGCTGGACAGAAAGATAACTGATGAGGGAAGTAAATTTTGTTTAGCCTTATGCATCCATTAAATTGTTCACTAATTTTTCTGAATGCTTTTGCAACCTAACTGGCATCTGATCCTTAGGAGTTTTACTGAAATCTCAATTGAGTTGGCCCGTTAGAAAAACAAATCTTTATCTTTTTTAAGTAAACGTGTTCTATTAAGAGAAATATATAGGAATGCATTGAGCTGTAACTGTGGCAAAAATGGGCAGATGTTGTCCTTGTGACCTTTTACAGCTGCTGTTGGTTGGTTTAATAAATATATAAAGAAGGGTGAAAGTTTACTTTTGTGCTGATTATCCACTGGAGCCTCCAAGTCTTCATGGTTTTGCTGCTGCAGGAGATGAGCAATTGAAACAATGTAATTAATAGGATTCTAGGTAGACAGCAGAGGTGGAGGGACCTGAGGAGGTATGCAAGGAAGATTGAGGCAGAAAAAGCATCCAGTAAAATGTGTCTGTTTCGGAAATGTGCACAGTGTGAGCGAAGGCGAGAAGCCCTGATTCCAGGTATTCCCAGAGAGACCATATGTTAGATTCACGCTGCGTGGCAGTCTTTTATCTCAGGGCAGATTTTGCTTCCTGTTTGGCTTTTGCAGTTTTGTAGGCCAAGGCAGGAGATGGAAGGGGAAATGAAAGCAAAAATACACTGCTGATATGGCTAATCAATGCATTTTCTTAGAACTTTTGAAACATTTTGATCCATTTCCAATGAGAAATTTCATAGCTCAGTGTCTTGATTATCTCATCTTGTCTCTCTTATGTCTGGGTCAGTACAGGTCTTTGTATGTTGAATACCTCCTTGATTCCCAAGCTGATTGATTTCCATGTGTACCTGACAGGAGGAATCAAAACTTTAAAAACTCTCTGTTTCAGAGATGGACTCTGATCAAGTCTACGTCAGGAGTAGATCTACAAGTAAACAGGAGGGTTAGGACAACTGACAACTAAATTTAACTGTAACACAACAAGAGCACTTTATGAATGGTAGGGGTGGGGATTTTGTCCTGGACTACATACTGTAGTATGCCTGTCCTTTAACCTCAAGATGCTTGTGTGTTCCTTCCATTTTCATATCAGTTTTTTAGTAGTTTAGGCAAATACACAATGGAATCAGTAACACAAAGAGCATCTGACAGTTGTGACTTGCTTATTTAACTCAGGGATGAATATCACTTCTTCAAATTGCATGTTAAGTAACATTGTGGAGAATATTTAGATAGGAAACTTAAGCACTTACCAAGGGAAAAAGTACTTTTGTAGCAACAAAATTTATGAAAAAAATATTGCTATGAAATAACAGTTTAATAATTTTTAATGTAACATGTAAAAAATAATTAACCTTCTGAAAAAATCCTTTCCGTTTGAACTGTTAACAAGTGGAACCCAGCTGCTAATACAGAATTTAATTTTACTTAGGCTTTAATAGTATTTGTACTACTTAGCAAAGACTTCATTTTGATCAGGGAAAGAATATTTTGAGGTAGTTGACAGACAACCTTTTTCTTCACCAAAGCTCATTAATGCAGATTTCATTGTTCTCTCAAAGGAGCTGTGCCTTTCTCAAACATCTCATTCAGTGATAGTATTATTATTGTGTTCTCTTTTTCTGATTTGTATTTATGGAAATAATTCAAACTTGAACTCATTGAAAAGAAGAGAGAGAATTAATTAAGTTTGCATCGATGAGCACTTTTGTTTGCTATTTTCCTGGAACTGGGAGTGGATACTGGAAACTATTTTTGTCCTTTCTGTTTTCCCAGGTTAAGCAGAGAGCAGTTTGAACCGTAACTGCGATATGTGAAGAACTGGGAGCTTTATCTTAAGGGAGTGCATGAATCTGTTCTGCATACTCCTGTGCATGGCCACAGAAAAGCAGACTCTGCTTGTACTTTGAGGAACCTCTTCACTCTAATTACTGAGTAATTGGCAAAGGTCGTTTGTTCTGTGTAGTAATCAAAAAAGAAACAGTGTTAGATATTAGGAAGAAAGCTTGAAAAACAGTTTTGCCTCTATATAAAATGGTCATTGAGCATTTTATGGAGTTTTGGTGAGCTTGTATCTAAAAGGTACAGTAAAAGGTAGGAAGGCTTTCACAAATAGTTCTAGCTTGGAATAGAGATGACTTCATTGGGTATGTATATCATGTATAAAGCTAGAAGTACAATGAAAAACTAAATAGAATGTGGTCAGGGACTTTGGCAGCAGAAGAAAACTTCCAACTGAATTGAGGCCGACAGTTTTACAGCCACAAATTTACTTTTACACAAAGCACGAGTAAATTCTGCCCTCCCCCACTGCTTGGGAGGCGAAAATGTATTAATGTGTTTAAAAAGAGTAATTCAGCAAACTTGCATAGAAGCACTGACTGGTAATAAACTGTAATATAGACTCTGGCTGAAAAGTCTGAGAAAGTGTCCTGGGAGCCCTGATGCTACTCACTCTTGTTCTTCACATGTTTTTGTTTCCTTAAGAATTTATTGTAGGTTACTGTCAGAGAAGGTTATTTGGGTCTTGCTCATTACGATTTTGTGGTGTTAACTGTGACCAGTGGTATGGTAGGTTATGGAAGTGGTCTTATGTTGAAGGTGTGATGTTGGACAGGATTCAGAGTGTGTGTGAGAGGAGGCTGTAAAACCTATCACGTGGACTGATCCTGCAGTCCGAAAGGTTTCAGTAGCAGTCCAATTTACAACACTCCATCTAACAGCAAGTTTTTTGCTCTAGCAAAAAGTATTGCATTTTAATGTCACATACCTTGTTCTTTTAGTGATACTCCCTTTGCAGGAAGGTGATGGCCAAAGAGCAATGTTTGTGCCTACTGAAATACAGAGCCAGGTGCAGGCTGTGTCAGCACAGTGCGCATTGGCAGACAGCCTTCCGAACCCTGCCTGTGCCAGGAAACAGCTTTGGAAGGGCTCGAGTCATAACTTTGAAGAAGTATGCCTTCTGCACACTTGGGCAGCCCGTTCCAATGCTTGACCAAGGAAGTGGTGGAGTCTCCTTCCCTGGAAGCATTCAAAAAATGTGTAGAGGTGGCACTTTGGGGCATGGTTTATTAGACAAAGTGGTGTTGGGCTGGCAGTTGGATTTGATCTTAGAGGTCTCTTCCAACCTTAAAGATTCTGTGATTCTACCTGAAGAGAAGTGGGTGGAGATGAATTAAAGCATCACACTTTAACTTACTGCATCCACAAGTGAGATTGTTTCAGAATACAGGTTACAGAAGTATCAAATACTTGATAGAAGGTTGGAGATAATGTGGAGATCATTCCTTTAACAAGTGTGAAGTTTTCTGATTATTAGTGACTAATTTATGCTACCTGTGCATGCGTGATATTTGCAAGACTTGGACATCCATCCAAAATATTGTGTACTGGAGTTGCACCAGGCTGTCCATATGCTGGCAGATATTGCCTCTTAAGGAACTGGCCTATATTACCTCTTAGCGAACTACCCTTGACACTGTTACTGCCAGTGATACCAAAATAACAGGATAGGAGACCTGGACTTCTGCAAGATCTATTCTAAATCAGTGGTTGGAGTTTTGTGAAGTGTTTCACCTTGGCTTTGATGGTGCTGAAATATTAAAAGGTGTCTTGTGGCAATACAGGTTTTGAGAACTGTTAATGTGCTTTCCTTTTCAATTTTCTTTTCCAAAGGTTTTGGGAACATTTTTTGTGAAGTGGAACTTGGACGTTGTACATTTTGTGGTGATTTTATTTTTATTTCATACTGAGACCTAGTTTCTACTTCACAGCTGAATTCTGTAGTGATCGTTTATTGAGATACCTTGCAATCTAGAGAACATTTCTGTGAAGGCTTTGTTCTATTAAGGTCCATTTTTCACGTTGCTGTGTATCATTCTTGGGATTCATTAAATCAACTTTTTAAACTGTTGATAGAAGTAATAACTCTACATAGCTTAGTTGCTATAGGGTTGGTTCCAAAAAGCATATTTATTCAGAAAGTAATAGTTTTCAGTTTAAGTGTAGTCAACTGAATTGTCTTTGCCCCAGTTTGTCTTTTACTTGCTACTCAAACATTTGGTAGCAGCATCAGAAGGTCATGTCTGAAGGAGTTCTGTGCCTGTACTGAGCTCAGTGTGATGGGAAGACTGTTGTGTCTGCAGCAGATGTTCCAACATGTGCCTACCCACACTGAAAAGTTACCCTCTAATAAAAATAAGCAAGTCTTGATAAGTTAGCGCTTGTGGTGCTTGCAGTGTGTGATGCTTAATAGCTTGTGGTAAGGGGTGAGATGCTCAAAAAGTTCCCAGGTCAGTACTGCATGTAGCCATGTCCACTCGGGTTTTGCCTCATCTTAGCTGGTAGTTTGTAAGACTTGGGAGGCTCCTTGTTATTCTGCCTCCAGAAATGTGATCATGGCTCAGAGCTTGGGTGCAGAAGTGGTTCCCTCTTTCCAAACTCCCCTACACAACATCTAGTTCCAGAAAGAAAAAATGATATTAAAATGAGGGGGTTTGTTAAAGGGAATGACCCAGAGAATAAACAAGTGGTGATTCTTTTACTATTCTCTGTAGTGTTTATTTTAAGCCTCTGTCAAAACAGTCTGACAAATAAAAACAAACAAAATCCACATTCTTAAAGAATGGCATAACAACCTCAAAGAAAACCAGAACAGATCAAAGAATGGAAAGGTATCCAAACAAGGAAAATAACCTCTGACAAGTCAAAGGTGAATGCATAATAAGGCATGCCTAAAGGGATTCTGAGAAACAGCTGATGGTATCAAAACAGAGATAAAACTTCTCATCTGTTTCAGGAACCATAGACCTCTCTGCTGCTGGTTAGATAAGATGAGTTGAGGAAAAAGAGGCCATTGCACAAAACGTCAGAAGTTTTTTGCTGGTGGTATTTTCTGTGGAGGTGTTAATGGAATACTGAACACATTACTGTCTTGAGTCTCTTGGGAGGGGAGTCTGGCCGCACTGGAGCAGCTGAGGAATGATGTGGGCGAGTAGAGGAGATGAGGCATGTGGAATGGCCAGGCTTACCTGTGGCCCAGAATCTTGTTATTATTTTAACAGCAACTTTTAAAATTGCTATGAAGTGTGGAATCCTCTTCATCAGCTGCATGCAGTTTCTCCACTCTTCCCTTTATTCTGTTTCAGCTTGTTTGTATCGCCCTTTTATAAACTAAATCTGAGAAGTGATCTCTTGGAAGTAAAAAATGCCCTTCTCGGGGACCTTTTTTTTCAAATTAGTTTATTCCAGGTTTTGTTTTGATCACAGATCAAATAAATTCTGGCACTTGAAGTGTTGCTGCTCAATTTCTCCTTCTGTTCTTCTCTCTAGTCACACTTTGTTATGTTTATGCTGCTTGTATTGATGAGTTTTTGTTTGTTTTTTTTTTTTTTTTTATAGTGACTACAGTTCCTGTCTCACCTCTTTGCTGGAAGAGGACTGACCCAGAAGTGAACTCTCAACTGTAGAACAGGAAGATCTTGTGGAATAATTTGTCCCTTTAAAAGCAGCACCCAGTCTATAAAATATAGAGTAGAAGAGATTATTTTTGGACCTGGCATTTTTTTGGTTCATGTGACCTATGTTTCAGCATGTAAATGGTGAAAAACGGAGAGATAAGCATTTGTGCCCGCCTCTGAGAGTTACATTGAGCAGTGCTTAGCTCTGTGAAGCATTAACCAAGTTACGTGAAGACCAGAGTATATCCCAACATTCTTTTTTTTTTAAAATACTATACTTTTTTTAGCAGATGTATGTGATAAAAATGAAGTTTATATTTTAAGATCACTTGGGCAGATGCTTCTTGTTTAGATCTCAGCATTTGGGGGAAACGTTTTTATGTAACATCGTCCTTTTTCCGAAGTGTTCAGGTTGATCTGCTACAGATCATGAATTATCCATCAGACTTGAGTGTATCTGTTCAGTATTAGCCATGGTGTTGCTCTGAATGTTGTCATGCAGACTTGACAAACCTTTTTGTAGTGTAAAGGCTGATTTCTGTACTACCACGACCAGAGGAAATTTAATGAGGTGAACGGGGTCGTGGCTTTTTTTTTAATATAAATTACCTTCTTAGGGTTTTTTTTTTTGTAGTGAGAGTGCAAAGAGAGGTTAAAATGAGCAGTTGAGGGGGTGAAGGGCACAGTTGGCACGAAGTGCGGCCTCTCGTGCTCTGCTTTGAGACGCACTTTTGCCTCAAGGCTGGCCTTACAGCGTACTGGAGAGGGAAGGAACTCGAAGGTCAGCAAAGCACAAAAACTGAGGACATTGGACTGCAGAGGCCAAACACAGGGTAAGTGGTCGTGTGTATTTTTTGCTTCTATGTTGACTTGTTCATAGATAAGTTCAAGACGAAAATTCAAGCAAAATGGTAAACTGGAGAACCTCAGTTACACAGAGTATCAGTTCAGTTGCACAGAGCATCAGTGTGATTTTATCATTTTTAGCAGTGGAAATTCCTGTGATGTATTGGAAAGAAGAATTTGATTTCAGATGCCTCAGCTGATCTTCAGTTGAACCTCCGTTAAGATACAGATCCTTCAGCCAGCTCGTGTTCTGTTCTAAACCATTTGGCTTGTTAGCTGTGAAAGCAGATTCAGCATATGATGTTCCCGGGTATATGGCAGTTGGTGGATCTGGATACAGTTTTAAGTTGGGGGTGCAGGAGCTGGCATATGGTTGTTTTTCAGGTCCTTGATCTGCTCTGAGTGCCTCTTAACATCATCACTGGTTTGGTCATATTTGATTTATAGCCTTTGAAATAAAACATGCAGCGATCACCCCTTTGTAGACTGAGACAATGAGCAGTGAGGGAATGTACTCCATATTCTGTCATGTCTTGTATTTACAATACCATGCATTGTGTGGCTTTTGTATACTGTTGGTTCTGCTTTCCTCCTATCTCTGAGCCTATCCTGTCATGAATTTCATGGGTGTGTTAACTGTAAATGAGAAGTAACTGGAAATGTTTAAATTCCTACCGGTTTTGGTCAGAGGAACAGAGTCAGCAGAAGGGGGAAAAAAAAAAAAAAGCTTAAGTGTAATATGAAAAACTGCAGCATTTTACACCTTTTGTTCACATAAGCCAGACTTTGGAAAAGATGACAGTCAGGGAATGTTCTTTTCATTTGCAGATCCTGGCCATGAGGTTTGATGCCTCATTTTATTGAAGGGAGACACTGGACCTAAATGGCGCAGCATGACTTTGTTCCTGCCTGGCTTAACTTCTCAACGCCACAGTCGACCAAGGTAACATTCATACAGGTCACCTTCTACAGCTGTGACAATAATGAAAAGCAGAAGTTTTCCCCAGTGTATTGTTGATCTTAAAATGTTTAATTTTAACTTCTTTTGTGTTTCCAAAGAAGACTTTTGGAAACTTACCAAGGTGAAAATTGGTTTTGTTGGCTTTGTTTCAACAAATGTATCCTTTTTTCTAGAAGAATTTCAGAAAAGAATTTTAGAGAAGGAGCAGTCTTTGCATTCAGACATGGAAGTAGCTCAGCGTCTCTACATTGACACTTGAGTGGGATCCCAAGTAGAAAATCATTGAAGAAATGGCCCTAAGTCTGTGAGAGTCAAGATATGATCTTCCACTTGTTTACAATTCAGATATAATTCAGGTTTGATTTATGAAAACAATCTGACGCTTGGTGAATAGAAGATTGATGATAAGCCCTTGAGCTCTAACTCCAAACTCAGAACTACTCATTCTTAGAATCACCAGGTTGGAAGAGACCTACTGGATCGAGTCCAACCATTCCCACCAATTTCTAAGCCATGCCCCTCAGTACCTCATCCACACATTCCTTAAACACCTCCAGGGAAGTCAAGTCAACCACCTCCCTGGGCAGCCTGTTCCATTGCCTAATGACCCTTTCAGTGAAGAATTTTCTCCTTATGTCTAGCCTGAACCTCCCTTGGCGGAGCTTGAGGCCATTCCCTCTTGTCCTGTCACTAGGGAGAAGAGCCCATCTCCCTCCTCTCTGCAACCTCCCTTCAGGTAGTTGTAGAGAGCAATAAGGTCTACCCTCAACCTCTTCTAAACAACCCTGGATTCATTTATTACAACCTTAAAATGAGGGCAGCTTGCCTATCCCCTTCTTTCTAAAACTGGTTCCAGAAGCAACTTAGATTGACCTGGGAAGTCTAATTTGGGACTTCAGCAATCTGTGTTACTTTTGCATCTTGATGGAGACAAACATCTTATTAGCAAATCAAATCATGATGGACAACACTGATGAAGAAGGAAGAATATAGCTTTCACCTCTGTGCTTAAATATGAGGACAAAAAAGTAATTTTAGGATGTTTGATCCATTTAAAACAAACCTCTGAATTTTTTATTGATGAGGTAAAATGAAGAGCAAAAGATTTTTTGGAATCTTATTGCTAGAATGTTTAATGCTTAATGTTTTCTACAGCACTGTAGTTGTTTCAGTCCAAAAGTGCTTTGGCTTACTTGAGTGCCTCTGAGTTTTAGTCACACTGATGAGATCCGGCGTTGCTGTCTGCTCATCTGTTTTTAGAGGCAGTGAAGGAATGAGCATCTGTGTATCGCAGAACGTCTTAAATAAATTTTGCAGAACGTATGTGTTTGCAAAGACTGCTGATATAATCATTGTGTGAGGTTCTCTCAGCTTCTGTGTGAGATATGTAGATTTGTGTGTCATTCTGATCAGGTACACGTGATTGTTGATGTTGTTGGCGAAGCAATGCAAATCTAGATGCTATATTGAAAACTGGTACAGGAATGTGGGTGGGGTTTTTTTCTTTAAGTTGGACTGACTAGCTCTTGCAGTCTCCTAATAAATGCTTTATTACATTGCTTTTTGCTCACTGCAGTCCCCTGCAGCCACCTTTGAGAAACATGGAGAGCATCTTCCACGGGGAGAGGGCCGCTTTGGGGTGAGCCGTAGGAGACACAATTCTTCCGATGGATTTTTCAATAATGGGCCCCTCCGAACTGCAGGAGGTGAGTAGGAAGGATCAGAATGCAACCTGAGAGCAAATGTTTTGGAGTATTCTACAGAAAGAAGAATTTTGCAGAATAGAAACAATATGTTACAAAACTGTACCTTTTGAAAACATCCTATAAGAAAATTTGTGCTGTCTTTTCTCCCATGCCGTGTGCTCAGGTCTAAGGGGTTTCTGTGGTACATGTATGTGCTTTGTGTGGCTTTGGTTGTTTTCCAGTATAATCACACAGTAGCTTAATAAGCTTGGCCGAGAAGTACCTTAGTGAGCACTGACTTAATAACAAGAAAAACAGCCTGATATTTCCAGTATTCTACACACTGTGTTGACTTTTTTTTTTTTTATTTGCATACTTATCTCCTTTTGTCTAGACTGCTGGCATCAGCCATCCCTTCTCCGCCACGATTCTGTAGATTCTGGTGTTTCTAAAGGAGCTCATGTTGGGCTTTCTGGCAGTCAGCCTGGCTGGCATGGTCCCTCGCGGGGCCATGACGGTGTGAACCAGCGTGGTGGAGGAGGAACTGGAGTTCATCGCCACTGGAATGGCAACTTCCATTCTCGGAAAAGTTCCGCCTTTCAAGAAAAGCTGCCTGTTGAATCCAGGGAGGAGAAGAAGGAAGATAAAGAGCAGTTGCAGTTTGAGGAAGAAGACTTTGTAAGTGTGTAGCTTCTCACTAGAAGTGGCAGCTGTGAGAAGTGGCTTTTCAGATCTTATTTTTATTAGCATTGATAAGTGGTGAGGATCTAGAGTTGCATTCTATTCCATGTTTGAGATCACAACAGATTTAACAAAATTATTCCAGTGCTGACAAGATGCTAATTGGTACTTGACGACCCATTGGATAATGGGTTTTGGCGCATTAGTATATTTTGCCAGATGGTTATTGTGAACTAAAGACACCGTTGTAACATGTAAACCAGGTCTTCAGGAAAACCCGTAAGGTGACACTTTGGTCTGTCACAGGAAGAGCAGTTGTACTGACTTTGTGGCTTTGCTTACAAAGCCTTTTTTTTTTTTTTTTTTTTTTGGCTCCTAAGTACATCTGTTCAGCTTATCTTCAGTCTGCCTGCTGTTCCTGTCTCCTGCATTCTGGTACATGTTGATGTTTGTGATAACCTTCCCAAGCTCATTCATGACGTGTTTAGACCTTTTCAACCATCTGTCTTGGATCTTCTGGAATAGTATTTTGTTACCAGAGATACTTTCCTATCTTTCTGTTAATCTGTGGATTGGGATTTCTTGAGCCGATTCTTCCATCAGCATCTCTAGTTCATCAGCTTTATTCTTACCCAGCGTTCTAATTCACGTGATTTTATCAGTATGATAGTCTGTTACATCCTGGCACTATTTTTACTGGATTATGTTTCATTTTCCAGACTTTACCAAATAGTACTTGAACTTAAAACTTTAGTCATTATCCTTCTGCATTCCTTAATGCTCATGCTTTGAGATAGAAGCACCTTTTCTGCTTTATCTTTCCAACTTTTTTTTTTTTTGATCCTGACCCTTGATGAGGATTTTACTGTTATCAGACCACGTGTTTTGCTTTTTGCATCTTGTTTCTTGCTCACTGTCTAGCCTGTTCTTGGCCAGTGAAATGAGGTCAACATCTGCAAGGTCCTGGTAACTCACTCTCTTCACCTGATGCAATTCTCTGACTTCATCTTCAATGCTAAACCTGTTGCTGTCTCCAGTAATGAGAGCTTCTGGCGATACTGTGCACGCTTGTGTGCGTTATCATCTTGAGCTTTTTGCTCTCCTATTCAGCTTTTCTCTCTGGAAGGGTGTTTACAGATGAAATTGTTTTGGGCAGTTTGCTGGCACTGCTTGTGTGCAGGAAGTTAGTAGTTGGAGTGAAATATATGCTACAGAGCTGCTTCGTGCCAAAATCTAGAGTCTCTGCTGAAATTGCCACAGGAGCTATTTTGCTGTAAGCTGTTGAAGTGCCTGGGGAGCGATTGCATGCCCTTGTTCAACTGCTTCTGCTGGGAGTGGTACCCTGCATCACAGGGTGGTTAACACCTGGAAAGCAGTAATAAAGCTTACCTGTAGATGATCTGATTTCTCAAAGTTACTACAATTCAGAATTTCTATAAGCTTGTTCTCAAGACTATCGAAAGCCTGTTGAAGTGCAGAAAGGTATGGGAAAGATTGTTACTGTGCGCTATCGTAGCCTATCTTGTTCCAAATCATTCTTCCATGTACTTATTCATTCTCTTCTTCAGTGCTTAGATGAGTGCTTTTCCCCATCTACACGACTGTTCATTCTGTGATTAATTCCCCCAATATTTTTTAAGGTGATAATGCCACACACTGTCTAGCAGCAAGCTTTGCTAAATAACTCCTGTATTGTCTTTGCTGTAGTGGCAAAACTAACATGTCCTGTGGTCAGGTACAGAGCTGTTAGGCTTGCGCGGCTGACAACAGCAATGCTTTTCTCGAAGCGTCTGCAGAACAGGCTGCCAATCTAAGCTCTCCTGTGGTGTGGGCACCTCTGCCATAAAACTGACCTGTAACTAAAAAATCAAATGCTGAAACAGAGGAATTTCTAGGATTTGGGGCAGGATTTTATGCTATGGTGTGTCATTTTTTCCTTACTCTTATAGAACAGGAATACCTACTATTTCAGAAGCTCATTATTAAAGACTTATGCTGTCACCATAGTAACTAACGTGAAGAATGCATTAAAAATGGAAAAAGATTATTTTGAACCAAAGTTATTTGGGACGGGGGAAGAGGAATAGCTAATCAGGAGCAGTTGTCATTGAATGTTTAGATTTTTTGTACTCTGCTTGGACGCATCTGTATTTGTTTCACTAAGGTGAGTTCTGATAGTGAGTCAAAGATGGGTATGCAGAGAGCACTGAGTTTGCATGCACTTTTGTCCTGAGAAGTGGACTCTGAAGCTTAACACCTATTTACACGTAGCTTTTCTTTCAGTAAATGTAAATATATTCATACCTTTACATAAGGAGCCTAGTGGTGCTTTGGGGGTGGAGTGTTTGGTTAATGCATAATTATTGTATAAAAATATTTGGGAAGTGAGACTGGATCCTTAGTGTACCTGATTTGGATTCTGGTTTGTGCTTTGAGCTGCTGATTAAATACCTAAGTCTTCTATGTGTGTATTGGTTGGTGGAATTTGTAAATTTGTGTGGTAGAAGACTAAAGGACCTGTCCTTGAATCTTCTGATTGTTCTGTTGGACATGTAGCAGAAGTCAAGGAGGATACAAACTTGGGTTTTAGCTCCCTTGTGACAAAGTACTCTTTTCTAATTCAGGTGCTCTTCAGAGAAATCTACCTGGACTCTGGGTTCCTAGAAGCACAATGTTTTGTTAATACTGGGGGGCTTTTGATTTATGCATTATAATGACACACTCGTTTGCATTGTCTTTCTACAGCCATCTTTGAACCCAGAAGCTGGAAGACACAGCAACCAGAACAAACCTTTAGGAACACCTTCTGGAGTATGGGGTAGGTAAAGGTATTTACATTGCTGTTCAGAATGCTGATGCTGTAACCAATGTTTAAATGATAGTTTTTCCACCCAGAAAGATTTTATAGATTTAAGTGAAATGGACAGTTTACAGCTTCCTCTCCTTTGTTGTTTTCCTTCCCCAGTCATCACTAATGTCTTGGCCTTTTTTTCTACTTGAAACTGTGTTTGTCATAAAAAAACTGCTGGTGGCAGTCACGTCACTGTTCTGCATTTGCTTCCCGCATTACTGCAGTTAGTTTTACACAGACATCTCCTGAAAGGCAGAGCAGACTTGAGTGAATTTGACATTAGTTTCTGACTTGATTTTCATGTTATAAATACAGCAAAACTGTCATAATTGTGGTTTGGATCTAGTCGATTTTTTTAAAAAAAAAAAAAAAAAAGCAAACTCGGAGTGGCTTTGCTTTTGATTCTGATGTGATATGTGGAAAAAATAGAAATGAGTGAAACAAGGTTTCAGTTCCAGCTACTAAATACAGGTCTGTTAATTGCTAGTTAAGATGTAGCTAGGTTAGTTGGGTTAGGTACTGTAAACACTACAAGTAGAAACAAAATTCAAAACCACATCCTGCTGTGGTACCAGATTGTATTCTTTTTGTATGTTTGTCAGCTAATCTGCTCCAAAAATAATAACAATTAGTGTTTATAGTGCTTGTAAGCTGTTTATACCACAACTATTGTTGAATTGTTCTGCTCCTGTGAATCTGTTGATTTGACCTAAGAAATTTCAATTGTGCTTGTTTGTCAAAGCTCTGTCTTTTGAGGTATGTGTTTTATCAAATGTTTGTGCTGTCTTAGGGAATTAGCAAATCTGATTCATGGCTGCTCAAAAACGTGCAATCGATTCTGTTTCCTGAGGTATTCTAGAAGACTGTTAGGTGATGTCACTGTAGGTTTTTTCCTTTTGGCACGATGGGAGCGGTTGTGGTTAAATGAAAAAGCATTGAACTTTGACGACCTCATCCAGTATCTTTGCTCAAAGCTGAAATGACAGGACAGCTGATAGCAGTTTCGGAATCAGATATGTAGCATCTAAGATTGAGAGAGGAGAAACTGGAGTGCTACATTGAAGTTGTTATGGAACTATGAAACTGAACATTTGTATTTCCAAATTTTGTTTTATTTTTACAGAAAATCCCCCTAGTGCCAAGCAACCTACCAAGATGCTGGTCATCAAAAAGGTTTCAAAAGAGGATCCTGCTGCTGCCTTCTCAGCTGCATTTACATCACCTGTTTCTCACCTGGCAAATGGCAACAAAGCCACCACCATTGTCCCAAGTGTCTACAAAAATCTGGTTCCTAAACCCGCAGCTCCTCCTTCCAAGGTACAGGGGTTTCCAAACAAGTTAGTGAACCACGGATCAAGGGAGAGCTCCCTTCCTTGTCAAGGGAATCAACCCCTAACAGACAGCAGGAGTTGGAATCCAGTAGTTGCTGGGGCAGTAGCCTTTCACAGTAGAGGTCTGGACTGATAAAAATGTTGTTCCCTGTTAAAAGGCCATTTGATATTCTCCATGTGGAGAAGTAACCTATTTTCTGACCGCACTTATGTCTGTTTGAATGGAGTATGCTCTTCTGTGTTAGACAAATCTTTATCTTAATTAGACAAAACAAACAGTGCTGGAGAGGTGGAATGTGTGCCACCATGTGCTCAAATGGTTCATGTGACTGCCTTTAAAAAATCTTTATTGGGTTACAATACTTTGATGTGTTTAAATACAATTGAGGCCAAGATCAGATTAGATTGTAACATCCTGCAATTTAGCTCTAATTTAGTTGAGCCTTAAAGACAACGTGGAGAAAGGAATGGTGTTTTTGCTGTAAGTCTTTTAGTAAAATATAGAAGGAGTGTAGTAGTTTTTTTGTTTGAGTTCTAGGCTTTATCTTGTCCATTATTGCAGAGGATCTCCATGTATAGAGACCCTAGAAACTTTGTAGGAGTAATAGTGAAAGTATTCAGGAACCTGAAGAAAATTATTAGCTAGGTTGTTCTTTAAAAAGGTTTCCAAATACTTTGAGTCTTAAAGCTTATTAATTATTAATGCCAACTGTGATATTCCAACAAGATCTTCTCTGTAATTAGAGTAGATTAGTATTACACACTTCAAAGATAAAAGTGAAGTAGGAAGGATTAATAACTTTTCGTGGAAGAATGCAAAGTTGGAGATTCTTTCCCTTTCCTAAATTAATCTTAATTCAGATTCTGCCAATGACAGGAAAAATTTAAGTGGTTCCATTTATTATCGAATGATCCTAATTTAAACCTTTAATTTGAAAACCGATTTCCTTTTCAGTAAGATGTGATAAATCAGCCTAATGGAAAGGTTCTTAGTAGAGTTGTGCATTTCACATACAGTTTTCAGTCCATATGCGTATTTGTTTAGCGTAGTTAAACACACTGCAATCTCGGATGGATCAGGAACCTTCTGTGGCTTTTATTTTTACTTGTACAACTTGATTGATGTATATGTATGTACAGTCTCACCTGGGTATAGTCTGGATGTTTTGAATGGTCTTTGAAACAAAAAACCAAAGGCACAGTTTCTGTCCAGACTGTTTCTTTTTGATGCTTCAAAGTAAACAGACTTTAGTGAACAGGAATGCATAAAGCTTTTTTGTATTAACCGCCGTGGCGTGCAGCGATAACTTGTGAGCTCTGAAAGTTTTTGTTGTACCAACCGCAGAGGCTGAGAGATTGAAACGCACTTCTGAAAGCAATTACGTATCTGTTGTTACTGCTGGTCTTGATAGACCTGCTACTTGAAATTGTAGAATTTTGACATAAAAATCTTCTTAGCCATTATTCCTTGCTGTGCATTTGCCATTGTGTTTGTTTTGGTGACTTCTAAAGCCCATAGTCATGGGTTGTTCATTCACTGTGTCTAGAAAAGCTGCTCTAAAAGCTTTTCCTCGCTCTGTTCTGAAAGTAGACCCTTTAAGTTTTGATTCTTTGAATGAAACAAACTCGGAAAAATAATTTTATAGATAATTTGAAAAATTGTATCTCTTTATCTAAGACAGCCTTTTGAATGGAGTATGGAAGTTCAGCTTACATGAAAAATAATGGTAGGGTTTCCTTGTTAGCTTGTTTTGCATGTTACATAGCTCTCATTTGCATTCCAGATTGTGTATCTAGATCTAAATTGGAGATTATGGCAGTATGTAATGCTGGCTGCCCACGTTCCTTATAATTAAGTACTTGGTAGGCCTGGATTACACCTGGATTCATACCTTAGGTATTGCAGCATTGATGACGTATAAAATGCTATTTGACTAGTGGAGAAGATAGGGACTTTTGATATGTAGCCCAAGAGATCAGTTACATTAAGCAGGATGGGAATATGTACTTAGTGATTTGGATATTAAATTTAACATACATATTGGCGTGGGGTGCTGGGACTGTTGGCGGAGCAGAGTCTCCTCAGTGGCTTTGGTTAATGAGTGGTGACTATTAGCTAAGCTAAAAAGTGAGAGGTCTGTGCATCCTCAGCACATAATGCAGTCGTTGAAGGTCTGTAAATCTGCAAACTATTCCTATTGATATTTGTTTCCAGTTGTTGTATGGGTGTAGGGATCTGTCTTAAGGATTTGTCTGAGCTGCTGCCCCTTCATGGAAGCTGGGAGAACAACAAGCAGCAGCCAGGAGCTGAGTATCTGACCAGCACAAGCACTGAGTCTGCAGAGAGAAACTTGTTGTAGCAGCAGTTCTCTGCCCTTATTTTAGTACCAGACAATATTGCACGGATCAGGATACTTTCTGGGTTTGAAAGGAATGTTTGGAATGTGTGCTGTGAATGTTGAATAGTCCATTCAATAATGTGGACTGCTTTTTTTTTAAGTTGGAGTGAAGAGTAATGCTGGTGGCCTCACCTGCTGATTTATTTATCTTAAAAATTAATAAAATAACCCAGTGGAGAGTGGGAACATTCCAAAATAATGGCTTCTACTCTCATTGCTTGCAGAGTGCAAGATCTGTTGCCTCACTTAATCCCACTTGTGTGCAAGTTGTTTTTGCTAGTGACTTGAAGCTGGCTTCAGAAGCCTAGTGGGTTGAAAGAACCAGTGTGTTTTAATACTCTCACACCAGTATTTCTCATGCTACTTGATACAAGTTTCTTGTTTGGATCATTTTTTAAATACTGTCACTTGACAGTGTTTGGCCTTGGTTGATAAGAGAGGCTCAAGAATAATATTCCAAGTAACAAAAACTTATCTTGAAGTCTTTCTTTTCAACCAAATTGTCAGTGTATTTGAAGGGATCCTGTAGAGCATTCAGAACAAAACAGCAAGTGCTCCTGCACTTTAGTGATCTGGCTGTTTTTTCTTTTTTTTTTTTCCCCATTTCTGTTGTTGGTGCTTGATCAGTGCAGTGATGGACACTTTCAAGGCCGTAGGAAATAAATAATTTGCGTTATCAGTCTGGACAGAATTCTTACTCAATGTACTTCTTCCCTGCACAGCGGAGGTTCCTGTCAGGCGATGCAGACCCATTCTTTGTGGCATACAGAGTTCCCATATGAAATGTGAATTTAATTGGGATTTTTAACTTCCCCTCTGTGACCAGCTGTAAGGTGCATTGCATTACTCAGTGGTGATTCCAATTAATGAAGAACAATGCTGGATTTTCTTTTTGAGCTCTAGCAGTGTCTTGGTGGAGGGTAGTGCCCATAAAGCAGAATCGTGTGCAGTTTGGGGAAACAGAAGATGATGAGGGGAAATAATGGGTGTCAACGTAAACTTGCTGAAATTGTTCTTGAGGAGGAAAGAAAAAAAATCCACACAACAGCCAACATAGTATTTATTCGTTTTACTACTTGCAAGCAATCCCTTCTTGTGCCTTACCATTTACTGTCCAGTATTCTGTGCTCTCTCCAATATAGCCAAGTCCATGGAAAGCCAACAGAAGTGAACATAAAGCAGGCTCGCTTTCCTCCAGCCGTGACTCTGCCTTTACCAGTCCAGTGTCTGTAACCAAACCAGCGGTACTGGCGAGTAGCTCAGTCCTCACCTCTCCCAAAGAGGTAAGGGTTTGGGGACAGGGCAGGAACTTGCATCAATATGCCTTATTGTATCTTAAATATAAGGTCCTCTCTGTACATGGTGCACCTGCCTTTGCATCCTTGAAGGGCAACTCACTTGCATATTCTTAGCACATTCTGCCACATCTGATATATGATAAATAAAGATGGAGTTTACCTTGGATATAAAGCCATTGGTGTTTGACCAAATGTATTGGAATTTCCCTCCAATATGAAAACTAACAATGCTTTAAATGGTGTTACATAACTAGACGTATGTAGCCTTGGTGTTATCAGGGTGCAGATACCAAGAACTGGTGTGAACAGGAAGATAAACTGATTCCCGTGCTGTTCTTTAATGTGGGAAAAGAAAGAGGAATATTGTCTACCTCATTTCATTTCTCTAGGAGAGCAACAACACAAGCAGTGAGCTCTGAAAGGGCTGACTGGGTTTAATGTGTGTACATCTCTCTTTAGCTGCAGAGTCTGATTTTAATTGTGGTGGTGTTGGGAGTTGAGGTGAAAACTAACTTGCCTTTGCTTTTGATCTGAAGTAAGGACAGAACACCCTGCATATAAACCTGTTAATATTTCAGCAGTAACTGCAACAAAACACATTTTGGCCAGCGTTTCTGTGCATCATTTTATAGCTTATATGCAAAATTCTGATTTGGAACTTGAAATTCCACAGAGCTCTATAGGAAAGTGACACTAACTTTTTCTCCTCTGCTTCTGGGAATCAAAATTCAACAGGTTTGTAAAAACAAACAAAAAAAACCCGCTGATAACTGGCCTATTCAGATAATTTGTTAATTACATAACATTCTCTATTTTCTTGTAGAGAAAGTTATTTATAAAGTCAGAATGGAGGTAAAATTGAGTTTCCATTCAGGACTATTTCTAAACCTTGGCTGTAACTGTCTTCACCTAAAATGTAGAAATTAGGTCTTGGTACCTTGGCAGTTCTGTACAGTGGCCATCTAGCAAAGAGCTCTGGTGCTTTAGTAGAGTGTTCCAAATTACCAAAAGACATGTAATTTTTTGTGTCCTTTGTCCATTATTACCTTCTGGCACTGCAGTCAAAATAATTGCCATGTCGAGAGCTTTAATTTTGTTACTACACTAGCTTTTTATTCTCATATTCAGTTGTATGTCTGTTGCCATTGCTGGTTTGTTCCTTACTATGTTGAATTAGGCAGTATCTGAAACTGAATTTTTTTTTAATTTTTATAGGGTGTGTGTCCTGTGTGAGGTTCTCTGCTGTAATATTTTGTGGTAGACTCCAGCATTGATTGAGAGATTTACATTGCCAAGGAGCAAAATAAATGTATTCGCGGCCATGCAAATTGGCTTCTAGGGATAGCAAAAATTTAGAGTCAATAATGCTAGGTGGAAGAGCAGTGTGCTGCTTGGAGAAGTGGTGAATGTGCAAGACCAGTCAATATTTTGATGGGAATTTGACAGTACAGGTTTTTTGAGGGGTTAAGAGCCCACCCATGAAACAGTGGGTGCTTGAAAGGTGTAATCACCCTGAACAGGACTTAAAACTCTCTAATATTCTACTTTCTTGGCCTAGAGTCCTTCCAGCACCACCCCTCCCATCGAGATCTGCTCTTCACGCTTGACGAAGCTGATGCGCCGTACCACTGATAAAAAGAGCGAATTCCTGAAGGCACTGAAAGATGACAGGAACGGGGAGATAACAGAGAACAGAGAATGTGACAAGCTGGATGATGTAAGATCACTGTCCTTGCTGTATATATGATCACTTTGTTTAAGGAGTTGGGTACTGCAAAAAAAACAGAGCAGTGTACGTCACACAGGCTCTGGAGGAGGTAAGGAATGACTTCTGTTTGTCTGGCACACGTGCCAGCAGAGGTAACACAGCACTGTGAGAAAAGGAGGTGCGTAATGTGATGAAATGCAAACTAATAAGAAATTAAGTGGAAGGGAGCATCACCTGATGATGAAGGTAATCTAGATTTTTGCAAGGATTCTCCAAGGGGTGGAACAATACCATACTCTAACATGTTGAATTGCTTTCAAACCTTCCTGTCAAACTACGTCCACAGGGTAGTTGAATTTGGTGCTTGTGAATGGAGAGAGTGGCTTGGGCCTCTAAATACATAAGTCTGTGGCTTAATGTGTATGTAAAGGCCGTACCTGGGAGTATTTCATTCTCATAGTTTTTATTCTCACTCTGAAGCCACTGGTGATGCCTTTGTAATGCCAGCACTTAGTCCCTTGTCTCAGAAGTGCTGTCCACAAAGTATCATTCATATCACACTGTGTTGTCACAGCCAGATAGAAGTTGCTTTCAACCGTTGTCAGTCCAGGCTCTGTAAAAAAACACAGACTCAAGGTGAAAGCCTTTACTTCCAAAAGCAAAAGCTTGAACTTGGAAGTGTGCTGTCGGCACAGTCTCTGCAAGTACGCCTTGATGCTTTTATTTTCCTTTAGATGGAGAGCAACAGCACACCAGAACCAAAGGAAAACTGGGAAGAGAACTGCCATCAGAATGGCCTTTCTCTTCCTTTGCCGGAGGAGGGAGAAAACCTCTCTCATTCCTTGGAAGCAGAACACAGGTGAGTAAACCGGGGGCAGGGGGAAGTTGGGGTAAGAAAGGTGTAAGGAATAAAGGTGGGCAAGTCCTTGGACTGTGTGAGGAGAAGGAAGAAAGGGGACTCTCTGGGAAGCAGCAGCAGCTTTGTGTGTGTACTGAGCTAGAAGTGTGTGGGCCTCATGACTGGTGCCGGACAGGGTGGAGTCCTATAGAAAATAAAGCAGGGCACTGATGACAGCTGAGCCAAGACTTTGCCAAGGTGTATAATTAAATTCCTGTGCTTCTCTAGTACCACATCTGTGTGTGTTAATGCTGCCTAGATACTTACCTGCCCACAGCAGTGGTGAGCACAAAGCTAGTGATTCTGGTTAATTTATAATCAGGTGTCCTAGTCTGAAGACTGAAGGTGCACCCGTGCAGGCACAGAGTGCACTTTGTCTGCACTTAAGACTCCTGTACTGCTTTAAATGCTGTAAAAGTCAAAGAGAGCTAAGAAAACATTTACCTGCTATCTCAGCTTGTATCTCTCTTCAGTGAGTAAGCAGTGTGTGAGCATCTGGTGTAAGTAGATAGTAAGTTTTAAGAGAATCCCAGGCTGCAGTACTGGTTTGATTGCCTCCTGTCCTCCTTCAGTGTCCTTGGGTAGAACTTCGAATTTGCTTTCCTTCTGCCAGACTGGTTGTTTACCCATTGAGCAGGACTGCTGATGATTAAATATTTGTAAAAGACATCGAGTATGAAAAACATTGGGTAAACACAAAGCACCATTGAAGTGATCTCTCCTATAGAAGATTCCCTGGTGGACTGGGAGTGATTTAATACAAAACCTTGTGCTTTGTGGACAAAATGTTCTCTCCTTTGCTGTTATTCCCTTGTTTTAATTCTTGTACCTCTTTTATTTTTCTCCACAAATCAGGTTATTAAAAGAAATGGGATGGCAGGAATATCCTGAAAATGATGAGAACTACCTTCCCCTCACAGAGGATGAACTTAAAGAGTTCCAAATTAAATCAGAGCAGGTACGTTCCCAGCTCTTTCTGCTTGTGACCCCTCTTCTTCCTCTCGCTTCTCATGCAAGTCTTCTGTGGTGTAATTCTTAAGGAACACAGGGAATTGAAGTGAGACTGTAGTGCAACCGCTGACTGCATTATCTGTGCAGAGCATGTGTATGCAGTTAAATCTACAGTTTGTGTCTGCAGATGGTTAGTGACAGTTACTCTCTGTACTTCTGCTTGTTTTAAAACTTGCTTTCATTCCTACAGCGAAGAAGAAACGGATTTGGGAAGAACGGATTTCTTCAGGGCCGCGGCTCCAGCCTGTTGTTCCACTGGAGAAGCACTTTTAAGACAAAGATTGAGGACTCAGACACAGAAACTAGTAGCAGCGAAACGTCAGATGACGATGCCTGAAAGTGGGCACAAGAAAATTAAAATAAATAAAACCAACCCAATAAACTCAGTTCATAGTTCAACACGTGTTTTGGGTTGTATAAACTAAACAGAGTTTATTTTGTCTCCAGTCTGTTCAGTTTTTTCTTCTGTTGTTGATACTTCATGCACAAGGGAAATAATTGTATCCCAAAGAAAAGAGAAATTGGCTTCTTTAGCTTTTTCTTTTGGTTTTGCCCTAATGCTTAATAGAAGTTTGTGCAGCTAGCAAGTTTTGACAGAAATCCCTTGTGGGGCAGTGCACAAGTTCAGTCTTGTGAGTGGGATCCAAGTGGCTGACTGATCTTTGCAACAACAAGCTTCTAACAGTGCCGCCCGCATTACACGATGTGGTGCGGTAACAGTGTGCTAAAACAATCATTGTCAATGACAAAATGGCTATTGAAGTTCTAATTATGTTAAATTAATGCTAATAACATGGATTTTTTTATTTTATTTTATTTTTTTTTTTGGCGGCTCGGGGAGCTTCATCACTTAACCAGGCGTTTGTGGTTTTCTTTTTTTGGGTACAGCTGTAAAATATTTGGATATAGGAATTGTTTGTGTTCTTCTTGCAGCCTTGATATTCAGGGTGGATTGTAAAATATAAATTTTTTGTGAGATTTCAAAGATTAAGATTATTTTGATAACATTATTTACAGATTTAAAAAAGTGACTATCACCTTTAGTCTGTACGAAGGCAAAAAGCTACTGGATCAGAAATAACTAACTTGGAATAAATATTTTGCATCCGTTTGCCAATTCTAATTGTCTTTCTTATGTGAGAGAAGCTTTCCTCTAAAGGGACCTGCAACCTTGGGGGTTTAATAGCACTGGGGATAAATCTTTTCTTCTCCCGCTGTATTTTTCCACTTGGCAAACATTGCTGTAGCGCTGAGGCTGCAGGAGCTAAATTCTTCCTTTAAGAAGGGAGAGGCGAAACAATGGGGAGATGACAGCATAGGTTTGGTGTTTTAAAAACTATAAATGAAAGAAAATACTTCAAGTTTTCTTCTGCTCACGCAGTTGGCTTTTTTTTTTTCTCTCTCTCTCTCGCTTCATACAAAACGGTGAAGCTCAACCAGTTGGTGTCACTTGTTCCTAGTGCAATGCTGCTGTTCATGTTCACACCGTGGCAAGGGAATGTCTGGATCCAAAGCTGTTTTCATTGAAATCTTTTTTAAAAATTCATGAAAACATTTCTATTAGATTAAAGAGGATTTTACAAACAACTCAGTTGTGGCCTAAGCTATTTCAGTGTCTGTTTGTACGCAAATGTTTTGGATTGGAAAGCTTGGTGTGGTTGTGCACTTGAGTGCAAGTGGGTTGGATGGAACTGCACATAGAATATGGAATCCTGGTCTCGTTGACCCATAGGGATTTTGCTTGGGATCTTTTTACTGCACTCCTGACCCCGTGTGGAGAAGACATATGTGCAGTAAAGTTATTGTTATTGCTCACCTGGGCTCCAGGGTGAGTGCTCTGCGACACCAGAGCGTCTGGGTTCATACTGGTGCTCAGATCCCTGTGTGAGGGAGTCGGGAGGTTCTTCATCATGAGAAGCTGGATTTTGCTTCCTGGGTCTCTCTGGCAAGCACTTAGTCTCTATAAAGACATCTCATGGATCATATCGTTCCTTTGGAAGGTCCTGCCACTCTGGTCCTATCACACGTAGCTTCTGTTTGAGGAGGTTTATTCTTTTTTTGAAACTTCTTATTTACATTGAAGCAACGAACGATGCGTTGTTGTCAAGAAATGGGGTAAGTTTAAGAAGTCCTTTGTATGAACTCTTTGTCGATGGCCTCTTATACTGGGCAAACTGGGTTGCTGAACAATTTGTGTCTGGATGGGGAGGGGGGACAGGAAAGTGGGAGGAGGATGTGTATGACCCAAGAGTTCCTCGTGTTATGTCTTCCTTCAGTGTCTGTGCCCCAACCCTCTTGAGGGGGATGTGCATGGTTTAAACCCCATTGGAACCTTTTGAGGCCTCTGGAGAGGGCAAATGCCTGTAAGTCGCGCACTGACTTTGTCCTGAGCACAGTCCGGGGTGTCTGGAATGGTGGCAAAGGGGAAGGAGGCCCTGCAGCACCCCAAGGAGAGCAGGGATGGAGGGAGGGGGATCGGTTTGGGGAGAAGGGGGTAGAGCCCCGAGCAGGTGCTGGAAAGGGGGCAGGGATGAGGAGGGCAGATTCTCATTAACCTAAAGCCTGTGTTGTGTAGTTTTAAGCTGCTGCAGAGGATAAGGAGCATTTCTGGGGCAGCCCAGGGCCAGACAAGCCCACACCAAAGGCTTTGAGAAGGAGAAGCGCTGCAGGGGCTGGGGAACCTCTCTCTGGTCTGCTGGGGGTGGCTTAACTGGCCGAGTTCCATTTTTGTCCCTTTCTCAGCGCCTGTGTTAGACGCTGGTGATCGCCAGGGGTGCGGCTGCCCTCTCTCACCCATCCCAGCTTAGCAACGATGACTCCAAACACCGCAGCCACTGCCACACAGGTCTGTGCACCCTTCCTCAGCCACACTGGGGACAACCTGAGCAGGAAGAACCCTCTGCCCTGGCGGTGACCCCTCTGAGTGCCCCTAATCCTACTCTGCTCTCCAGGCATGGGTGGCTTCCGCTGCCCCCACTGCCACATGGCCTTCGGCTCCCGCTGGCTGCTGCAGGCGCACGAGAAGAAGCTCTGCCTGGGGATGCCGTTACCTGGTGGCTCCCGTGCCCCCGAGGGGACCTCGGCGCAGGATGCTTCGGTAGGGCCAGGCAGGGTATGCTGGGGTATGGGTGCTGGACTGGGCTGTGCTGTCCCCACACCACGCAGGCAGCCTCGGTGCCACCAAAGATTGTTGTATTAACCAGGTTTTTTGTTGTTGTTTCCCCCCCCCTTTTCCTTCCCATGTGCTTCTGTGAGGTCGGAGCATCCCAGCACAGGGACCGCACTGAGCGCCCCCAGCTCCTGGGGCTCCCAAGGGGACACCGAACGCAGGAGGCTCCCCTGGGGGATGTGCTGACCCCCCGTGAGAGGCTCCTGCTCCGCGCAGCCGATCCTGCTGCCACAAGGCCTCCAGCAGCAGTATGGTGACTCCTGGGCCCCAGGGTGGGCATTAGCCCCATGTCTAGGGGGTTTCAGCCCCTCCTGTCCCTCACAGTCCCCTGTGCGGCGAGCGACCCCACCACGGGGACACCGGCCAGAGCTGCAGGAGGCCCACGAGCGCCATGTGGCTGAGATCCGGGAGAGGACAAGGCAGCTGGAGCAGCAGAGAGAAGGTGGGGAGCTGGGGAGCAGCTGACCGGAGCAGGGCTTGGGGGGCTGAGCCCTCTCACCCCTCGTCGTCCCGCAGGGCTGAGCCGGTGTCTGGCAAAGTCTCGACCTGAGAGAGAGGAGCCAGAGCTGAGCCAGGTTCCAGAGGGGCTGGATCCTGTGGGATGGCTGTCGCATCAAGGGTGAGTCCCTGCTACATCAGGAAAAAGTATTTCACAGAAAGGGTCACTGGGTACTGGAACAGGCTGCCCAAGGAGGGGGTTGAGTCACCTTTCCCTGGAGGTGTTTAAGGCACGGGTGGACAAGGTGCTGAGGGACATGGTTTAGTGTTTGATAGGAATGGTTGGACTTGATGATCCAGTGGGTCCTTTCCAACCTGGTGATTGTATAATCCTTGGGGAGTCTCATCCCCACCGTGTGCCTCCCCAGGGCGGCACTCTGCCTCGATGCCCTCCTGCCGTCTGCCGGGCCGCTTGCAGCTGAGGCCAGGTGAGGGGCTGCAACCCTGGGGGATCCCAGCCCAGCCTCCCCGCAAGATCCTGACTCCAGGTTGCGACAGGGCCCTGCGACTGTCCTACCTGCGTGCCGGAGGGCATCACCCCCCAACCCTGGCAAGGCTCCTCCAGCTCCAGGCAGAGGCCACGGCACTGGAGACGGGAGCTGGGAGGCGACAGAAGAGCAGGAGGCCAGGTAAGGGCCAGCGCCATCCCAGACCCCAGTCCCCACCACCAGCGGTTGAGGCAGCACTGACTGTGCCAGCAGAACCCTCCAGCGCTGGGGCGCGTGACCTGGACACGACGCTGCTGGCCCTGGAGCTGGGGAACCGGCAGCTGGAAGATGAGCTCCTGGCACTGAAGATCAGGAGGGAGAGAAGAGCAGATGCTGGTATTTGACAGGGAACAGGGAAAGGACAGTCTCCTCACAATGTCAGAGCCCTGGGGAACCAGCATCACACCAGCGTTTGCAAGAAGATCTGGGGTGGGAGCTGGCAGGGGGCTGCACATGGCAGAGAGGGAGCGCGGGGTGGGTGTCTGTGTTCAGCAACAGCGCTTGGTGGCTGGCTGGGGGCGGAGGGGGGGTCGCCCACACAATGTTCCTGTGGAACATCAGTGAGAAATTGAATCAGGGAATGGTTTGGGTTGGAGGAGATCTCAAAGCCCAGTTGGTTCCACCTCCTACTGGACCAGGCTGCTCCAAGCCCTGTCCAGCCTGGCCTTGAACACTTCCAGGGATGGGGCAGCCACAGCTTCCTCAGCTAACTTAGCCCAGGGCCTCACTGCTCTCAGTATGAAGAATTTCTTCCTTATGTCTGATCTAAATATTCCCCTTCCAATTTAAAGCCACCCCTCCCCCTCATCACTCCATGTCCTTGGAAAAAGTCCCTCCCCAGCTTTCCTGAAGCCCCTTTCAGTCCTGCAAGCGGCTCTAAGGTCCCCTTGGAGCCTTCTCCTCTCCAGGCTGAACAACCCCAATGTTCACCCTTGTCCTGGCAGTGTGAATGGGACCCAACCCCGGGAGACATCAGGGGAAAGGGCTCCTGGACTGGATATAAACCCCTCGGTGACAAATTCCCATTCCCCAGGCTCCCAGGCAGCCCAGCGGCAGGCGGAGGCGCTGGCCCAGCTCCAGGCAGAGGTGGGGATGCTGCGATGCCAGGCGGAGCGAGCCGGGGCATGGCTGCCTCCTGCTATCCTCCCACCCCCCCTGGCTCCCCGATTCCCACCGGCCCTGGCTGCACCAGAGCTTTTCACGGTACAAGAGCCTCGTCCCGGGCTATTTCCAGGTCTCTAGATGGTAGGGGAGACGGGGTCAGGCTGCTGGGGCAGATGGGACGATGAGACTGGAGCTACAGGCTTGGGGAGACGATTCAGGAGCTGCTGTGGGGATGTGGGTGCTCCACGGAGCCAGGACCACCAGGGCAGGTTTTCCCACTCTGGGTACTGACCTACAGGCAGGATTTGCTCACAGGGTGTCTGGGCAGCTCCTGCTGCTGCCCGTGGGGGGACGGGGATGGGAACCCCTCCTGTTATCATTTTTTTCCTTTTCTAGGAGCCCCTCAGGTCGTTTGGCCCAGGCAGCTCCTCTGCTCCCAACCACCCCCCTCTCCCCTCCCGTGTCCTCCTGGAGCGCTTCATGGACTTAGAAGACCCTGCTCCTGTTGAGGAGCCGCTGGCACAGCACAAACCTCCCCCTAGGTGAGCTGGAAGCAAACTGTGCCCCTGCCTCCCACCGAGCTGGAGCAAGGAACCAGGGCTTTAACTCCGTGTGTGCTAAAGAGATGGCAAAGTATGGTATTTTCCTCTTTCCTCACCTTCCCACCAGCCTTTTCTAAGAGAAGCCTCAAGAAACATGCACTGTTCAGCCCCACTAACCAGCAAATTCCAGAGCAATGCTTTCTCCACTGTGCTGGAGATGATTCTGGGTGGTTATTAAACAGCTTCAGGTTCTTCCTGTCTCTTTTCGGTCTTTCTATATCCATAAGCAGATATACTTTTGGCCCAGAGCAGCCTCCCAGGGCCTGGGGTTCACTCAGTGCCAGGATCCATCCTCCCTCCTCCCACACTCCCTCCTTCTCCACAAACACGGGTAGAAAGGGAGTAAGGTGGAGGCTGCATAGAGCTGAGGATCTGCCTCAGCCCTCTCCTGGCTGTTAGGAAGAGTGTGCAGGGGCCAGACAAGCTCTTATCAGCCTTCCCCAGGGTGTTCAGGCTGTTCAAGGCCAAGAGAGGCACCACCACACCAGGCTCAGCCTCAAAAGAAGCAAAGGGGGCAGGAGCATCTGCTTACAATCTTTATTGAAGTCATACAAAAGTTGCCAAAAAGTGAAAAAATACACTATATACAAAACCATTTTCCTTTTAAGAAGGAGTGTCCAAGGTTAAAGAATTATCATACTGTGCTTTCAACTGCAGCCCCTGATTCTGCTTGTGGCCTTTTCTCTGTCTAAAAGAGAAGAAAAAGGTTTTGTTTTTAAAACACAAGACACGGTCCCACAGCATCAATTTCATGCAACAGTCCAAGGCTTGTGCAATTTGAAGACTTAACTGACAACATATGCTTTGCTGGTCCTCAAAGTCCAACACTGCCCTAAAATATTGACCTTAACAGCTGCAGCCCAGGCAGGAAGAGTTAAAACCCAGGAGTATTAAGAAATGCTTCAGGTGGAAAGGCCCTGGGCCACGGGTCAGCCCAACTCCAACCCCCAGAGCATGTTCCCCTCCCACCCTACCAGGTTCCAAGTCTCCATAGACAGCATCTTCCCAGCTCAGTGAACAAGACCACAGCACAACATGCATCCCACCAACTGGGGAACATTCCCCATGTCATCTAGGAAGCTTTATGAAGACCAGCAGGCGATAACCCAGTACATCTACCAGGCACAAACTGATGCAGAAAACAAATAAGCAAGCACAGCACAGACTCCTGACTCAGCTGCCCACCTCCTCTTCCATTTTTTCTGCAACCTCATTTCCACTGGGGGCAGGGTCACCGCCACCATTGACAGCCGGCTCTGGTTTAGATTTCTTAGCTTCATTGTCTCCCTGGTGAGTGTCCTCCTCTGGCTTCCTCTGAAGACAAAATTGTTTAAGTCTTCACTAGGTACAAATTAAAGGTTAAGTATTTTTTAGAATGTTAACATTTAGGTGTCACTGCACATTATGTATCCAACCTCTGCTGGCCAGGCCTAAGGCAGATGCATCAGTGCCAGGATTTAAGCAAAGTTCTGAAGCTTTGGCACAGGTCTCTACCACAAAGGATCCCCAGAGACATTACTCAGGTGCCAGTATTGACAGTGCTGAATTATCTTTAGCTTCTCAAGGAATCCTGCAATTGCTGAGCCAGGTAACAGTTGAAAGGGGCAGGTTTAGGGCATCAACAACACTAGATCATCTGTGCAAAGCAGCCCCAACTTGTCCCAGGTGAATACAGCACAGTCTCGGCTCTGCCACAGCAGCATAAAATAGAAACCAAGATCCCAAAGAGGAAAATTTTAATTATATTTGCAATCAGTTCTACAGAAAAAAAAAAAGCCATACACCTTTAAAAGGAGCCTGGTGCTTAGTACATTTCTTCTCAACAAGAGGCAGTTTATCATCACTACCATCTGACTGGCTTTGTTACAAGCCCAATTCTCCATTTCCACTTGGAAAGGGAACCCAACTCAGCCTGGTTGCTTGCCCTTTTCTTATGGTCTGCAGGTGACGCTACCCTTGCAGGTCCTCAGAGGGCAAATTCCAAGTGTGCCTGCAGGAGCCACACGACTTGGCTCAAAATTAAACTGGTGCGGGTCATGCAGGGCACTGAACCATCAAGAAGGAAGCTGGATGGTTCCCAGACTGATTGGCTCCCAGTGGAAAGGAGCTCCCATGTGCTATTATTTCTGGTGTTTCTTTTATAGTGTTTCCCACCCCACTATAGTTCTAAGTAAAGAAAAAAGCTTTAAGATAACAAATCCAGTAACAGAGCAAGCCAGAGGCACTCAAAGCGTTGTACGAGTCAGTTCTGGACTCACTTTTTTCCTGACAAGGTGGGAGATGTCTGTAACACACTGAGATGCACCATCAGCTGCTTTTCTCACTGGAATCTATTACAAGACAGATATTGACACATGAGTAACAGCAAACAGTAATCCTTAGAGCAGACAGGAATTATCAACACCCATCTTTTAATTAACTTACTGTGGAAACAGAGCCACTGTCTTCGCTTTGTGCAAAGCCAGATGTAGTTCCAACCTTAAAAAAAAAAAAGCAGAAGGAAAACACTGAAACAAGTTCTGACTGTCCAGTCACACAAAACCATGCAAAGTAGTTTAGAAAGGGATAGAAAATCCAACTCCATGTCTCAACACTGCATTCTTCTCCTGCCCTTACACACAGGGCAGACAAAGCTCAGAGCGATGCAACACAAGGAGGATGTTGAGGCTCTGGAGTGAATCCAGAGAACAGCAACAAAGCTGGTGAGAGGGCTGGAGAACAGGCCCTACGAGGAATGGCTGAGAGAGCTGGGGGTGTTTAGCCTGGAGAAAAGGAAGCTGAGGGGAGACATCATGGGTCTCTACAACTACCTGAAAAGAGGTTGTGGAGAGGAGGGAGCTGGGCTTTTCTCTCAAGTGACAGGGGACAGGACAAGAGGGAATGGCCTCAAGCTCTGCCAGGGGAGATTTAGGTTGGACATTAAGAGGAAGTTCTTCACAGAAAGGGTCATTGGAACAGGCTGCCCAGAGAGGTGGTTGATTCCCCTTCCCTGGAGGTGTTTAAGGCACGGGTGGATGAGGTCCTGAGGGACTTGGTTTAGTGTTTGATAGGAATGGTTGGACTCAATGATCTGGTAGGTCTCTTCCAACCTGGTGATTCTATGATTCTATGAACACTCAGCCCATTCTCACATTCTGTTCATTTTCCAGCCCTGACACATTAAATCTCTACAGAAGCCTTGCAAATTCTGGTTTAGTTGGGTACAATTAACAACAGTGTATTTATTAACTGCCCTCTCTAGCTGTCAGCTGCCTCACCTTCCTTCTCACGATCACACACTGTACCATTTGTGAACAACCACAAGCCCCAGATCAGTACAATCCAGCCAGAACGCTTCCCATTACCGGCTTATTTCAAGTTAAAGGAAACTACAGGACGCACTAACCAGAGTTGCCTTCAGTGCCAGCTCAGCTACTCTTGCACTCTTCTGAGACTCCTTTGAATCTTCTATCTTTTCTTTAATTTCAGGAAGCAGTCCCTTCAGCTCTTCAAGTTCCTTTTCATCTTCAGGGGAACTACCTTCTGCCTTCTTTATTCGTTCTGTGAGCATTTCTAGGAGGGAACAGTCATCATGGCAAAAGCCTCAAGACAAAGCAGCTGTCTGATTCTCAATATCCAGAGGCAAGTGTCCGCTAACAGACACCATTTCCACAATCCTGACAATCAGTTACCAGTTTCAGACCACCAGACATTTGCATGGAGAGGGAACAAGCATTTTTAACTACTGTTAGGGCACTTAAGTGAAGGCTGCTTTGACTTGTGAGTGCTCTTGCACTCACCAGGTCACTTTAGAAATCCACTCACCCACTCTCTTGTCAATGACTTCAACGGATTTCCCGAACTGCAGAACCGCCTCATCAAACTGGCTGTTGTAGTGATACGCCAGAGCCAGCTGGTAGTGACTCTCCGCAAGTAGGCGGTCATGGGCTTCCAGGTACTTCTGCTGCAGGGCCAGGCAGGACTGGAATTCTTCTATAGCCTGTGTGTAGTTTTCTACAGGAGACAGTCGTACAGTCTTGATAAGACATACTCAATTTACCTGAACAAGCAAGTTCTAAACCCCTTCTGCAGTTACTCTGCATTTTATGGCACAACATGACCCAGAAACAGCACAGTGCACACAGCAGTCAAGTTCAGCAAGAGGCAGCTGTCAGATTGCCAAGCGACAACTCTCACAGCCCAGTGCTGCCTCCTCTCTCTAACACTACTCAGTCCCCTCTCTCCATCCCCCTCAAGAGCACTTTGTCCATTTGCAACACAGGAGACTGAGCAACCGAGTCAAATCCAGGCACACAAATCCTGCTGTTTGACCTGCTACCATGAACTGAGGGCAACCTGAAGCAGAGCTGAGGACAGTTCCCTTCTACCTTCCAGTCCAGCTCTCCCCTGAAAGTGTTCAGCCCTCGTTCCATACCCCTTGGACAGAAACCTAACCAACAGAAACCTAACCAACTATTTCCAATGCTTGCCAGAGAGGAATTCTACACCCTACCTAGATTTAGCAAGATCAAAACATGGTTTTTAAATGACAAACAGGTAAGACATTAAAAGGCACGAACCTGGGGCTTGCTTCCCTTTCTGCTGCACAACACAGGGCCTTTCCTGAGCACATCCTGGTATTTTGAGAAGTCTAATAAAATCAACTGCTTCATTTGCAGTCTTTATGCTCTGGAAGGGGTAGCACTGACAGCTCCCACTGAGCTCAGCAAGTCACTACTTCAAGAAGGAAAGCTTCTCCCAGGTTTCCAAAGCTAACCGAACCTTGGCTACAGAGCAGAACACAGGGCTGGTTTTGATCTGGTAACACGTTACTTCTTAGTCAAAGGTTTCTTTCATTGTTCTGGAAAAGCATGGACTATCACCATGACTAATCACTATTAAGGCACCAACATGTTCATCTATTGATTCTAGTTTCTCACATGGCTGCACTATCAAAGTCGATTTTATTTTCAACTTTAATCACTTCCTCAACACAGAAAGGACACGGATCTGTTGGAGTGAGTCACAAATATGATCAAAGGGCTGAAGCACCTCCCATAGGAGGACAGGCTGAGAGAGTTGGGCTTGTTCGGTCTGGAGAAGAGAAGGCTCTGGCGAGACCTTAGAGCAGCTTTCTAATAGTTAAAGGGAAAGCTGGGGAGGGGCTCCTGATCAAGGATTGCAGGAATAGGACAAGTGGGAACAGTTTTAAGCTGAAGGGGGGGACCAAACCACTCTATGATTCTATGATTAACAGCCTTAACTCATCTCCTCGGATTTTAAAGTACAAAATGCAGAGTGACAGGAAGAGGAACTGAACACTTGGCACCAAAGAATTAATACTACTTACCAGATTCAATACTAACTTCTCCTAGCTTTAGATGAGCTTGAGCTGCATGGAGCTGAGCTTCTTTTGTTTCCTGTCTAAATTAAAAAAAAAAAAAAAGTATTTTTCAAACTCTGAGCAGAATGCGTCATGGTCACTGCTTACACCATCCCCCAATTTATAAGGGGTTCTTCTCCAGCACATATCCAAATTAGGATCTAAGTCTTTACCTCTTGTAGATGACTTTTGCTAACTCCAGCATGTCCCAGGCCAGCTCAAGATTTCCAATTTCTTCCTCCTCGCTTTCCTGTAAAGAAAATGCATGAAGGATTAAGTGACTTGGTTACATATCACATCAAACAACAACACTAAGTTTCCAAGCAATGTTGTCAAGGAATACACTTCTTTAAGATGTAAACAGTTTACCACTAGAAGGAAAAAGAACATGCAAAAAAGGTTATGGCATCAGTGGAGACTTAGCTTGCAGTGAAGATGTTTCAAGTGGAACAGAAGCTACGCTGTTAGCTGATAAAGCTGTTTTCTCTTCCAGAAATAAAAGAGTGTCAAGCACTAATATCCTCTCAAGACTAAGAATTTGTTCAAAGTGCTATTTAGATGAACGAAAACCTAAATAAAAGAGTTTATTTTTCAATTTTTTTAAAAATTAACTTCTGGGTTTCGTTGGAATAGTGAAGAAGAGACAGATATTCTACCCAAGACAGCTGTCTAACATGCTCAGTGCCACCCCAACAGGCTTCAGGTTTATCCAGGTGTTTTGACTGCTACATCAACCCAACACCTCAGCATTAAGCAGCACTGTGCAAAAGCAACTCTTCCCTGTCTGGTCCTGCACTTCCCAGGCTGCATTTGCTTCAGCACAGTTGAACCAGCCCAAACTTAGAGACAGAGCTGGGGAGGATCCTATAATACGGACTACACAACCCTGCCCCTTCCTTGGGCAATGTTCACTTCCAAAAGTCATTTCCTACACAGGAATAAATGAAATACAAGTGAGCTTCAGCAAATACTTTAACAGGATATTTCAATAAATCCTGCACTCTTCCATGTGCACCAGTATCACAGCTCAGCAACCTTACCTTGTCTTCCACTGTCATTTCATTCTCCTTATCTTCAGCTTTATCATTTTCTTTATCTTCATCTTCAGATTCTTCTGTTTCTACAAAGAAAGCAGAAGAGCGACAATACTACTTGTTGCTACGCTTGCTCCATGTGGAGTCAGGCAGTGTATATTATATCCAGCCCTTATCCTTCCAGTGACGGGTTAGATGTGTGATGAATAAGAGCACAGATACATTCAATTCTCAGCAGCAGCAGCAGCCATCTTGCTGAAAATGTTAGGCATTGTAGATGAAAGTAATTTCAGGCTACTTTTAGCCTTTGTTTTAAGTTTAATTTCATGCTATTGAGACCAGAAACTTACAAAGAATTGAGTTCTCACAAATGCGTAGCGAGTTCCCACTGAAGGGATGGGATCCTGAGCAGCCCTGCAGGTAACTAGTCAGTTGCTGGACTTCACACTACAGATAATAATTGTTTTCAGCAAGATAGCTGTCGAGCTGTGTATAAATAAGACCATTTCTGAATTCCTGTTCCTTGTCAGGTATGTAAGCAGTAATGCTATTAATGAACCTGCTCTTGTGTAGCACTGATTTGACCTCCAATCCTGCACGGGAGCCCTTCATGATCTGTTCTACCAGTATAAACCATTTTGGGGACACATGCAGCAAAGGAGGGTGGATGATAATTTCAGAGCATTGGTTGGCCTGCATGCTCAATTCCTATATTATGACCATAGTTACATATTCCATTCCTATTTTATGACCACTAATTCCAGAACAAGAGGAGCTCTATGGGTTGGAGACTAGAGAACCTATGAGCTCAGCAGTTAAACTCCCAAGAAGAATGCACCTATCAGAGGGTCAAACCCATCAGTGTGAGGGCAACTTGATCAAAGGCAAGACTGAAAAGATGTTAGGAAGTTAAATTTTAAGACCAGGATGTTCAAGAGTGTCCTCACATGAGGGGCCTTGGGGGAAAAAGCATCAGTGTGCATATATAAGCAGCCTTTCCCAGGATGAGGAATGGATAACTGTGCTTAGTTTACACCCAGTCGTGCTCTGTCCAGACAGGACCTTGGGAGGCAGTTACTCCATCACTGAGTGTTCACTGTACTCAGGCCTACAAATTCTTTCAGTATCCAGAACTACTCAGTCTGAATATTTTCCGCTCCTAAAATAAGGCTCTTCCTGTGAAGCCGAGTTACTGACAAGCAAACTAGCAGCTCATCAATTACCTTGTGCAATAGAAAGCACTGGCCTAGTAAGACCATGCAAGTTATACTTAATGATGTACAGGTTTTATCAGGTTACTTTAACATAATCCTGAAAAAAAGCTATAATGAAGCAGGCAGAAAGAATGGCAGAAAGCACTAGGATAGCTTAAGATCGTACTAGACAGCAGCAGTAAAGCCTTCATGTTTCAGGGCAAATGAAGTTTAGATTTGCAAGGCAAGTTCTCACTTGTAATTACTACCAGAACAACTCAAATGGAGTTTCCTCCCTGCCCGCCCCCAACAAAATTACTATTTTGTTGTGTATTCTGCTGTTCTTACTTTTCTGCTCCACTGTTTTAAAAAAACATCGTTATAACCAGAGGCAACTTGTGCTTCATGTTACTCAAAGGTTAGTGCAATAAACCCAGAAGCATGCAAGTGAACATCCATTCAGTATTCTCCACCAGCCTAGCCGTTACTTACGCATTTCACAGGGCTGTAAGTTTGCTTTTAAGCAAGATTCGCTTTGCAGTTAGTTAAGCGTTAGTCTAGAGAAACTAAGACTATTCACTATTCCTTGGTACTTTACTTGGATGCAAAATCCTTACAGAGCCCCTTTACTGCGCCTTATTCCAAGGCAAACAGAAAATCCTGAATGGAACACTTTACCCATTGTTAGCCAAATCCATCAAGTCATCCACCCACAAGTACTTTTCTCCTCTCACTGTTACCTTCTCCCTCTTCCATCAGGTCATCTTTCTCTTCTTTTTCTACCTGAGCACCTTCACCCTCTTCCATCAGGTCATCTTTCTTTTCCTCTTTCTCTACCTTAGCAGCTACTTCATCCTTTTCTTCCATGTCATTAGACGGCTCTTTGCCCTCTGTGGGCACAGGCTCCTTTGAGGACTCTGTCTGTTTAGATTCATCTGGTTTCTCTTCTGTATCCACCTCCATCAGCTCTGGTTTCTCCTCCACCTTCTGTTCAGCTGTTTTTTCTTCCACTTCCGCTTCTTTGTGCTCTACAGCAACTGCTGCCTGCACTTCTGCTGTGTCTTCCACAGCTGGCTCTGCCTGCCCTTCTACAGCCTCTCCCTTTTCCACATCTGGCTCTTTTTCTGTTGCTTCTGCTGTCTGCTCTCCTGCCTCTCCCTTCTCTTCCACAGCTGCTTCACCAGCTTCAGCCTTTCCCACAGCTGCCTCTGCTTGCTTGTCCACCTCTGTTGTCCCCTCCTTCTCGGTCACCTCTGCCACCTTGTCTTCAGGCACTGTCTTCTGCTCTCTTTCCACAACCTTCTCCTTCACAGCTGCATCCTGCTTCTGCTCTTCTGAAGTTACTTCTTTCTGCTCTTCTGAAGTTACTTCTTTCTGCTCTTCTGAAGTTACTTCTTTCTGCTCTTCTGAAGTTACTTCTTTCTGCTCTTCTGAAGTTACTTCTTTCTGCTCTTCTGAAGTTACTTCTTTCTCAACAGAAGGCTCCATCTTCTCTTCAGCCTCTTCAAGCTTTACGTCCTTGTCAGCAATTTCTTCTTCTGTTGGTTTTTCTTCTGTGGTCTCTTTCATTTCAACATCCCCCTCTTTGACTTCCTTCTCAGATAGTACTGGAGACTCTTCTGTAGACTTCTTGGTCACTTCTTTTTCCCCCATGGCGTTATATACCTGTTCTCTCAACTCCTCCCTTGCTTCTTCTACATGATTGAGGAAGCATAAACATTTCTTCGAGTTTAGTGATAAAGACATTAACGGGCACTGACACCACCACCCTCAAGACCCTCCAGTGTGTTGGTTTGACATTCCTATAAGCTCTGTTTTCAAAGTACAAGGAATTAGGACACAACCAACATAGTAACTCACACTAAGCAAGTCCCTTCCCCTTCCCAAGGCTGCATTATTGCAAGCGGCCGCTCAAGCAGTGTGAAGTTTTGCGCTAGCGTTTTTAGTCACAGCTAAGCAAGAGGTGCCAGTGTTTTAATAGCCTGGATTGACAGGAATTCCTGTCTTATCTCCAGCTGCAGGTAGCATAAAACTGACTTCCTTTTCCAGAGACTCTGGCCAGTCCTTCTACACAATGTACTGCTACAACGTTAAAAAGCAGCTTGAGGTGACTGTGAAGCTTAAGAAAGCAAGTTTGAATGCGACATTTAGGACAGACACCTGGTGACCCTTTACACATGTTTTCAGTGACCAGTTGCTTGCACAAGTTTTAGAGTTTTTGTTCACTCTTTAAGCGAGATCAGAAGAACAAAAATAAAAGTCCGTTCAGGCTGTTAAGAGTTTCAATGGAATGATCTGGCTACCCAAGATACCAATGGACTGAAATTGGATTGTTTGAACATGCAAACGGGGCGTGGTGCCTCCATGACCCAGCAGACAGCTTTACATACCATCAACAGGCGGTAATGCGGAATCATCTTCTGATTTCTCTCCTTCCTCTTCAACCTGCACCCCTTCTAAGGCATTTCCCAGAACGCCATTCTCCATTCTAAATGGAACAAAAAGGTTGTTACCCCCCTGTTTTTTTGTAATAACAGCACATTAACTGCACAAGCTGCAGTGCCACAGCCCATCCCGCCCATGCAACCCTGCCTATAGGGAGCTCTAGTGTGACCCTGCCTGTGCCAAGGTGAAATCCCATCACCCCAGAGAGACTCTTAATCAATTCAGAAACCGTTAACACACCTTGCCAGCTCCAAGAGAGATTTCCCATAGTAAAAAAAAGCTTCTGCACACTCATCCGCTGTCTCACCGTACTTTTTACCCCTACAAAAGCAATGAAGAATTAATTGCATGCGCATACATGAACTTGAAAGCTAAAAATTCCCAGACAGAAATGACCAGTTTCTCAGTTCATGTCCCATTGTTTCAAGCAAATAATGAGCACTCCTCTAAAATAAAGAGCATTCCTCCAGCTTAGCTAGAAGGGCTCTCAAGCATCCAGCAAGACAAATTAACCTAAAACCTAAAAATGCATCACCCCGATCACAACTAGCAAAGTTACCAGCAAGTAACACTACCCCATTATATTCATATTAACAGGTCATATAAGAATCACACACTTCAAAATAAAATATCAAGTCTCTTTTCCTCCACAGGGAACGGCACTGGTTATTACTACCACAAAAGCCATCTAAGTGCACACTGACTACAATACTGTCCAACGCCCAAGCTGGTTTTAAGTAGTTTGCGTTCTCTTAGGTTGTATTATATCTACAGCAGCATAAATAAAGTGAAGAAAAATATTCAGTCCTTCTCGTGTAAGTCACATCAACACCATCAAGCTCAGAACAAAGCCTTACACAGCTGCACAAAACTTTCTAATACTCACAGTAAGCTCGCAGCTTCCTGGAAGGCATTAACAGCAGCCGGAACGTTTCCCATTACCAAGTGTTTCTGTCCTAGACCCAATAGTTTCTTTGATTCTCCATCTACATCCATACTAGGAAGGAAAAATGAGTAACAATAATCAAATACAGGATTCTGTTGGTTTCCATATTAATCAGAAAATTTTGCAGCTTTCAAAACCTAGGTAGCTTTTTTTTTTTTTAATAGAAGTGTGTTGCATACATTACACAGGTCAGAACAAACAAAGCAGGGAGGGCTTGTTCAGTTTTATTTACTTAAACCTGGACCAACTTTAGTGTGCTGATGACCAAGGACATACAGGTAAATTTTCATCAAATGCTGCAAGAAGCAGGTATCAGAATCTGATAAAGGACGGTCTAGAAATTGCTCTAGGAGTCACATACCAATACAATACCAAGCACTGTCACATCTTTCACCAGACTCTTATGGCAGCTAAACCAAGGATAAGAACAAACACAGGTTGCGACTTCTCAAAGCACAGCATGATGTACACGCAGAGAATGAGATGTGAGACCCCATTCAATTCAGGGCATCTCAGACACCTCCGTTTCCAGAAAGTCCAGCCCAGTCCATTATCTTGGGACAGGAACAAGAGGATCTGCCCACAGCACAGCACAACTACACACCAGTCATACTAGTATTTCCCAGTGTTTACAGAGTCACAGATGAGGAACTTCCAAAACAACAGCTGGTGGCTGCATTTATCAGTCCTTGCAAGCATTTTCTAGCACTAGACTTGCCCCATCCCTGGAGGTGCTCAAGGCCAGGTTGGATGATGCTTTCAGCAATCTGAACTAGTGGGAGGTGTCCCTGCCCATGGCAGGGGGGTTGGAAATGGATGAGCTTTAAGGTCCCTTCCAAACCAAACCATTCTATGATTCTATGACCTGTTATGGTTCAGACTAACAGCCTGTTCGAAGGGTGATCACTTTGTTTCACTAGCCCCCTGGATTCCATGTACTTCAGTAAACATCAACTCCAAGTCCCTCCATACCTGTCTGTCTTGTCTGTGGATGTGGAAGGAGCGGCCAATTCCTCTTCCATCCTGCAAACACAAAATCAAAGAAGGTTTTATCCCAGGCCATCTGATTCGTGTCAGGAACCAAGCTCTCAGAAGCGCGTTATCAAGCCAGCAGGGATGTCACCTCCCAGGCACTCAGCCACCGACAGCGACTTCACCTACCCACTCACCCCACTGTCTGCCTCTTAGTTTTAATTTCGTTTATTGTTCGAAAGGAAGGTTCAGACATCAGGAAGAAATTCTTCTCAATGAGGGTGGCGAGGCACTAGCCCAGGGAAATTATGGATGTGTCCAAAGCCAGGTTGGATGTGGCTTTGAGCAGCCAGATCTGGTGGGACGTGTCCCTGCCCATGTCAGGAGGGGTGAAACTGATACAAGTACAAAAAGTGGAATATTTAGATTTAAGCTAGAGTTAAGTTCCATCCAAGTAATGGTATTTTCTGTAAGTTAGACGGAACATCCCTCTAAGAGCATTGTTTTTAAAGCACGTTTTCTTTCAAAAGAAACAGTGGTTTCTCAGACACTGATCATTCTTTGGAGACGATTAATCTGTGTTCAGTGTGATCTGTGCTGAACAGACATGTCTCCTGGAACCACCTCCCTGTGCAGCCTTTTCCCCCTCAAACACAGTTGGGGTTGATGATCAATAAGGTCTTTTCCAACCTAATGATTCTACGAAAGGCAAGGTCTGGCAGAGCTGGAGCCAAAGCTCCAAACTCGCAAGAGTTTTGGCTGCTCTGAAGTTCACAAGAACATCAAAATTAGACCTTGGGGAGCAACCGAAGACGCAGAAGATCCGGTACCAGCACTGGACGGACTGAGGCCCCTCCAGCCCAAACCCTCGTGCGACTCGGCGATGGCTGAGGAGGCGGGACCCTTGCAGGTTGGGGCTGGGCTCTCTCCCGAGCTCTGGGCTGTCAGGGGGGGTGTCCGCCCGGGACAAAGGGCGCTGCTCCCCTCACAGACAATGGGAGCCTTTTCCCGCCTTCCCGCGGCCCCGCCCCTGTCCGCCCGGGACAAAGGGCGCTGCTCCCCTCACAGACAATGGGAGCCTTTTCCCGCCTTCCCGCGGCCCCGCCCCCCACCCCCCCCAGTTGGCGCCAAACGCCGGAGGCGGCTCCGCACGGGCTGGCGGCGCGGCGTCACGTGACGACGACACCCCCTCCTCCGCCGGGCACGCTCCGCGGCGTCGGCTGCCCCCAACAAAGATGGCAGCAGCCGCGCAGGGGTCACGTGGCGGCCCCGCGCGAGCCGAGCGGGCCCAGCTGGCGCCGGGGGAGCGGGGCTGCACGTACCACCGGCGGAGGGGGGGGAGATGGAGGAGGTGGGAGGGCAACGGGCGGCAGGCGTGCGAGTCCCATCAACGCTCCCTACCCCCTACAGGAAGATCTCCCAGTCGCCCCCTACCTCCCCGCACCCCATGGCCGAAAGCGCCCTCTTCTCCGCTGCTGCCATCCCTCCCCCCCCCCACCTCCCCACCGCAGCTGCCGCCCACCCCCACAACATGCACATCCCCCCCGCGCGGCCCTACTTGGTCGGGGAGGCCGGAGCGGGCTCAACGCAGCGGGGAGCGGCGACGGCCGGCGATTGCATAGAAGCTGCTAGAGACAGGGGCGGCGGCAGCAGAGTGCAGACCCCTACTCCTCCGGCTGCCTATATACCCCGCAGGACACGCCCCGGCCCGCCTCGCCGGCGCGCGCACGCCGCAGCGGGACTACCCCTCCCGGCATGCCTCGCGCCCGCCCGCCGTGGGAGAGCGGGGGCGGGGGCGCGCGGGAGACGATGGGAAGTGTAGTCCCATCGGGTCGGGGGCGGGCGCTGTGCCGCGTTGCCCACTGGGAAGTGTAGTGCGGGGCGTCGCGATGCCGCAGGGGATGCTGGGAAATGTAGTCCACGCCAGCTCCCTCTACTCCCCTTCCCCGCACCCCGGCGAGACCCTCTCCCCCAGCCCCGGAGCACGAGCTCCTCGTCGTCCTCCTCCTCCCAGAGGAGGCTGGGGGCTGAGCAGAGCAGGTGTGCTGCACAGCAGCCCCACCACCACACCAGGCTTTTAAGAGCCCCTGTTCCTTCGCCTTACAAATTGGGAGACACCAGCACCCTTGCCCTGGCATCATCTCCCCACATTCCTCTGCAGAGCATGGGGTCAGTTGGCTCCTGCTCGACCTCCATCTGTCCAAGGCAAGCGGTCAGTTGGCTCCAGCTCGACCTCTGCTTCTCCAGGGTGAGGTATCAGTCAGCTCCAGCTCAACCTGTCTTTCCAAGGCAAGCAGTCAGCTGGCTCCAACTCAACCACCATCTCTCCAAGGCGAGTGATCAGTTGGCTCCAGCTTGACCTCCACCTCTCCAGGGTGAGGGGTCAGTCAGCTCCAGCCTAACCTCCATCTCTCCAAGGTGAGTGGTCAGTTGGCTCCAGCTCGACCTCCACCTCTCCAAAGTGAGCAGTCACCTGGCTCCAGCTCAACCTCCACCTCTGCAGAGCGAGGGATCAGCTGGCATCCTGCTCAGCTGACGCTGGGGCTTCACTTTCCTGCAGCAGAAGGAACCTACCCAGCCAGGCAGACGAGGCTGCCCACCCCCAGAACTCCTCCACAGCAGCACGGCGGCAGCTGCAGCCCCAGAGAGTTGTTTCCCCCAGTGCTGCATCAAAATAAAGGTTCACTAGCTTCAATCACGCTGTGTTACTGCTTGCAGTGACGGAGCGGGTAATGGTGGGTTTAAGAGAGACATAAAATTAACATGCTTTTCTTAGGAATTCTCTTCTGCCTGCATACATACTCTTGATTAAAGAAGTAACTCAAAACAGTTAATTGAGGCCCTGACATTAGAGTGGGGAGAAACAAGTCTCAAAGTCATACACCAAGCACAGTATTTATTGGAGACCTGCAAACACAAAAGTGGAAATATACGCAACAAAAACCGTTTTTCTTGGCAGGATGACTGCTATTAACATTCTGCACAGCACCTTCAAAGTAAAGTTGCTTCCCTACTGATTCGCAGTAAGAACTATTCAAAGCCACACCTATTTGATTAGAATAAAAAAAATCAACAGGGGTTGTATTCCCATTTGAAGAAAGCATCCAGTTGAACAAAGATTCCTAACAGAGCTGTAATGGCTTTCTCCATTGAGGTAAATTCAGCAGGAATTAAGAAACGCTTTACTGAGGAGCAGAAATTCTTTAAATTTTACATAAGGATTACAAAGAGTGATGAACAGGTTTGTTCCAGTTCAGCTGCACACGGTGAGGCCCAGGGCAGGAAATACTTGCAGAGGTGTTACGCTTGAGATGAATAGAGTTTTATTAAACTATGGGCCTACTGTAAATGAGGTTATCAAATTAAAATAATCTGATTCTTTAATTTCTGAACTACTTGAATACAGAGGATAACTTTTCTGATGCGATGTTTGTTAGTGCTGTGGGGAAAATAATAGGCATTCTTTCTTTCCCTTACAGTCAGTTAAGCTCTCTTTATCCAGCAGCAAACAAGGAGCTGTGCCTATGACTGTCTCTGAATGGCATCAACAGATCTGAAAGAGTTCCTTTGTTTTAAATCCCAGAGGCCTTTAGAAACTCTGCCTGCTCCCTGTCTGCACCAAGGCAAATGAGCATTAATCCTGTTTTACAGGTAGAGAAACCAAAATAAAGTGTTGGTGTTTCTAAGGCCACAGAAGGTGTCACCCTCACAGCACCAGTAGGTACTAACACTTCATGCTCTTTGTACTAAGAGCTATAGACAATTCACTAAGAGACTGGAACAAAACTCAACCGTTAGAGCCAGAGATCCAGTCCTGTTCACAGTGTACAGCTAGTCCCTGGCAGTGGACACAGAGACATGGCAGGTGGGAAAACAGAGGTGTCTTAAGGGCAAATGGCTTGTCCCCGCGTTCCCAGCAGATCGGTGGTGGAACAGGAGAAGGAGACAGCACAGGTTCTCCCAAGCATCAACCCAGGCAGCAGTTGAACATGTAACACTAAAACAGGAGCCCTCTGGCAGTTCTTTGCTCTTACTGTGGAGTCAGGAACCTATTTTGTGACCTTTCAGAACTCAGTCTGGAGATCTTTGGTAAAAGAGACACTGGGCAGCTTTACCAAGACTGACAAAAAGAGCTCTCCAGGCTTTTGTGATCAGACCATCAGAGCTATTGTCAGAGTTGAAACCTACCCAAAAGAAATCAACAGAGAATTGCCCTGAAGGCCTGCTCCAGGGTATGCATTTATTCTCCTCAAATCTACAGGCAAATTAAAAGAAAAAGAAAATAGAGAAGGGATAATTCTAAGCCCCACAAGTACTGTAAAGGGGATAAAAAGCACTAGGCATGGCTGTTCACTTGGGTTTTAATGAATGGTTTAGGGATATAGTGCAACTGTAGCACATTTCACTTTATTCTCTGAGTAAAACTATTAATAAAGATATCAAAGTCAATAGCTGAGCAACTGTTCAGTCTCAAAATGCTTTCATGCCTTTCCTCTCCTTTTTTAACTCTTATGGTAATAACTGAAGCTTTCAAAACAGTTACAGAGGCAGTAAATTGAAAGTACTGCCTTAATCTGATAATGATATATTTGGAACTTGATTTAGGCTCATCTACTCTTTATCTAATCCCCGAAAGATTCGGTGCTTCCAGGAGTAAGCTCACAGTCATTGTAATAAATCCACAAACTTTGACATGGAAGCTACGGTGCCTCCAGGACAGAGATCACTCAGAAAGAGCACATTGTGACTAAAACTACTCAGGAAGGAAGGTTTCATTTGAACACGTTTATCTGATAAATTGTGGCAACAATTACATTGTAGAAGGGCACGCAGAGGAGCATGTTATCCTAACACCTTATTTTCTAGTAGTTAGTAGGGGTCATTGAAAGGGTAATGGGGGTGTCCAGCATCTCTTGCTACTAGCTTCCCATCCACCTGTGAAGCAAACAGACAGATTCATGTCAGAAAGATAAAAATTTGTTCTTACTCTCAGTTTCAAACTCTGCATGATTTAGATTTCTAAATCATCATATTCCAAACATCTGGGAGCATTTTCTTCAGCTTAAACAAGAGCTGTTCCCTCTGCCCCTGTGTCTTCTTAACACTTTTTGAAAGCAAAATTAAAAAAAATAATTTAAAAAGAAAGATTTTTGTAGCCTACAGCAAGGGTCTTTCTTCCAGCTGCCGAGGTTTGAAGAATCAGATTGAGAATAGTTAAAAGCCTTTTGCCTTGTAGCTGTTGCTGGGGAAGTGTTGTAACACGCACACTTCAAAACACTGTATTGGAGTTGCAGCTTTTGCCGATGTTTCCAAGATAATGAGTTGCTGGGCTGCCAATTTTTACAGATGGATAAAATGAAACACCCTGAATAACTTGTTCAGGGTCATACGCTGAAGTATTGATCATGTCACTGAACTCCTCCAGAGCACATTTTATTTAAGAACATTTCCATGGCAGACCAGCTTCTCCAGCTGTAAAATGGAAATACTTAAACCCGATAACAACAGAGAACAAAAGAGAAGCTCAGGCTGGCCCCAAAGCAGAAGTGTCCACGTAGAAGTCTCAGTTCCTACATCCCACCTCTAAGCATTCAGATGTACAAGGCATATTTCCAGTTGCATTAAGTCCACTGCGTACCTCCAGCTTCCATAGAGCTGAGGTTAAGCCTTGCTCCTCACCTGTAACATCTGGGGAAATTTAGGTGCAGCACTGGCAAAAATGTGCACACCTCCTGGGGGACAGACTAGCATCACTTAGTTAAAACTTACAGCAAGTGACTAACGACAGAATCAGTTTATTACAGAAATAATTGATTTTTATACATATAAATGTGATTTTCATATTAAGGTGATGCTAGAGGTCACTGAAAATGTTACAGGGACAGAGGGAAATCACAAGGACTTTAAAACCAAGTATCCACTAGTAAGTCCCTCTATTTGCTTTCAGTACAAAACCTGCATTAAAAAGCAACATCTGGAAACCCTAGTAATGAATTGTTTACCGTGAAGACTACTGAAGTGTGAAATTAGTCACTTGAGGGCACTACAGAGCAGAAAACTAAGATGTTATGGTTTGACTGACACTCAGATTAAAATGAAGCTGAAATGAAGCTGTCAACCTTAAAGCTGTGGACAAAAAGCACTGCAGTATCTTCAGGTTTCCTCATATCCCTTGAAAGCCAACAACTTCCTTATGTTGCTGGAATTCATATTCCTCATTTGTCTCCCCAGTTTCTTCCTCCTGCATATTTTGCTACACAGAACAGCTCTTCAGGTGAGCGTTCTTGTTCACAGCACACTAAGACACTGGCAATGTTTCACACAGCTAATCACAGTTGATCCCAGGAATTTGAGAGAAGGGGAGGGCAGGTAAGAAAAATTCACCAGTGAACATACTGGAGGTCAACAGTAGCTAACTATCAAAATCAGACAGATTGTCACGTGCACACCACCATCACTCCTTTCCTGGCTTGCTAGTCATTCAAGTTTCGCTTCAGTGTATTCCTTGGCCAATTATGTCTTTCCAAAAGTTTGGATTTCAGGTTGGTGCAAGGTAATTTCCAACCTCTACCCAGATAAAGAAATGTTGAAGTATAAAGCAACTCAGGTGGCTTGCAGGCAATGCAACTGCCTCTCTTCAGGCTTTAAACAAAAACACAATGTGGAGAAGAGTGGCACAGCTGTCAGAACTTGTGGTTATAGATCAGTGAAGCACTGCAAGGAAAGACTGTCTTATAGTTACGATAGGAGCTCTGATATCACTGCCATAGCACACTTTGAAATCCAGACACTGCAAGTTAGACTCATGGAGGAGATAGGCACGAAAGGTAAGGCAGGAATTTTAATTCACAGTTGATGAAAATTCTCTCTGATAAGCCCAGAAGGGATGGGCAGGAGACAAAAGGTTCCACTAGAGATCTTACAGCTAGAGTCGCATTTTAATTCCCCTCATCTTCCCTCTTCCTGTCTTTTTATCTGACAATATGGTAAGATCTTTGAAGCCCAGCTGCATCCCATTCACCCTTTTTCCACTTGGATGGGCCAGCACTTTGAACTGTATTTCATATCTCCTTTGTGAATCGGCTGTGATCTGATCAGGTCTCCCAGGTAACAAAAGTACATGAATTGTCCCAGCTCACCCAAGCTGGGCTACATTCTAATATGTTTTTCAGCTTCATTAACAAAACAACTTTGTTTGCAGCAGGAGTAGCAAAACACATAAAGAAAACCACGCTGTCAGCAGCAGGTGTGCTTGTCGCTGCCACATTCACAGAGATCAGCAGCAAGCTTGCAGATTGGTCTACAGTCTCCAGATCCCTAAGCACAAAGGTAATTTTGGCCGCAGGGATGCAAGGGTTTATATTTACACACATACTGCAGCAACCCTACTGTTAAAAGTGTGGCCTTGAGGCTCTCATAGGCCCCAGTATGACAAACAGCGAAAGCTGTAACAAGCACCTACCCTGGATAGGAGACAGTCATTCACCACACATTCACAACTTTTCTAACTAAGACAAGTCACTGATATGCTCTCAAACACTCAAAAAAACCTCAATGACAAATCCTAGAGAACAACTTTGACCAAAGAATTCCAATAGCCAGAAGTCACCGACTACTGAACAATAATTTAGAGAGAGACAAACGACTGGAGAGGCAAGGGGATGCTTGACAGCTTCCAGATTCGCAGAGAGAGACCTACTGTAATGATGTACTGTCTGACAGAGGAAGGATAAATCACTTCAGACTCATTATAGCAGAGCTGCCATATGCTGGTCTGTGACACACCAGGGAATGGCAACAGCTCTCTGTTGTACAGTCAGGAGCAGGACAAGAAGAAATGAGGTACACTATAAAGACAAGAGACAACAAGGCGTTGAAATTACTTTTTGGCGAGGAGAAAGGGACAAGGGTTAAGTCCTTTAACATACGAAAATAAAGAACAAGGAGCCTTCAGTACTTAGAAGGCATTGGTCTCTCTAAAAACAGTTCGGCATCTGATAGCAGGAGGTAAGGTTTTGTGTGCCAGAGTAAACTACTGATGCTGAAAGATGCTATGGCTAACAGGTTTGGGAATTAAAATAACACAGCCTAGGCCAAATTTAGGAAGGGCATCGCAAGTCACTGAAAACAGGAACATCCAGTGGAGCAAAGTAGACAAATTCCCTCACGTGACTTTCACAATGGATGTGGAGAACTAGTAGTGTTCCGAGTCCTCACTGATCTTAGAGGCTGATTGTACAAAGCAGACAGGGACAGCTGGAAGAAGGGGTTCTTCTGGATGAATGGCATGGACCTCAGCCTGCTTGTACGTGAAAAGGGCAAAGCAGCAGGAGTCTGGTGAGACTTGAAGATGGGACTCTGTCTGCAGGCCCATAGAAAGGTCCATAATGGGAGCTCAAGACACACATCAGTGGCCAAAACAGGAGGAAAAAAAAAATTCAAAAAGCCACCTTTTTGTGCCTGGCATTTGCAAAATTCTTTCATTTTAGATGCCCTAAAAAGATGCAATGTTCTTATTCATTAAGTACTGACAGGAACAGCAAAAGAAAGAAAACTGCAGAAAGCCCAAGCTGTGGTCACATGCACATAAACAAAAGCATAAGAAACACACAAAATTTACCGTAATCATTGGCACAATGTAACGCCAGTTTTTATTCAGGTTTCCAATGTGGCTCATCTCCTCTTCTGTAAGGCTGAAATCGAACACCTGAGAATAAAAACATGAGGCTTTATTCAATAATGATGGATTTTTCATTGTTTAATTGGTGATGAGTTTTGGGTTTGTTCCTTTGTAAGTCACTGTCATGTCTTTGTGCCTGAATTTCTCCAGAGATCCCCAAGCAATAGAGCTGGCATAAAGCAGTGAAGTTTCACTCCTCGGTCACCCAAGACAGAGCAGAACAGCAGCAGTGACGTGACATACCACTAACCATTTCAGTATTTAACACAGTTGTAACTGAGGCAAACACATGCATGCACACAAACAACTGGAATTATTTTTTAAGCTGTAGATACATAATATTCCTTTCGCATTTTCAAAAAGAAAACCTACATGCTATATTAAAGTTGAAAGATCCTAGTGTTAAAACCAACTTGTTTTTGTTAACACAACTTATAATATCTCAAACACTTCAGAAGCTGCTTTGGTAAGTCTGAGTCTCAAACAGAAGGTATTTCCATGGAACTCTGATCAACAGAATTTATGTATCTGTAATAATCTTGGTTTCAGACATTACTAGTTTGTCTTCTAGTCATAAATACGAAGTTGCAATTAAAGCCATTTTATAACAAACACTAAAACATAAGCTTAAAGCTTGAGGTGTTCATACACTTCCCAGCTCTAAGCCTACATTGATACTGCATAACATTATTCCACAAAGATAAAAAGCAGTGGGACTGCTCCTCTAAGTCCTGCCTATTCATTCAACATTCTGTTTCCATGCAGATCTAAACCTCGAGTAATTGGAGAGTTTATAGATCTAGCAGCAAACTACATGGAGAAATTGGTTTAAGGGGAGTAACAGCTACAGAAACAAGTCTTAACTTAAAAGCAGGTATGTCATCAGCCAATCTGTCTGATTAAGGGCTGAAAAAAATCATGGGAGGTGATTCAGAGGCTTCCCTCCAAATTATTGGAAGTCAGTTTTCAAATCGTTTCTAAAGTAAACCGTATCTATTACAGAGTCAAAGTGAATCACTCTAACTCTATTTCTTCATCATCATTAGAATATCAGTTTGCTGCAGAAACAGTCGCCAGCCCTGACTGGCAACTTGTAACAATTGTTATTCATAAATAAGAACCATCAAACATCCTCAGAAGACTCCCTTGATCCATAAATCTGTATCTCAGATGAATGTCAATAATTATTTTTCATTTAGATCCTACCAAAGACATTCTTCACCTTTTCCTTACAAGACTGTGCAAAGACATATGCACACACACACATTCTTAGCTGCTTAAAACACATCAAGTTTGTTTTCAAAAAATCTTTATCCTCCCTTCTAAGCATGTGCATGCGCTGATGAACAAGCAGGAACCAAGTGCCTCAGCTTTTTGTTCTGACAGTAGTAGAACAGTATACTACTCTCTTGAATGGGCATTGCTGAAATTCTTCTTCATTTAAACTTACCTGGAGATTCTGCTGAATACGAGCGGGAGTGACACTCTTGGGAATGGCAACCACTTTACGCTGCACTTGCCATCTGTTAAAAGAAGGACAAGAGAGATTTTCTATGCAAGCAGGTCAAGAACCCTGGTATTTATTTTGGTTGAGTAATAATCTGTGGCAGCAGAGATACCACTTATGTTTCTATGTAAAGTAAAAATACCCACAATAGGGCTGACAAAGCTCTGCACTGTATTGTGTAGGTCCAAGCTCACACAAGACAGTAGCCACTGGACCAGGCCATGAGAGGAAGATGTTCATGACTTTGAACAAGAAAGCAAGTTTCCGGTAGTTTAAGCCAGAAACCCAAGGAACAATCAGGAAAATGTATATAAGCACTTCATGCAAGTTCTAACATGGCATTAAGAATCTAGAAGAAAACCCAGACCCCTCAAGTGCCTGTCTAGTGGCTTTAGCACCGAGTCTTGAACATATTCATCTGAGAGTGTGACAGCACAAGACTGTACTTGTGATATTGACAGATGTGGAGCCACACTAAAAATGAGGACAGAAATCCAATTTCACTTTACAAGGTGCTGATCATGTTCTGGATATCACTCAATCACCTTGTTTTCCAGTATCCACTACCTGGTTTTTGCTATACAAAAACAAACAAGTAAACAGTTCTTCAGTGTGAAGGAGGGAGGTTCCTTCCTCAGTCTCTCTTTCTAGAAGCCTCGTTAAAGCAGCAGCAACAGCTGAAGAGCTCAAGCAACCGGCCACATGCAAATTCAGCAGGTGGCACTCAGGTGTGGTACACTGCAGCCTGAACTGCTATTTCACAGCAGAAAAGGCAGTGAACAGCTCGAGGCCACGAACGGATTCCTCTGATCTAGCGCATCCATCTGACCTAAGGCACAACCAACTCTCCTCCCTCTGTAAAACAAGCACCAAACAGGGTTGTGCTTTTGGCACTCCCCACAATTTTAACTCCCCACTAACGTGGAAGAACATGCACTTTTAGGCAGATTCCTTCAAGTTTCTGTGTTTTGCTTTATTTAAGGCCAAGCCCCAGTTGCCACCTCCTCTCACAATCGCTCTGTACCTGAGCATGATCTGCGCAGGTGACTTGCTGTATTTTTCTCCCAGTTTTTTGATCCCAGGTTCTTCTAGAAGCACAGGCTCATCTGGGTGTTTCCACATCCGATCTGGAGAACCAAGGGGACTGTAGGCAGTGACAACCAGGCCTTGTTTCTGGCAGTGAGCTATCAGCTCATTCTGAGCTAGGTAAGGATGGCACTCTACCTATTAAAATGACCCACAATGAGCATCTAAGAGAATGAATATCAACACAAAACTCAAATAAACAGGAAGTCAAAAGCACAGCAGAACCAAACCCACCACAGGAGGTTATTGCAGATTCTGCATAACTTTATGAGGATAAGCTTTAGTGAAAGAATGAAAGTGTTTCTGGCAGGCTAAGTTTAGAGGAAAAAGAGAACAGATAGCCTAAGCTTAGAGTGCTGCATTTTCCCCACGTACCTAAAAGATCATTCAAGAAGCAAGGAAGGTTTCTACAGAATGGATTCAAGTTACTCCATCACAGTCTGCCTTTCATGTAGACTAAGTTGTTCCTCACAGGGAAGATGAACTCTTCCACAAACCTCTTCAGTTAAGCCAGCACATATGGCCACAGAACATGAATATAAACCTCTTTTCCCCCACAAGTCTACTTGGGAGACCACCTGTGTGTGCTCACTCCTGCAGAAGTGGCTATTCTTCCCTGTACATAAGAAGCCGCACATTTTATGCTAAACATAACACTGGTTTGCAAATCTTTCAGTCTTATGGACCCATAGGAAAGGTATTCATACTCTCCTTCATTCACCTTACCTGCAGCACAGCTGGTTTGATGGTGGCCACGCTTATTACATCATCAATCTGACGACTGTTGAAGTTTGACAGCCCAATGGCTTTCACAAGACCTTTTTCTACCAGCTTCTCCATAGCCTTCCAGGTATCCTTGTAATCAGTGTAATCATAACGCATCGTGTTATCAGGATTCTTTGGGAAGAGATTGTCCCCTCGTCTAAAGCACCAAAGGCAAAATATAAATATATATCCCACATTATTTATATTATGTTAGTTCACTAAAAAAAAAACTTTCTTCAAAGTAGTCTCAATAGCTTACACATAGTTTGGAGGACAGTAGAAATTGAGCAATTTGTCTGTTCAATTCCATTATGCTGACTTAACTTACAAGGAATTATTTCACATACAGTCTTTCCTATGTAAACTCATTACAAAGTACTTTGAACTACTTACCTATACAGTAGTGACAACACAAAACTGATAAGCCACTGGATACACAGCAGCAGCCCTTTGCACACTTTGATCCTAGCAAATCAGCTGATTCAGAGAGCAGCAACTCAGAGCAGCTTTGGGCTTTCAGTTTGGTTTTGAGGGAGGACTGATATTCTTCAGTCTGTTTGGAGCTGCTACCAAAGGGATCTTGGTTTAAGAGCTATCTGGGAGAGCCTGTATTCAAAGTATGCTCTTTCACACTCCCTCTGGATTCTGTAGCAGTGTTGCTCTACACAAAACCTCTGTGAGAATCCCCACTTAACATTCACATTTTGACTGTAGACTGGGTGCGTTTCCAATTAGTCCTATCAACTGATTTAAGAATCATAGGATAGTTTGGGTTGGAAGGGGCCTTAAAGATCATCTAGCTCCAACCACTCTGTGAAGGGCAGGGACACCTCCCACTAGATCAGGCTGCCCAAGGCCCCATCCGACCTGGATGAACTAAAAAAACCAAACAAACCAAAAAATAACCAAACAAAACCCAAAACCCAACAACAACAAAACAACCAACATCGACACCAAAGAACCTGGTTATGCCAGGTGACACCACCACACTGCCAAAAGGCTATGAACTGGTCTCCTAGCAGTCTGTACATGAAGGGGTGCCTGGAACCTCACTGGAAGAGCCCTGCTTCATAACCACTGCAGGACTCCGCTAGCTCAGATCTGAGACTGTATCACACAGCTCTACAGTTCAGCAGTGAACAGTGTGAAAAGTGACAGTAGCTGGGACAAGGGGAGACAGTTCTTGTTCATATCATTGATAAATCTAGAATGAGAAATAACTCTGAAAGCCCTATAAGCTCCCAACTCAGCAAAGCAGCTTTGTATGTCAAGAGTAGTATATTAAGTGAGAGTTTAATTTTCAAGACCTAGAGGCACTGTGGTTTTCACAGAGAAGTCTACTTTAGTTTCTGAGCAAGTAACATTCCTTTGCTCAGCTTCCCAATATAACAGGCATTATTGATAACCTCACATTAAGATCGTTGAAGCAGAACTAATGGAAAACTAAAGAGTGAACAGTTTCCAATGAGAAAACACAAAACTGCTTTATTAGAATGTCAGTTTTATCAATAGTTTCCACAACATCAACCAAACTTAAATATTGGTAATATCTAAACATACTTCATTATTTGTGTTATGTGTATCATCGAAGCAACGTTTAATGACTTGGGGTTTTTTTTTCTGTTCAATCAACTGGAAAACAAACATTTCACAACAGGGGAATTTTTAACAGAACTTCTTCCTCCAAACCAGCTCTCATTAAAAACACTTCCTCATTCTGTTATGCTGAGGGATATATTTATAATTTCACCATCTTTCCTCTTATCCTTAGTGCTGTATGTTTTGTAAAATTCAGATCATATGACTAGAAGAGGAAAAAAAATGTTCAGATTTGCAGAGCAGAAAGAAGCCCCTCAACCTGATTGGGCTTTCCCTGTTGAGTAAAGTCTCTGTGCAAACATCTTTGCAGGAGATTTATTCTCTCTCTGAATTTCTACTGATTGTAGGGGTGAAAAACTGCTTCCACAGCTACAAGAAAATAAAGCAAGGAACTCTGCTTCTGATGGGGTTGTAGGACAAGTGTATTTAGCACTTAAGTATTAAACTTTCTCTTCTCATATTTTCTTAAATCACAGAATTACTACAATTAAATTGTCATAAGAAGACATTTTCATTTCTTCCTCATACAGATACCAGCATGATGTAGCACCAGTAAAGTTAATAACTATTAGAGAAAAGTGCTGTCTTTACAAAACACTTAGTATGGAGATATTCTCAGAGCACACTAAAATGCAAACTAAGAAAAAGTAGTGGTGGTCCACCTTTAAATTTCTACTGAGAAAAGAAATATTAGATTTCTTACTCCAGATTTAGAGGCTATGTCAGAATGTTTGAATCCACATTTCTTATCCTTGACTGCAACATTACAAGTAAAAGACTGGTATTTCCTTTTAATGAAGTACTCTGATTTCCTCCCATGAGAAACCTTTATTTTGGTGGTTATGTCACTATAATAGTAGAAAAATACAGGACTGAAGTCTAAGAAAGTGATAGAAACTGGATTTTCTTGGTGGGTAGGGGTGGCTCTGTCTCTAAAATACAATATTGTGCAGGCATAGTTCACTGTATTTTGAGACGAAAAGCAGTATCAATTGCAGGAAATAAGAATTCTTACTATACCTTTTGGAACATCTTTCTGCACTTTGTCTCCCAAGTGGATGGATGCATATAACCTCACAGCAGAGAGGAAACTTGTGTCCGCGGCTAGAGCTAAATGGCCGTATGAAAATTTTGTGTAGCCCCTCTTAAAATCTGTATCTTTTTAGATAGCCTTTGTTTAGATTTTGTGCTGTAAGGGGAAATTAATGGTGTGAAGTGTCCTAAATTCCATTTTGGGAGCTGGTGCCCCAAAAAATCCAGTGCAGTCTTTTACTGAATTGCATCCCAAGGGCCGCTCTCTACTGCTGACTTCTTAAACTTGGGTCAGGTTTCACGCAAGAGGACCTTTAGTGGCCAGATGAATCATTTTATGCTTCATTCAAATGAATGAATATTTGATTTATTTGCAAAACAGGTGTGATGTCTATGAAGTACTGGGGGAACAGCTGGTAAAACACAGGTCAAGTGAAGGTACCATGGCAGTTTTTATCCAAGGACAATGGCCATTCAGCACTGCTTGTAATTGCTTGCTTTCTCCAGGAATGTGCTGGTGAACTCCAATGAGATGTGCAATAAACGCACAGTCACACATCATCCCACATTAAAGGTTCTCCTGCCAAATTGCAGAGGAGACAGGCAGTCTTCTGCATTAGTACCCAAAACCAGGCAAGGAACTTTCTCACTCACTATAGAATCATAGAATCACCAGGTTGGAAGAGACCCATTGGATCGTGGAGTCCAACCATTCCCATCAATCACTAAACCATGTCCCTCAGGACCTCATCCACCCGTGCCTTAAACACCTCCAGGGAAGGTGAATCAACCACCTCCCTGGGCAGCCTATTCCAATGCCCAATGACCCTCTGTGTGAAAAACTTCCTCCTAATCTCCAGCCTAAATCTCCCCTGGCGGAGCTTGAGGCCATTCCCCCTTGTCCTGTGTCCTGTCCCTTGGGAGAAGAGCCCAGCTCCCTCCTTTCCCCAGCCTCATTTCAGGTAGTTGTAGAGAGCAATGAGGTCTCCCCTCAGCCTCCTCTTCTCCAGGCTAAACAACCCCAGCTCTCTCAGCCATTCCTCATAAGGCTTGTTCTCCAGCCCCTTCACCAGCTTTGTTGCTCTTCTCTGGACTCACGCCAGAGCCTCAACATCCTTCTTGTGGTGAGGGGCGCAGAACTGAACACAGGATTCAAGGAGCAGTCTGACCAGTGCTGAATACAGAGGGAGAATAACCTCCCTGGACCTACTGGTCACACCGTTTCTGACCCAAGCCAGGATGCCATTGGCCTTTTTGGCCACCTGGGCACACTATAGCAACTGTCACCGCAAGAGTGATGACAGTGGGAACTAAACCGCCACAAGCGAAACTTAATCAGCTCCTCTGGAAGGAAAGTAGCATTCCTAGCATACTTCCAGTGCCTCAGGCCATCCAGGAAAAAGATCTTTCATCTCAATCTTTCTCCCTCTGGCTACAGCACTAGCTACACTGTTAAGCTAAGTCCTCTCCTTGTCCACACATCAGTTTTGACAACTTGATGCTAGGTCAACTACCTTATAAACTTGCTTGTCTAGAGCACTCTAGAACCAAAGCATGTAGAACACTCTAGAACAGTCGTACCTAGAACACTCTAGAACACTCGTACCTAGAACACTCTATAACCTAATAACCTAGAACCTGACCTAGAACACTCTAGAACACAACCAAGAACCCAACATATAACAGTCTAGAACGTAACCTAGGACCATCTAGAACATAATCCAGAGCATAACCTAGAACATCATCTAGAGCAGTCTAGAACATAATCTAGAACATCTTAGAACCTAACCTAGAACTGTCTAGAACTGTGGATGTATCTTCCTGGACTTCAGTAAAGCCTTTGACACAGTTTCTCGCAGCATTCTGCTACGGAAACTGTCAGCCTCTGGCCTGGACAGGCGCACACTCTCCTGGGTGGAAAACTGGTTGGCTGGCCGGGCCCAGAGAGTGGTGGGAAATGGAGTTAAATCCAGCTGGAGGCCAGTGACAAGTGGGGTTCCCCAGGGCTCAGTGCTGGGTCCAGCCCTGTTCAATGTCTTTATCAATGACCTGGATGAAGGCATCGAGTGCACCCTCAGCAAGTTTGCAGATGACACTAAGCTGGGTGGAAGTGTCGATCTGCTGGAGGGTAGGGAGGCTCTGCAAAGGGATCTGAACAGGCTGGACCACTGGGCTGAGACCAGTGGCATGAGGTTTAAGGTCAAATGCCGGGTCCTGCACTTGGGGCACAACAATCCTATGCAGATCTACAGACTAGGACAAGTCTGTCTAGAAAGCTGCCTGGAGGAGAGGGACCTGATAGGAATGGTTGGACTTGATGATCTGGTGGGTCTCTTCCAACCTGGTTGTTCTATGATTCTAAATAATGAGAACAACTACTCCTTTTCTATTTACAATACTTCTACATAAAATCAGAAGTTTTGTCTCCTCTACTGTATGTCTACAGCAAATCTAACAGTAAAATTTGCACCCAACTGAAATTCAAAGAAGAATGAAATCTAAACAATTGCCTCTGTGAATGAATGGACCAAATACAAGCAAGTATATACAGGTGTTGGGTAGGAAAGAGTGTCTATACAACAGTGTAGACTGAAAAACATCTTGCAGGCAGTATACACAGGAAGGAAATCACAGTTCAGAAAGAAGGTCCTCAGGATACACCACCAGTCACTTATGTAAAACTGAGGTTTATGCATTTTGTGCCCTTCCCACATAGAACTTACTCAAAGGCATGAGGCCAGTGCATGAGGTACAGGTCCAGGTAATCCAGTTTCAAATCTCCAAGTGTTTTCCTTAATGCTGGCTCTACATCTTCTGGGTGGTGCTTGGTATTCCAGAGCTTTGAAGTTACAAATAGGTCCTCCCTTTTAATAATCTTTAAGAAAGGGAGGAGAGCATAATTTACTAGAACAAGTTCAGAAAGAAAACTACAGCAATTCCCCAACTAGCTTTTAAACAAAGAGAACAATTTGAGTTTATTAAAGAAAGAAAGTTAACACATGGAACCTACAAATTAAACCTTTCAAAAGTATACTGGATGCTGGATGGAGAAGAGCGAGAGAAGCATATACATTGGCAAGTCCTAAAATATACCAAATACTTAACAATTTACTAGAAGTTTTCAAAACCAAAATCCTCTTCCAGACACACACTTTTCTAAACTTTCCAATTTAAGGGTTAAAGCCACTACTAAGTGACTATGAAAGATTACTCAAGTTTATTCATATGTAAATTTTTTGATTTCTATTTAACAATTAACTTATTCTAGGCACAACCAGCTAACTTACTATACTCATCACATGTTATAAACCAAGAATGCTTCTCATGGAAAGAGCGTGGGAAAACAAACACAAGTTGTTTCCCCAAGTCTCTGCACTTGATTTTTTAGGTTCTGGAAGGAACAAGCTAAGAACTGGGTACAGAATGGTAAGACCCAAAAATTGAACAAATAGAGAGCTGGTTAACTAGGAAATTCAAAACGCAAGAGGAAAATCATATTTGGGAAGCTGAAGCACAGAACACCATCAGAAGGCACTTCTCAGTCACGCATTCGACCAAATTTCACTCAAGTCTATACTTTGTAGAAGCTAAAAAGATCAATTTCTTAGTTCCTCTCCTCCAAACATTCAGCTATTTCCGTCTTTCACATATGGCTGTTTGGTTCAAAGAGAAAGATGTCTTGAAAACTCTCATTTTATGCTAGTTAGCTAATATGAACAGAATAAGAGAGTCCTAACCTTCCCTCTATTAGTTACCATATCTAGTAGGAGGAAATCTCTAGGACAAGCTGAACACAGCCTCTCAAGCTAATCACATAACAAAGAAATTGCCCTAAAGCCAAGACAAGAGCAGCAGGAAAGCAGGAACAGAACTTCCTTTCCCAGGGCTCCAAGGCTGTACAGGCAATCTTTCCAGCCCCTTGGGCCAGCAAGAACAAGGGGATGAATTTAAGATTTCACCTCAGGTGATCCATAGGAAAGCCTGTCCCATTATATAATATTTAGGCCCTAGAGACAGTTTGAAGATTACTTCTTCAGTGTTACCCACTCATATTTTACCTATAACCAAAAAAAAACAGGTCATCAAATTTGCCGTGTCTACCCACCACTGCATGTCATTCTACACTGTAAACTAGAGTGATTTTGACATGGCAAATATTTCACATTATAACTACTGATCCTTGGAACCTTCATTTTTTTTTTAACACACAGGTTGAAATACTTTGCAAGGGAGAAAGAGGCAGGCAGGGCAGTTAAAAAATAAATAGAATAAAAGAGGTATTTCCTGTAGCTTCCACGAAAACACTGATGAATTTTCTCTCCTTCCAACAAGAAGAATAGTTACAAAAGGAAAGCAAGCTCTCTTTCATGTCTGCCCTGATTAACAACAAACAGCTGGGATAGAGTAGGAGTAAAAGCCACAAATGTCAACTTTACAGTCCACTTTCAGGTCACAGCTGTAAATTCTGCTACAAGACACAGTCAGCATGGTGATTCTTGGGTTTTTTTTTTTTTTACCTTGTTGGGCCCAAGACATTCCTGGAAAGCCTCACCAATCTCCGTTTCATTGCTGTAAGCTGCTGCGCAATCGATGAGGCGATAACCCACACTTAGGGCATATTTCACTGCTTCTTTCACCTGCAATAGAACACAGTGCAAACCCAATGTAATTGGTGGAAAAGGATATAAGACTGGGGAAAAAAAATTTAAATGCTAGGGATTTATTGAGGAACATCCCCAAACTCCAGACCTAGATAAGGTTACGAGACTTAAATAGAGTGGGATACAGTCCTGTATGGCTGTAAGTTTTGAGAAGGAATTTTGAAATACATTGTGGCTTAGGAAGACAAACCTTCTGGAACCAATCTATCAATGTCAGCCAAGCCTGGAAGTAACTCCTCTCTCCCAGTAAAGGAAAAGCCTGCTTTCCAAAATCTAGAATTCCCAGAGTCTGGTTTTGGTTTGACTGGTCACACTTACACAGCACATTTTTCCTTTGTGCCTCATTCTCACTGATTGCACAACAAAACTCACCACTGAATATTACTCCACAGCCTGCAGGGGATCTCCTGATGAAGCTCACAACCTTGCACTTTCCTTTCCACTGTTTTGATAAATAAGGCAATGCCAACACTTCCCTTACTCAACACCATTACACAGAAGTCAAAATGACTGGGAGTCAAGGCACTGTAATCCAAGTCTGTTTCTGATTTTGAAAGTGCTAATGAAGCATAAGCACAAAACATTCCCATGTGGACCTCAGGTATGGAGCAAGCCGAGAAACCAAAGAAGAAACAGAATGGTGTCTTCTTGAGGATTCTTACACAGCTTTTGAATAAACATTCTTAATAACTGGTTGTGCAAGAACCAAGAACTACTACAGATTTCAATGTAGTCATCATCTCATGTTAGATGGATGTAGGTAAAGTCTATATTGACTTCCAGTAGACACTAAGCTCTTTTATATCAGCCCATCTCCAGTGGTACAGTAAGAGAACATCTTATCTGTACAGCGATTTCTATACATTGCTCTTCTCTGACCTCTTGAGACTGTGGGAGACTAAATTACTCTGTGTACAAGGCCTGATGCAACAGGTCCCTAATCCATATACAGAGATTATGTCTTTCTGATCAAGAGATTAGAAAATGTGTCCACAAAAGCTAGAGAGATTGATTTCTTTTTTATTTCTTTCAACTTAATTGAAGTACTGGCATTTTCAATTTTAAAGCTGACGAAATTATTAACATTGATTAAGGAAATGTACCACCTGGCTTTCAGATGTTACAGAAAGAAAAGAAGGATTCAGATCTTTCTTTTACTGGCGGATTTTATTTATTTTTCTTGTCAAGAACTGCAGTAAAGGCAGACACAGGATATTCCACTTGCATTTTTTGGCATTTTGAGCGTAAAACTGGAATGCAGACCAGTTTCCCTTAGCCAGAATGACAAAGCACTTCTGTTCAAGCAGTGAGGTAAGCGGTTCCTTTCTCTAGCAACACAGTATTTACACTCCCTGTTTCACTTTGGGAAAGACATTTCCCAGGTCACCACAAGGTAAAGGTCATAGTAATTCTGAAATCACTTGAGATATAGTAAAGGTTTTTAGAACTCAATATCCACCCTTGAAAAAGGTGAGAGCTGTGGAGCAGAGTAAAATCAGTGATGTTCTTCATCTGTACTAATCCCCCATTTCCTCTCTCAGGATATTTTTTCTAATCCAAACAGGCACAATATTTGCCATAAAATGAAAATAGGCACCACTCAGAAAACTAGGGATAAGGCACTCCAAACATGTCTCTGCATAAGAATAAACAGGGGGACTTATTTCTATATCTGCATGTTTTGATAAATTTCTAGCACTGAAAAACTGGGACTGGTCACTTTAAGGTTTGGATTTGGGTAAAACCTGTATTTGTGGAAATTACTCTCAGCCTACTCAGACATTCCAATGTGAACTGAGAGTTCCTGTTTCATGCAAAATGCAAACCATCAAGAGACAGCGTGAAAAAAAAATCTGGAGGGGGGAAATAACCCCAAATTAATAACAGATAAAAGTAAATTTAAGAAGAGTACTTTGTTTTAGCAGAAAGCTTTGTATTTTAGAGATTAAACTCAGACAGGTACAGGCACTTCCTGGGGGGTAGAGGAAAAGAAAAAATATCAGAGATCATATGCCTCTGGATATTTGGTGCTGTGAAGTAACAATAGCCAAAGGATCCTTCACAATTTCCATATATTCTTTAATTTAGTCTGTCAGTACTGCTACGGAAGGAGCAATTACTACATTTTTTTTTGCATCAGGCAAGTTGAATCACACAGCATAAGTGTGACTCCATCACATAACCACAGAAAGTAGGTCTGAAAAGATCTTGAGCCATCATCCAGTCCATCCTCATGCCCCACAGCAGGGCTAAGTCCAAACCACACCTACATACATGTGTCAAAACCTTCCTTGTAACTGACAGTCAATGCTTGGATATCTTCCTCTGCAAAGCCTTTTGGATGTCTAACCAAGCAGACCTGATGCCACATCCTGTTCCTCACAGACATGAAATCCATAGCTTCCCCTTTGTAAGGGGTTTTTGCATATTTGGAAAGCGCCAGAATGCCTCCTCTCAAACCTCCCTAGATCCTGTAACTGTAGGTACTTCCATCTTTCATCACAACTCACCTTTCCCAGATCATTGGGACATCACTGGTGCCGCTGTCTTGTCAGCTGGTTTATGCTTTTCTTGAAGGTTTGCCCCAAAACAGACCCAATATTGCAACTGAAGCCCATTAAAAGGTGAAGAATGAACAAGCTCTCATTATACTTCCAAATAACACAGAGTTCAAGTGACTAGGAAGCCCCTTCTGCACAGGCCCAAGACATTATGGAGAGGTTTTCACTCTAACACATCCAGTCAACAGTACTTTGAAAGAAAAGGCTCTGACAGCCTCCCCTGCTTCCTGCAAAGCTGTCTCATTTTAGCAGTCCAAGTATATTTGCTGATGGGAAATGGGAAACAAATAGACCATCAATCTACACGATCCTTAGATGCAATACTGACCAGAACGTGCTACTGTACCACCGCATAAAAATTTGCTGAAAAGGAACTCAGACCACTGCATAGGTAATGCCAACTTAGAGCTGAAATTCCCCAAAATAAAGACTTTTGCTTCCTATCTTTCAGAAGTGGAATTTAAGTCCCTCCCTTAACGTAATCAGTAGTAGGACATTTTTCTGCAAGTAACAAGAATTCTCTAGATTGCCTAACAAACTTTTCAAGAACTCAACAATCTCTTTCACCTCTGCCATCCTGTCACAAGACACCCAGTCTGACTGGTTTTAGGAGGGAGACATTTCCTCTTCAGCTTTCCTGAAGTTTTGTACAGAAACACAACTTCTCTGAGTCATGTGCCTCTCTTCCCCACAGAATGAGCCTCTGCCACAGCAGGTTTGACTGCTCATCTGTTGAGGATCAATCCTTCAGGTAGAAAGTGTGGGCCTCTTGAGAGAACAAAGCATCAAAAGATTACAGATGATAAAGCTCCAATATTAAAAAAGAAAAAAAAACATGCTACTGATACTCTTGGTGCTCCTTTCTGAATGGACTTCTCTTTGAACTCATTTCTGCTGCCAGTTCACGTTTCTGTATTGTGTTCCCTTCCATCATGTTCCCATGATAACAAATAAAACAAATTTCTCTTCTAGCATTTGATCATGCAAGACAGAACGCACCATATTATTATAAATTGGCCTTTCAACATGGATATAGATTCAATAATTCTCCCTCCCCGTCCTCAATTTTCGCTGTCTAGGAAATCAAGGCTGTGGTGACACCTTTGTACTGGACTGTTGAGATCTGGCTCCAAGAACAAGGGTTGTTTAGGATCAGGAATAGTAACAGCAATAGTAAAGGAATCAATCACAATAGTAAGGTCAAGACTGAAAAGCAGCTTGGCAAGGAAAATGAGGACAATCTGAAAAATATTTACCTGAAATAATTTAAAAGCCACCCACTTCCACCCTTGCTTCTAATACAGCCCTTGCACAAAACAGCTTTTGATAAATGTTTTCTAGCTGGGAAACAACTTAATAAAATATAATTACTATTATTATGCTTCTTCAGGTTTTTGGTCCTTAGTCTTTAACTCACAATTACAATTATTCTTCCTGAACTACATCATATCCTTTTAAGGGTAAAGGATTTGGACACTGCCAAGTCACTGGTGTGCTTCTGAATTTCATAAATCTTCATCTAAAAGATACAAATGATGCAGACCATTTTGAAAAGGGATAAAGGTGAATTTATTTATTCCATAGGAGAAGAATAGCAGCAATTTCTGTAACTCTGTCTTGCAGTGAAAATGACCTAGGAGCAAGTCTTTGAAGACAGCAACTATTCCACAGAAGCAACTTCCACTGACCTCTATAGGACCCCAGAGACGATCTTTGGATCCTGTGTGGGGTTTGGCTGCTAGCAGTGCTGCTTACTATGGCAAAATCCATCTGAATTAGGTTTAAATTATGCATAAGCAGGATCTTTCCAAGTTGTTTTATAAGACCACACTTTTCTGCAGAACAGTTAGTGCACAAAACAATGCATTCAGATTGTTTGTTTCATTTCAGACATTTGTTTCAGCACAATGTACATTAAGCTGGTTTGGGTGCACAGAAATTCATCCATTAAGTTCCTGTACATTAATGAACTTCATTCAGCGGTCAAGTTGGTGTTTCAAGTGATTTGTCCTCATTTAAGAGGTTGACTGACCCCTCACAGCAGCTCAGCTTCCACATTAGCACAGCTTCTATTCCCAATAAATCCACTGTCCTGAAGGTTGTTTGGGCAGGAAGCCCAACAATAAAACGGCTCTGAATAGATTCAATTTTTATAGCTTGTTTCCCACCTTTTCATCTAGTTGGCACGAGCTAATAGCACAACGGGGCATCCCGAGAAGGGTTTTCATTTTCCCTCTCAGTCAGGAGCACAATGTCATCTAACATACTCCAAAACCCATCATGAAGCTGACACAAAAGGCATTAAAACAACATTAAGAACAAGAAAAAAAGAATTCTGCCAAGCAAGAGGACACCCCTGGTGGACACCGCACACACTTGCTCTGAAAGGCAACCTCTGCCCCCAGAAATTTGTCACTTAAATAAATGAAACAGAAAGAAAAAGATAGAAGAGGGGAGAAGTATTACAATGGGAGGCACAGCCCACAGCATGCAAACATTCCCATAGTAGTAACAGAATTGTTTCCAAGCGTGGTGTTTGCCAGTTCACTGCATCCAGAAGCAACTGAATGCCTAATGATGTATTAGTCCTCTTACTCTAAAAGCAGTATGACCCAAACAAATTTTTTTTTCCTGCTGAACACAGGCTGACCACTGGAAAGGGACCTGGGACAAGAACAACTGGAGTTCTTGCCTCCCAAAGGAATGCTTTCAGCTGAGTCACCAGCCCAAGCCAGATGGATGTCTGGTCAATTTGTCAGCCTGAGGATTTACCAGCGGAAGAGTCGGGCACCATATTATAGCTACAGCATTTACCCTGTCCCACCCCACTCATTGGTCTCTTTCTAATTTATCTCCCAGAGCATCACTGCCTGAGGCCTGGGTTAACACATCCCAAGGCATCTTCTGCTGCTCCTTTTGCACCATCAGGCTTTAGTAATGGAAATACATGCATACATTTGACCAATTTCTGTAGACCTAAGACTAAAACCATCCCAGTGAAGGATCCAGGTCCCAGATTTAGAACCTTCAAAAAAAGGTGCACAAACAAATCCCAGCTGAGAGCCCCATATTGTGTTGTTCTCTGCTTACTTGGCCACGTTCACTTTTCCAAGTTCCCAGTCCTATAAGCGGCATCTTCTGCCCAGTGCGAAGCACAACGAAGTCGCATGCTGCAGACATTTTGACCTGAAGAACGACAAGAACAAACTGAGTTTTGCAGCAATTCAGTAAGTTGAAACAATTTGCCTTTTCTATGCAAAAATAATTAAATAAATTCATACACATCATCATGATTCCAGAATACAGATGAAGTAGGTTTTTACTGGTATGAAGGAGAATTATAGCTACCCTGGAAAAACTCAAAAAGGAGAGCTTTTTCCCCTCTTCCTTCTTATTCTCCTTTCTCATTTTAAATTAACAGGGCTAAGATTTCTCAGAGTTCAGAAGTAAAAATAAAACCATCCTGCAATAACATTAAATTAACAGAGAAGCCCATGCTTTAAGAAGAGAAATAATCAGCAGGAAGCATTGATGAGGCAAAAGGGAGAGAGATTTGTCCTTAGTGTACAGTTACTCCATACCACTTCTGCACCAAGTCTTTCTATTCTACCAACTGGCTCTGAAACCAAATTACTGCTGCAGCTGGGTTTAAACTTTATCAGAAACAGATGGTCCAGGTTAAGGTTTGAAGACCTGATAAAAGCAGGGGGTTGATGAAGAGTGAATGGTAAAAGCCCATATCAAAGTGATATATAAAAGATATAAAAGGGAATATGGAGGCACAACCCAGGAAAAAAAAAACAACCCCCAAAAAAATAAAACAGTGCTCTGAAGAACGTCACTGCTAGAGGATCTGTCCCATCAGGTAAGCATTTTGTCACACCTGAATCCCAGTTTTCACCAACTCAGAGCTGAACTACAGCTCATTATCAAAGCTGTCCGGCATTGTCAAGAAAACCAGAAACATTTTGGGTTCCTTTAAAACATTGTTTAAAAACTGTTCTATACCTGCAACAGGCAAACACTACTGAATCAGAGGACAACTGCTTGGTTTTTTTAAACACTAAAAACCTTCTCTCTGATGCAAAGCCAGGGTTAGCAGAGAGGACAAAATGAAGACGCTTTCAGAGGTGGACCCTAGGAAATAACACCTCTGTACACAAAGCACAAGATTGTTGTGTATTTAAGTCTTTTTCATCATTCTGACATAGAACAAGCTACATGCAAAATGACCTATGGCGCAGCAGGTTCTTACACATTTATGTGTTTTAAATCACAAAATAACTTTGTCTTCCTGCTCTTCTCTGTCTCCCTGCTCATTCAGAAAGAGACACTGTTATATCTATTGAAGGGCTGAAAGATTCCTTCTTCCCACAGTGTCCAAAATCTTCATGTGGGCTCTGATGGGAATTTGAGACTGAGACCTCAACTCTAGCATAGTATGCACTTCATGGACAATGAGAATCCAGTAGCTAGCACTGCTGATGTAGAAAGTGTCAGACACTTGATTTAGCACAAATTCACAGAGGAGCAGCGTCCTTCTGTTACTAAAGGAAGAATTAAAAAAGATTAGGACAAGTCAGTTGCCACTTTTAAGTTTGAGCTTCTGTCTCATGCTTCGCGCTGTGACATTCAATCATTTTCCCTGTGAAATTCAACAGAACAAACGTCCAGCAGGATCTTTCATTACCTTTGCTGGCTTTATAGCAGCTGCAAACAGCAACTTGCTCACAGTAGCAAAGCTTTTTATCAAAAAGGAAGGTTTTACAGTGTGCTCCAACATCCTCACAATCTGCATTTCCGGTCAAACTGTTAAAAAGAAACCACATCCAGGATGAACTCCAGAGCTGGCTGGCTGATTTCAGCAGAAGCTGAGGAATTTACTTTCCAAGTTCAGCTGCGTCCAAACTCATTAATGTTCTCTGTTTTAAAAAAAATATGAAAACCAAGAGTGGCAGCAACAATGCCGGGTGAACAGCTGCCTGTGTAGGAGGAAGGGACATTTTCAAAGCACAGCAGTCACACAGCAGAGTACTCCAACATAGCTCTGCCTTCTCAATGTTTTTATCATTTTCCTTAGAAAATAAAGTCCCAGCTGAGGGATGTTTTCACACAGAAAGTTTGTATTTTCAATTTCTTGCTTAGCTTCTCAACCTATTTTTTTTATTTTTTTTTTAGATTTACAGCAGACACCAAACAGCAAACTTGTTTTACATAAAGACATAACAGTAGTTGGAGTGAACCTGATCTGGAGGTCATTGTACACCCAGGAGTCGGTGATCCACCCAGCAGTTAACCTGAGCAGGCCCAAGCTTCAAACACAGTGTGGCCTTCAGGCTTGTGCTGGGGGACACACAACCCATGGCTTCAGGATAGCTCAGCTCTAACAGGAGTCTGCAGGCGGCTCCCACTTGGCACCTGTGATTACACCAGCTATGTGTCCTTGCCTTTATCTAAACCAGCAGGGTGTTCTCATGGGAACATCCTTTCTGTTTGACAGTAGAAATGATGAATAGAGTTGTTTCCTTGTAAGAAAGTCCCTAACAGCTCAAGTAACTGAAATAGGGAAACCCTCTCTATGGAGATGTCTGCACAACACACTGAGTGTGAACTGCAGGTCTGTTCAATAACACACAACTTGGGATTCACAGCAACAGACGGGGAAATAAGACTATCAATGCTATCATAGAATCAGAACGGTTTAGGTTGGAAGGGACCTTAAAGATCCTCTAGTTCCAACTCCCTGCTCCCCATCACTGGGGTTGGAAATTTCTCTATATGTTTGGCTGTTAGTAAGTTTATCCTCTTTCTTTATACGTTTGGCTCTAACAAATAGCTTTTGAGATGATACTTTACAGAGCCTGAGTGCCTTTCTTATCAGGACTATAACAGACCAGCACCTCTTGGTGCAAGACTGCAGTTAAACGCAAGCTAGTGGCTCTGAATTTGCACTGAGATGTATTAGGTCCAGATGTTAAAGCTGATGGCAATCATCGTTGAAACAAACTGTGGGTGGGTACTCACCTATTTTTTTGGGTAAGGAGTCAGAGAAGGAAGAATGACAATAACAACAGTATTCTATTTTTTAATTCACACAGTAATTTTGTAGTCAGCTACACACAAGTACGACATTTTTACTCAAATTAGGCTGCCTAAATAAAGGTATCTTCTTACACCATGCAATACAACTAAAGACTTAGGCTCCTTTTTTTAGAATTGGCTTATAACACAACCATATTGCTCATTGCTCTCATAGACCTCATTGCTCTCTACAACTACCTGAAAGGAGGTTGTAGAGAGGAGGGAACTGGCCTTTTCTCCCAAGTGACAGAGGACAGGACAAGAGGGAATGGCCCCAAGCTCTGCCAGGGGAGATTTAGGCTAGAGATTAGGAGGAAGTTTTTCATGGTAAAGGTGACTGGGCAGTGGCAGAGGCTGCCCAGGGAGGTGGTTGAGTCATCTTCCCTGGAGGTGTTTAAGGCATGGGTAGATGAGATCCTGAGGGACATGGTTTAGTGTTTGATAGGAATGGTTGGACTCGATGATCCGATGGGTCTGGTGATTCTATGATTTTATATCCTTTACACAATCACGTTGCACAATCACCTTAAGTGTAATACTTCAGCCCAGAAGACAAGGTACACGTTTAATCAATAACCAGCATCAGCACATTTTCTAAGAACCACCTAGCTCCATGTAACACTGTTGTATATTAACGTTGCAGAGAGAACTACAGCCTCTGGAAGAACGGAAACACACGAGAACTAGAAACACTGGAAGAAAACACACTAATTAATACTTTCCACTCAGATTGTTCCCATAATGAGGAGATGAAGTAGGTTAGAGAAGTACATGCTAACTATCATTATTTAGTTCATTAAAGAGCTGGAAGCCTCTTTTTAGAAAGGCAGAGGCTAAAATAAACATGGAAGCAAACTAATTCTGGGCAAGTAAGATGTGGGTTTGGCTTAATAATTCCCTCCTCTCCCTTTGCCACATTTCATAACAGAGTAACGCTCGGAGTAACTCAAAGAGCAGCCTGGCTGGGAGGATACAACACTAAGCAGGGAAGCTATCCATTTTTAATCCCAAGTGAGGAGTCTTACACTGATACTGAAAATGCCGGCAAATAAAACTCTCTAGGACTCATTTTGGAGTTTTAGAAAGCAAGTACCCTTCATTAGGCCTGAGCAACACAAGGAGTGATCTCCATTAATGTGTCCAGCAAGGAAAGAGCTGGTGACAGAACATATTCCCCACTTAGAGGCATATGAATAAATTTGCCCAGAAATCTTATGCATATGCTCTTACTTTGGCTAATTTTAATGTTATTATGGACTTCACAACAGTCAAACCTCTTGCTAATTTGGAGCTTTGAAGGCAGCTCTCTCTGACCTCGCATTTCATAGAATCATAGAACAACCAGGTTGGAAGAGATCCACCAGATCATCGAGTCCAACTGTTCCTATCAAACACTAAACCATGTCCCTCAGCACCTTGTCCGCCTGTCCCTTAAACACCTCCAGGGAAGGTGAATCAGCCACCTCCCTGGGAAGCCTCTGACAGTGCCCAATCACCCTTTCCATGAAATAATTATTCCTGACGTCAAGCTGAATCTCCCCCGGTGGGGCTTGAGGCCATTCCCTCCTGTCCTGTCCCCTGTCAATTGGGAGAAGAGCCCAGCTCCCTCCTCTCCACAACCTCCTTTCAGGGAGTTGGAGAGAGTAATAAGGTCTCCCCTCAGCCTCCTCTTCTCCAGGATAAACACCCCCAGCTCTCTCAGCCGTTCCTCATAAGGCCTGTTCTCCAGCCCCTTCACCACCTCTGCTGCTCCTCTCTGGACTCGCTCCAGAGCCTCAGCTGCAAACAGAGGTGAGAATAGAAACAGAAGAGGAAAAGGCAGCAAACAGAGGTAACTATAGAAAAAAACACATCTGCCCAGTACAGATGACACTGAACACAAGAAGTTATCATCTCCAAAGAAAGAACAGTGTCTGGAAGAAGAAACCATGCTATCAGAGGGACATTCTGTCTGACTTTCAAAGAACACAATTCCTTATGAAACTTGAGCCTGAATCAGAACGTCCCACCCTTTGTGACAGCAACTGCTTCTCGCCAAACACATCCATCCCTAAGGCATCACACCCACGTGTAAAGGGGCACCCAAGGCTTGTTGGGGGGGGGGGGGGGGGGGGGTAACCCTGGACCCCATGGAGGCGGCAGCGCCCATCCCCGCGTTATCGGGGCGGCCAGGAGGGCAGCGCCCCGCCCGCCGCCGCCGCCGCACTCACCCGGCACCGAACGCCTCCTTTCCTCCCTCTTTTCCGGCTGTATCCCCTCTTTTCTTGCTTATCCCGCCTCTGCTTTGCCCTTCCGCTTCCGCTGGGAGCTGCCGGCGGACGGACAGACGGGCAGCTTGTTTCATAGAATCACGGAATCACCAAGTTGGAAAAGATCCACCGGATTATTGAGTCCAACCATTCCCGTTAATCACTAAACCATGTCCCTCAGCGCCTCGCTCACCCATCCCTTAAACACCTCCAGGGAAGGTGACTCAACCACCTCCCTGGGCAGCCTGTTCCAGTGCTCAGTTACCTTTTCTGTGAATTTTTTTTTCCTAATGTCCAGTCTGACCTTACCCTGGCAAAGCTTGAGGCCATTCCCTCGCATCCTGTCCTCTGTCACTTGGGAGAAGAGCCCAGCTCCCTCCTCTCTACAACCTCCTTTCAGGTAGTTGTACAGAGCAATGAGGTCTCTCAGCCTCCTCTTCTCCAGGCTAAACACCCCCAGCTCTCTCAGCTGTTCCTCATAGGGCCTGTTCTCCAGCCCCATCACCAGCTTCGTGGCTCTTCTCTGGACTCGTTCCAGAGCCTCAACATCCTTCTTGTGTTGAGGGGGCCAGAACTGCACGCAGTATTCAAGGAGCGGCCTCACCAGTGCTGAGTACAGAGGGAGAATAACCTCCCTGGACCTGCTGGTCACACCGTTTCTGATCCAAGCCAAGATGCTTTGAAGTGCCACATGCATGAAGTGCCAAAGCAGAGAGGGCAATCCAAATTAAAACCCAAATTCTTGTCTCATGTTAGGTGTCCATGCCCATTGCAGGGCAGTAGAACTGCCTAGGCTATAAAGTCCCTTGCAACCCTAACTATCCTATGATGCGATGAATACTGCAAGAGATCAAGCATTACTTAACTTATTACTGATACCAGAAGTAGTTACTACTGCAAAAATTGGAATATTGTTTATTTAAGGCAAAGCAGAGCTAACTTTAATCTCAGTAATTGTATTTTTTTAAACACAATCTCCTGCTGATAATATGTTTTCTTTCAAAGTGTTTTTTCCAGACACTGTTCATTCTTTGGAGATGATAACGCCTTGTGTTCAGTCTCATCTGTGCTGAGCAAATGTGTCATCTGTGCTCACCTCTGCAGCCCTTCCCTCTTCTATTTCTATTATCACCTCTGTTTGCAGCCTTTCCCTGTCTCAAATGCGAGGTCAGGCAGAACTGATTCAAAGCTCCAAATTAGCAGGAGTTTTGACTGTTCTGAAGTTCATAACAACATTCAAATTAGACCTTGGAAAGGAATGAAATATGCATAAGACTTCTGGGAAAATTTATCCATATGCCTGTAAGTAGGAAATACGTTCCATCCCCAGCTTTTTTCTTGCTGCACACGATTGACGGAGATCTCTCCCTCGTGTTGCCCAGGCCTGATTAAAGGATGCATGCTTTCTAGAACTCCAAAATGAGCCCTAAAGAGTTTATTTGCTGTCATTTTTGATATTGTTAGAATGAGAAAGGTAACAAATTCTTAGTAGTGCTTAACCAGCTAACAGCTTTCAAGACAATGTGTCTAATCATTACTACAAGAGAACAAGTATAGTAATTCTTAAATACACATCAACAATGCTCTGTCATCATCATGCAGATCCACTGTCCATGGGAAGACTTTTTTTTTTGTCTCCAGCAAAGATTTGGAGAGCCTGTCCTGGCAATCAGGGAGGCCTTTGCAGCACGTCGACGTGTAGGTGGGATCTCTAACAGCCGCTGCGTGGGTTCCAGCTTTTATATAATTGAATAAACAAATTATATCACCCCAAAAATACAAAGTCTCTGGCCACAGCTGCTTCCTGCCCCCCCAGCTCAGCCAGATTCTACTGTCAATACGACTGACACATTTTCTCACTCTCTGCACCAAGAATAGCACAGCAAAACTCCACTGATATATGTGAGAAGATACAGATTATATGGGCACATGTAGCAATGCAATATGAATCGTCTGGGGGTCACCTATATTGTTTTAGGCCTGTCAGTCATGCCCTGTCACTTCACTCCCGCTCACCCTCAGGGACACAGTGGGGTCTTGCAGACACTGCACCCTCAGCCTCCACTCCTGGACAGCTGGTTGAGGCTGCCCCATTTGTTTTTCTCCTGCACTCACTTCATCTCCCATAGGGAAATCCAGGCAGCCCAGATTCTCCCATTCCCATCAATCTAATGGGCTGCACCACACAGGGGGAAAGGACACAAGCCAACCTCACAGCTAAAGCCTGCGTGACATGTATGCACTTACAGAAAAGCCTCCTTGTCTGCTGTTTGTTGTGGCCTCTCGAACCTGTTTTTACTGGGAGGAAGGCAAAATTTCCTCAGTGTTGCGTGTAGCTCTAAAGAGCAGGAATCCGGGAAAAGTCCACAGCCAGTCACACCCACTTCGCTCCAGCTCTTGTGCTAAAATGTGCATGCGGAGAGAGAAGCAGCGCTTCCTGAGAGGACTGAGGCTCCTTTCTGTTGCAGGTGCATGAGAATACATTTCCTTATTTGCACAAGAAGATCGAAAGTAAGATTAAAGCAGACTGATAACAGCAGAGAGCTTACTTCTGTGTAGGTGCAATCCTACTATTGGAGTCAGATAATCTTTGCCAGAAGCAGACTTTGTCCTGTACCTGGAAGACTACCCCTAGGTTTACAGGAAGGTACACCTAATCTTAAATAAACTAAAGAAAATTATAACCAGTTTTTGCTTTTACCACAGGTTTCCATTTTTATAAATAATATCTAGACATTTAGAATTTGTAAATAGTAAGATCAGACCAGAAATAAGACAAAATATGTATCCACAAGGGCTTTGCAGAGGCTGTTATTTGTTTCCAGAAAGATAATTCTGCTGCAGATTCTTTCCTTGCTGTTCTGACTTGAACTGCTCAGGAGGCTTAAGGGCACAAAGGTTAATTAATCTCTCGGGTATTCACATGCCCAGACTTTTCTGTTGTGCAGCCTGTTTCAGCAAAATATAGGCAAGTGGAAAGAGAGTGCAAGGACAAGACAAGACCATTAAAAGTAACAGGGAAAAGACAATTACAAAGATGAAAGAATAAAAGGTGAGGAAACACTGCTGGGTTTGATTTATTTTTATGGAGATCCTGTCAATCACAAATCTATCAGAAAATCCACAATCTTAATGCAGTAAGATTAACAAACCTCAGCCTCTGATAATCACAGAATCACCACAGAATCGTTTAGTTGGGAAAGACCTTTGAGATCATTGAGTTCAACTGTACCTGTCCAAAATGTAATAGGGAGTAAAAGAAAAAAGGCAAGGAAGACTAAAAGATTTTGTCATCAAAAGGCAGTGATTATCCAAACATCATTAATAAAGTTTGTTAATTAACAAAATTTGTATATGTAGAGAAGGAAGAGGTAATGCCAGACATTTTGACCTAGAAACACAGTTTTCTCTTGAGCAAAACAAGGAAAGCAAATCTGTGCATTGTATATTTAATGATATGTAATTGTTTTCATCAAAACTATTATGCACCAGCTGCTTGTGCATAAATGCCCCACGGCTTGGGAACAAGCCAGTTGTTGACTTTTTAGTTGTTTTCTTGCATATATTACACTAAAATGTCCCCATGTGGCCAGAATTTTCTTCTTACTGTGCCCCTGATGGTAATGTGTGTATACAGTAAATTCGGTATTCAACAGGCTTTCTGTGTGTGCAAAGATCAGCTCTGCAGAACGTGTGTGATGATGTCCTAATGTGCTGGCTTTAGAGGGCATGCATGGATGTGTATGTGCTCAAGAGGCATGCCCGGCATTGCCCAAACCCAGTTCATGCTACTGTTCTGATTAAGTTCATTTTACTTTAGAAGATTTGGATACACTTGCGTAAAATCCTCAAATTCTCTTCTGACAAAATGCATGGAAACTCAAATGTGTGTTAGTGTTCTGAAATAAGACCCGGGATTTTGTCTTTGTTTTTACGCACAGCAGGGGTTTTGTTTTTTATGTCAGGGACCTATTCCCAACCAAGATACGTGGGAGATACCACGATCAAAATGATAAGTGTAAAAGCTAGCGTGGCTACCAATCTGGAAATCTTTCATAGAATCATAGAATAGTTTGGGTTGGAAGGGACCTTAAAGATCATTTTGTTCCACATTGAAAGAGACTTTAAAGATCATCGAGTTCCACCCTCCCTGCCATGGGTGGGATGTGTCCCACCAGATCAGGCTGTTCCAAGCCCCATCCAACCTGGCCATAAACACCTCCAGGGATGGGGCAGCCACAACTTTCTTATCAGCAACCTGTTCCAGCACCTCACCACTCATGTGGTGAATAAATTCTTCCTTATCCCTAGCCTAAATCTGCCTCTCTCCAGTTTATACCTATTTCCTCTCATCCTATCACTATAAGCCTTGGTGAACGGTGAACTACTTTTGTATAGTTTTCGGTGCTCTAGCACTGCAGGGCCAGCCAGATACTCCTTGTTAATATATAAACAGTTTATTTTGGCCTTGGCTTTGTGGATGGGTGCAAGGAGGCCTACATTGGGGCTTTGGATGCTCCATGCTAATCAGGGACAAGCTGATCCTGTCTGGCAGCTGTTTTAGAAGAGTAGTATACCACAGTTAATCTGCTGTGTGAAGAACAGAGTGTGGAGGAGCAAGGTGTGGAGAGAACTCTGGCCTTCCAGCACCTGTTTGGGTAGACATGCCCTTTCTGAGAGAACTTATTTTTTCTTTATCTAAGTAGCATCTTAGATCTAAAGATTGAAAAAGGCTACAGAAACCCACCTGCTCACTGAACAAGGAACAGCCCTCACAATCTATCACTCTGAAACCTCCAGAAATTGATCTTTGGAAAGACTAGCTCAGTAACTAATCAAAAATAATGAGGCCATGGACATATGAATGGAAATGTGATGCTTAAGGTGCAAACCTGGAACAAAGTGCATTGCGGTAGCTATGCAAAATGGGTATATTATGCATCTGAAAGTGTGAGAAATGAGCATAACAAGCATTAAAGGAGCCTGAAACCATGAGAAAGTAATTACTGCTTTGTCCGTTGGTAAACAGGCCACAATTGCATTAAGACTACATTGTTCTAAGGGTTTTAATTAGGACTGCCTGACCTTTCAGGGGTTTATCTGATCACAGGTTGGCCTGAGTTGATGGGTAGGTATAGAAATATCTCAAGCTAGAGACCTCAGTTGTCATAACAATATTGATGTTAAGAAAGTAGCAAATTTCTTTCTGTAAAAGGTTAAGCATGCTGTAATAATATAAACAGCAGTAGATAAACTTCTTGCCTTAAGGTGAGTGCAGATTTTTTTCCTGAGTACACACATACCTGTTATTTTGCATTTATTATTTCAGGAGTTATTTCATCTGTTCCTGAAAGCTGTAATCTCGTGGGTGAATCGCCACAGGGGTACGGTCACCCAGCAACACTACACAGGGATGCAGATCACAAACATTTAAAGTCTGTTAATCCTTTGTGGGTTTCTCCTTGTTACAATTTATAATCAGGTTTTAGCAGGTATAAGAAATACAACTGTAAGCTGCAAAACAGAGGAGTAAAAAAAATTGGTATGGCAGCCAGCATCTTCCTCTCTACAAGGGATTCAGTGGAATTGCTTTTGAGTAAAGGAAGCATTTTTGTCATCGATAAGTCCTCAATGGCCTTTAGTATTCATTATCTAATAAAGTTTTTATATTTAAATTCAGGGTTTGGTCCTGTAAGTAGCATATTGCTTCAATTAAGTCTTGGATCCAAACAAGACCCAAGGATTAACAATTCTTTCTTAAGGAGAGTCCCTCAGAGTAGTTTTACTCCGGGAATGATGCAAAAACTCCTTGAAGTGAGTAACTGTATTTTTCAAGAGTTTCCATCCTCCCCAAAAGCTCTAAGCTTTGACTTTATTTAGTTTTCAGCCTGTTTGCTGACTTGGACCTGTCATTGATGGTGAAGAATTGATGGAAGCCTTGGGAGTTAGAATCAGGTGCAGAACCTGGCTAATAACACAGAGAGGAACAGTTCCAGTCCCTGAAGGGTGTTCAGGGTCAGGTTGGATGGTTGGACTCGATGATCTGGTGGGTCTCTTCCAACCTGATGATTCTATGATTCTATGAACCTGATCCAGTGGGAGGTGTCCCTGCCCATGGCAGGGGGGTTGGAACTGGATGGGCTTTAAGGTCTCTTCCAACGCAAACCATACTATGATTCTATTAAAAGATTTGACCCTGTGCCTATAGAATGCTGTGAATGAACATTGCTTTGTTAATAGGTCTGATTTGATGTTAAAAAGCCTGAGAAGAAGGCGAGTGGAAACCGCACTGCTCTCTAGGTACAGGGATGTTCTGGGCCATGTGAAAAAAATCTTAGGAAAAGATTTTGCACAGAAAGGGTCACTGGGCACTGGCAAAAGATGCCCAGGGAGGGGGTTGAGTCACCTTCCCTGGAGGTGTTTAAGGGACGGGTGGACAAGGTCCTGAGTGACATGGTTTAGTGATTGATAGAAATGGTTGGACTCGATGATTTGGTGGGTCTCTTCCAAGCTGCTTATTCTATGATTCTATGAACTTCCATCCACCTTTATGGTGGCTGAGAGACCTGGAGGTGTTTATCCTGGAGAAGAGGAGGCTGAGGGGAGACCTCATTGCTCTCTACAACTACCTGAAAGGAGGTTGTGGAGAGGAGAGAGCTGGGCTCTTCTCCCAAGTGACAGGAGATAGGACAAGAGGGAATGGCCTCAAGCTCCGCCAGGGGAGATTTAGGTTGGACATCAGGAGGAAGTTTTTCACAGAAAGGGTCATTGGTCATTGGAACAGGCTGCCCAGGGAGGGGGTTGAGTCACCTTCCCTGGAGGTGTTTAAGGCACGGGTGGATGAGGTCCTGAGGGACATGGTTTAGTGATTGATAGGAATGGTTGGACTTGATGATCCGGTGGGTCTCTTCCAAACTGGTTATTCTATGATTCTATGAACTTCCATCCACCTTTACGACATACCAGCCTTCTCTTATTCTTCCCCAGAATCCTGTGCATCCTCTGCCTCTTTTACAGCTTCTAACCTTTCCTAGACTAAAGGCATCAAGAGGAATTTCTTCTTGCCGGGATCCCTCCTTCCCCCTCCCAGCCTTTACCCCGGCCGCTTCCAGGGCACCTCCCGGCCCGGCGTCCAGAGGATTATCAGCCTTTAGCCACGTTCCCCGCAGGCTGGCGGCAGCGAGAGCCGTTCTCGGGGCTGCGATAAGGGTGGGGGCGATTCTGCCCTGTCACGGTGCCGGGCGGGGCGGCCACAGCCTCGCGAGAGCGGCCGGAGATAAAGGGCAGCGGCAAGGGGCGGGCGGCACCGAGCGGCTGCGGCGGTGAGTGACTGCGGGTGCCTGCGGTGCTTTGCTTTTTTTTTTTTTTTTTTTTTTTTTTTTTTTTCCCTCTTTCTTTCGCCCCTTCTCCCCCCTTTCTCTCTTTTGTTTTTGCTCGCCCTCTCTTCCTCTCTCCCCCAACCCTTTTGCTCTCACCCCTCTCTCCCCCATTTTCTTTTTTGCTCGAACCTCTCTCCCTCCATTCCCTGTATTTTTTTGCTCGACCCTCTCTCCCTCCATTCTCTGAATTTTTTTTTGTTCGACCCTCTCTCCCTCCATTCTGTTTTTTTTTGCTCGACCCTCTCTCCCTCCATTCCCTGTATTTTTTTGCTCGACCCTCTCTCCCTCCATTCCCTGTATTTTTTTGCTCGACCCTCTCTCCCTCCATTCCCTGTATTTTTTTGCTCGACCCTCTCTCCCTCCATTCCCTGTATTTTTTTGCTCGACCCTCTCTCCCTCCATTCTGGTTTTTTTTTTGCTCGACCCTCTCTCCCTCCATTCTGGTTTTTTTTTTGCTCGACCCTCTCTCCCTCCATTCTGTTTTTTTTGCTCGACCCTCTCTCCCTCCATTCTGTTTTTTTTGCTCGACCCTCTCTCCCTCCATTCCCTGTATTTTTTTGCTTGACCCTCTCTCCCTCCATTCTCTGAATTTTTTTTGCTCGACCCTCTCTCCCTCCATTCCCTGTATTTTTTGCTCGACCCTCTCTCCCTCAATTCTCTGTATTTTTTTGCTTGACCCTCTCTCCCTCCATTCTCTGTATTTTTTTGCTTGACCCTCTCTCCCTCCATTCTCTGAATTTTTTTTGCTCGACCCTCTCTCCCTCCATTCTGTTTTTTTTTGCTCGACCCTCTCTCCCTCCATTCTGTTTTTTTTTTGCTCGACCCTCTCTCTCTCTCCATTCTCTGTATTTTTTTTGCGCGTCCCTCTCTCCCTTATTCTCTTTTTTGCTCACCCTCTCTCCCCTTTCGTTTTATGCTCTCGCCCCTCTCGCTTCCCTTTCTCTAATTTTTATTTGCTCTCTCTCTTGCTCTCCCCTCTCTCCTCCATTTTCTCTGTTTTAACTCGCTCCTCTCTCCCCCTTACTCTCTTCTTTTCTGCTCGACCTCTCTCCCATCTTGCCTTCTTTTTTGCTCTACCCTCTCTACCCTTTTTGATCACCTCATTCTGTTTTTTTGCTCTGCCCTTTCTCCCCTATTTCTCTTTTTTTTTCTCGCCTCCCTCCCCCTTTCTTTCTTTTTTCTCGCCCACTCTTCCCACCTTCTCTGAAATTTTTTTCTCTGCCCTTTCTCCCCTTCTTTTTTTTGGTGCGTTTTTTTTGTTCTGTCTTCCTCCCATTCTATTTTTTGCTCGCTCCTCTCCCCCCATTTTCTCTTTTTGCTCGTCTCTCCACCCTTTCTCTTTTTTTTCTCGCCCTCTCCCTCCTTTCTCTCTTTTTTTTGCTCGCCTCTTCCTCCCTCTTATTTTTTTTTTAGCTCACCATCGCTCGCTCTTTCTCTACCTCTTTTCCCATTTTTTCGCTCGCCCTCTCTCCCCCCCGTTCTCCCTTGTTGTATTTTTTTTCCTGCTCTGCCCTCTTCCCTCCTTCTCTCTCTCCGTTCTTTCTGCCCTCTCTCCCCCCTCCCGCTGGGCTGTCCCCGCGGCCTCTCCCTTCCCTGGGCTGGAGGCTGCGGGGCCGCGTGTCCTTCTCAGCCCGCACAAAGGGCTGGGGACGCGGGGGGGAAAGGGGGTGTCCCTCCAGCCGTGGGCAGGGCCACCTCCCACTGACCAGGCTGCCCAAGGCCCCATCCAGCCTGGCCTTGAACGCCGCCAGGGATGGGGCAGCCATGACTTCGCTGGGCAGCCTGGGCCAGGGCCTCCCTACCCTCAGCGTGAAGGAATTCCTCCTTATGTCTAGTCTAAATCCGACCCTCTCCAATTTATATCCGTTCCCCCTTCTCCTATCACCACAAGTTTTTGTAAACAGTCCTTCTCCAGCTTTCCTGGAGCACCTTCAGGTACTGGAAGGTCACTCTGAGGTCTCCTCGGGAGCCTTCTCCAGACTCAATAACCCCAACTCTCTCAGCCTGTCCTTGTATGGGAGGTGCTCCAGCCCCTCTGATCATCTTCATGGCTCCTTCTAGACCCATTCCAACAGTTCCATCTTATGTTGAGGATTCCAGAACTGGACACAGGACTTCAGATGGGCTTTCACAAGAGAGGAATATAGAGGCAGAATTCCCTCTCTCGCCCTGCTGGCCGCACATGTTTTAATGCAGCCCAGGGGTGGGTGATCCTGTTTGTTTTGTGCCCTCACCCAGTGCTTGGGAGACCGTCTTATGTGGAGCAGCTGAGAGAACTGGGGTTGTTGAGCCTAGCAAGGAGAAGGTTGAGGGGAGACATTGCTCTCTAGGAGGTTGTGGAGAGGAGGGAACTGGCTTTTCTCCCACGTGACAGGACAAGGGGCAGTGGCCTCAAGCTCCACCAGGGGAGGTTCAGGCTGGACATTAGGAAAAAAAATTTTCATGGACAGGGTCATTGGACACTGGAACAGGCTGCCTAGGGAGGTGATTGAAACACCATCCTTGGAGGGGATTTGAAAGATGGGTGGGTGAGGTGCTGAGGGGCATGGTTTAGTGGTTGATAGGAACGGTTGGACTCGACGATCCAGTGGGTCCTTTCCAACCTTGTGATTCTGTGACTCTGGAGCCCCCACACCCAACAGATGGGTGCCCTGCAGTCTGACCCTGGCTACAGTGTCCCCGAGCTTGGGGCTTGGATCACCCTAGCTGCAGTGTGTCTGAATTGTGAGTATGGGTACCTTGTGGTCTGGGCACCCCTGGCTGCAGAGTGCCTGAACTCAGGGGACGGGTGACCCTAGTTGTGTTGTTCCCACATGGAGGGGATGGCTGACTGGCTTTGGACGTCCTGCACCTGAGGGATGAGTGCCCCACGGTCTGAGTGACCCTGGCTGCAGTGCCTTTGAACCCAGGAGTTAGGCGATCTTGGCTGTGGAGCACTTGCACTAAGGGGATGGGTGCTTATATCACTCAGTCTGACCGCAGCGTGGTGGCTCAGCTGCATGTTGTCTCTGACAGTCTGGAGTGGAAGGCTGAGAGTGTGTGTTAAAACAGCCTTTTGTTTATGCTTGAGATATCCTAGAGGTACGAATTACTAGTGAAGAATGCAGGCCTGACTTAATTATAATTGCAGTTTGAAGATAATTGAGGCCATGCATGGCCTCAGGAAGGTCTTCTGACTGTATTCAAGCAGACCTGGTTTATAGTGTCCATTCTCCTTTCCTCTAGAACAAAAGGAAATAACATGCCGAGTCTGTGGTCTGTCCTGTGGGTTAGGAAATGCTGTGGCTAAAAATCCAAGCAGAACATGTGAGAGCGTTTGCTGACGCTGCACAGGAAAGCAGACGTGGGCAGGTTGCAGTAGGTGCCCTGAGGAAGGCAGATGGCTCTCCTGCAGTATGAGGCAACTGAAATCTCCTGCCAATATTAAAGGGTTTTGTGTACCTAAAAGGAACCATCTGACAGCTTTTTATTTGATACTGCAAATCTAATAAAATACTGCAGGGGATTGCTGATGGAACAAATATAGGAGGGCTGGCATATTGCTGAGCAAAAGGCTGACCCTGAGTTTGAGTAAAGGGTGCTAATGTAGCTCAGTCACGAAATGTGGAGTTGTGCATTTCAGACGAGGAGGTACCTTGGATAAACCTTGTGCAGTGGCTGTCCCACTAATCCCTTTTAGCAGGACTGCACTTTCAGAGTTGCAGCTGCCTTCATGGCTACATGCAAAGCTTGGCAGAGGGACCACTAAATTCCTGCCAGACTGCATCGATAGAACCAATGAACACTGGTGCCACCTTCATTCATAAGACTGGCTCCCAGTCTGCTGCAGTCAAAGACTAAACTGTTGGATGAACACAGGAATAAAGAATTTTGTTGCAAAAGGCTATTAGAAACTCTGAACAGTTTGGCATTTCTCAAGATGAAAACAGAGGTACCTGATCACTGCTTATGTATCATCAGGTTATGTAAGAGAAGCTTTCAAGGTCATTCATAATGAAAAGACTCGATAAACTTGGGTTGAAGGCTGATGTTTACGGATTCCGGACTAGTTCTCCAGGGAGAAAGTGGTGGGGAAAGAGCCAAGAAATGACGTTCTCAACTGTTTATAGAATGGATGTAGTGCCTTGCAGCAGGATGTGGAAGAATCTTGGAATCTCAGCTTTCTGTAGCAATATGAGACACATGCTCACCTTTCAGAGGTTTTATCTCCAGGGGAACTAGTGCTTATAGCAGTCTATAGAATGACTTTGGTGAAATCACTTTTAAGATTTTTGTGAGTTAAAGAAATGAGGTTCATAAAGTTACTTAGAAGATAATGCTGTGGAAGTAACCGGAATTCTAATGTGATATGCTGCATTCCCAGACAGAGCAAAATGCTGCACAGGGTGTATAATATGACCAGCCTCCGAGGGCAGCCAGCCAGAAGTACGTCTCTTGTCCTTGTGATATCCTCGTAGCCCCTTTTCAGTAGGGGTGGGAGGCAGGGAAAAGACCTGGCTGTACAGGTTAAGACTTGTAAAATTTTAATTACTGGCACAGTGTGGTTCCTGTGTATGCTCTGAGCCTTTGTAGCTGCAAATGAAACAAGGTTTAATTGTTTGAAAGGCTTAAGTGTAGTTATGCAGAACGATGCTCCCGGAGATCAACAAAAGTTCTTTTCTTCTGAAATCCACAGGAGGATCAAGTTTTGAGGTCTTAAATCCCCTTGTGAATGTGAACAAGGGTCTTCTCACCAAAAGTTCTAAAAATCAAAATTTTCTAACTTGTCCACCAAGTGGGACTGGCAGTCTTACTGAATACTGCTAAAACTCTAGAAGGCTGTCCCTTTTCTAGGCTGTGATGAGTTGTTGCCTGCCAAAGATAACCCTTACTTTATTATTGGGAGACTGATGAGCCATAGATCTTGGAAGTACTAGCACTCTATGTAGTGGGTTTTGTCTGGATGTCTAGGCTGCGCTGATGGAACTGCGTCTTACTGTGTTTCTTCTTCATGTTGAAAAATGCTAGTGTTCTGACTAGCCTACACAGGTGACAAAACTAAAACTAATTTCACACTTAACCTTTGTATTGCAAGATCAGGTGCTGATAAACTCCTTGGTTTTCAATTGAAATCAATAATGATGATTTGAATAAATGCTTACTTCTAGGTGCAAATGCACTGTTATTTAAACTTGTTCTTGACTCTTATCTAGATTAAATCAAGATGTCTTCAGGAAAGGCTTTCATCGGAAAACCAGCCCCTGAGTTTACTGCCACGGCTGTAATGCCAGATGGCCAGTTCAAAGACATCAAACTCTCTGACTACAAAGGTAAGCTTGTATGTCACTGATAACACATTTGTAATCTAGTCATACTGCAGGAATGGAGGATGTCCAGTGATAGATATATTTGGATTTTTTTTTTTTCCAAAGTGTCAGTGACAACTTGGCAGCAGCCTGAGTACACAGCTTGAGACACAGTTCTTGGTGATGGCTGAAGTGTGCTTGGAAAGCTGTTAGTAGCATGATTGAATGTTACAGCTGTGATAATTGTTGCTGAGCAGCATAAAACTCCTCTGCACCATAATCTTGGATTAGGCTTATTTGTCCTGTCTGTCATATGATGAAGCTGATGTTACTTCTCCAAAGTACTACGTGAAACAGCAAAAATATCTTCACTTGCAGACTTTCAGTCAATTGAAAGTAGATTCTTCCTACTAACCAATGAATCTCCATTCTCTAGAGTACTGGCAAAAAGCCTTGCCAAAAAAACTGCCTAAAATCAAAGGGAAAGCCTGAAGTATTCAAGTAGAAATATCTATTCCTAAAGCCATCTACATTACTAACTAGAAGCTGTGGTCCTTAGGTCTCTGTTAGTCAAGCTAGGGTCTTAAGCCCTAGCTGCTAGAGCAGGCTTGTGGGAGGAGGTTTGGTAGAGAGGCAAATTGACAGTCTGGTTTTAGAGTCCTCAGTTGGGCAGTGTTCTGTTATTGGCTGTAGAATCATAGAACAACCAGATTGGAAGGGACCCATCGGATCTTCTAGTCCAACCATTCCTATCAAAAAAAGGCTGTAAAAGTGACCTTGAAGAGTGTTGTAAGCGCTGTTTGGCTGAAGTGTAAATCCCTTAGGTCCTTTATGGGCTTGCCACCAGCAAAGTGAAAAATGGATGTCTAGTTTGCCATTTAATCCTTAAAGGTGGTGTCGTATCAAGCCCTTTCTCTTCTTTCAGTATTTGAATGGTTGATATTGAGTGTGGTAACTCCTGTAAAGGTAGGAGATTAACTGGCTATACTGCTTTTCTAGGAAAATACGTTGTGTTCTTCTTCTACCCCCTGGACTTCACTTTTGTCTGTCCAACTGAAATTATTGCATACAGTGACAGAGCTGATGAATTCAAGAAAATTAACTGTGAAGTAATCGGAGCTTCTGTTGACTCTCACTTTTGTCACCTTGCCTGGTAAGAATCAACCTCTGAACCTATTAGAGTATGCGTCCTGGGCTCAGTTATTGCAGGAACTGAATTCTGAGTGTATTGAAACTTGCTTGCCTAAGTATCAAATAAAGGCCTTTGAAGTACTGGTAGTGTGGGGTGCTTCAGAACAGAACCAAGCATGCCATTCAGTTTTTGCCTCATGGTGGCCTGAGTGCAATATTGAAGAAAGGAGCAGCTTTTGTTGCACTTTACTCTGAACTGTCTGTTTTTAACATTCAAACTTGTACTTTTAGGATCAACACTCCCAAGAAACAAGGTGGTTTGGGTCCTATGAAAATCCCGCTCGTTTCTGACACAAATCGTGTCATTGCCAAAGAATATGGAGTACTTAAAGAGGATGAAGGCATTGCCTACAGGTAATATGTTAGAAGGTAAACTTGCTGTTAAAAGTCTCATGTTGCAATGGATGGAACGTGGTGGGTGAACAGAGCTCGGCTGTACTTCAACACCTGCAGCAAGCTGAAGCAATTAGTGATTCTAGATGTAAACTGCTTGAAGCTATCCACCACTCCTACAAGGGGAGGTGTACGTGTTCTCACTGTTTAGGCTTGGTATGGTTTTGATAAGCTAGGTAAATGCCTGGTGCTCACCTTTGGTTACCTCTCTGCACAGTCCAGAAGTCCCATGGAGATGAGCTTCTGCAGACATTGGTAATGTGAGACCTACTTAGTCGTACAAGTCATTACAGGTTTTTGATCTAGTGGATAAGGAAAAAATGAATTAAAATCCATGCCTTATCTTTCAGTCAGCTGATCAGAGTTAAGTTGTTGAGGGACTTAAACTTCCACGAACTCTTAATGTGATTTTGGACTGAACCATTGTTGGGTTGTTTTTTCTTGAGAACAGTGTTTCTAGCTCTTCGAATCTAAGAGTATCTGTCCTTCAATTCCCCTTTTTCCTGTTTCCCTTCCACTTTGCTTCTCCACTAGTATCTTCCTTAAATAGGAAGCGTTGCTTTCCTGTGTTAGTGTTTTTACTTACTTCCTGTCCTTCCTGGTTCCCAGTGGCTTTCAGCCACTCATGTTTCAGTGCCGGGTGTACACTGAAAATCTTTGGTTTGGGGAAGAGGCCAGTAACACTAGATAACCAACTGCTGTAACGGAATACTGAACCTGAGGTTTTTGAAACTCACTTCAGCCTTATCTGTCTTTCAAAGGCTGTGTTTAACTTTAGGATGTGCTTTTTAGGGGTCTGTTCATAATTGACGAGAAGGGGATCCTGAGGCAGATAACCATCAATGATCTTCCCGTTGGCCGTTCTGTTGATGAAACGCTCAGACTTGTCCAGGCGTTCCAGTTTACAGATAAGCACGGAGAAGGTAAGGGCTCTTCTTTCTCATCTTAGATGTTTCTGTAGAGAACACTATTAACTGGGCAGATTAAATTGAGGTTTACTGAAAGGTATGTGTACAGATCCGCACACAGAGAGTAACTGCCTGTTGAAATGCAGCTGCTCGTTGAAGGGCACCATAGAACCCTATCTTATTCCACTTCAGCAAGTCCTCAATGGACCATTATGTTCAAATATCACTTAAACCATTGTGATGCCAGACATCTTGTCAAACATGTCACACTTGCCTCTTTCAATTAGACGTACAAAATACTTGAGAAAAAGATGATGTAATAATTTAACCTGAAAGGGCAAGCGTAATTTAGACTCTGCTTTCATATTTGTTGGGCTGGTAACCATCACTAATAATGTTGTCTTCTAAGCATTTAAATTCCTAGAAAGTGTGTTGATCTGTATCCCTGTATAGTGAGAAAAATGGATGAGAATCTTTGTGCCTAGAGTTTTGAGTAATATGAACTGCTTGAGGCTGGTTGCTCTTTCTGCAGGAGTTACCAAAAAAGCACTGTGGATGAAAGGTTTGAACCAGGTTATGGAAACAATGTTTTTATATGTATTAGTAGCCTTCAGCTGTGATTTAATTAACTAATGACAGGTGTCACTGCTGGTCATGCTTAACTTGCTTCAGAACTGGTAAATCAGTGGCAGATTTTATTAAAACAAGCTGTTGTTGTGGCTGTGCTATAGCCTGAGGGGAGTCAGTGTTTCTGAACTCGTGGCATCCTCTGTCAACTGAGGAGACAAACCTAATTTGATGGAGCCTGTCACATGTCATTCAAATGAAGCCTCTTGGGGTTTACTATACCCTAGAGTAGTCAGAACGTGGCAAAACATTCTCCTCCAGACTACAGTCTCATATAAATCAGGATAAACCGGAATAAGGTGTGTAGCAACACTTGGAAGCTGAGAATGCTGTGGCTGAAATTGTCAGTTCCTTCTGGATCGTGCATTAAGCCTTGCAGAGCTGTGCACAAGCAATACCATCCAAAATGTGCTGCTCAGGAGTTGCTGCAATCTTGAAGCCATGCAGCCTCTGCACTTTGGCCTTTTGATAGCCATATGGGGGAATTGGAGACAGTTTTAAGTCTTCTTCCCTTTTAAACTGGAGAATGGGACCAGGCTTAATTAAAGATAAGGACAATATAGACTTGTCTGGATCCAAGGAGAGAAGTTGTAAAGTCTTCTGACCCAGGCTGCAGGAGTTGGTGTTACCTTGCTCTTAAGCTTAGAATCATAGAATCACTAGGTTGGAAAAGCCCTTTGTGATAATCAAGTCCAACTGTACCTTCTGAAAGCTTCTGTGAAGCTTTTAGGTGGGGTGGGGAGAGGTGTATGTGTGGCCTACTGTTTCAGGGGAAAATGCCTGGTTCCTTTGCTGCCCCTATCTGATAAACAAATGGAAATGAGTAAGATGAGCTGAACATAATGTGGCACTGAATAATGCACTCTCTGTATGTTGTAAATATGTATTACGTGTTTGGAGTTGCTAGTTTGCTTTAATGTTGTGTAAAGCATGTTCTGCAGGAGCAGCTGATAAGACTTTAACATTCTTATCATTTCAGTGTGCCCAGCTGGCTGGAAGCCTGGCAGTGACACAATCAAGCCTGATGTTCAGAAAAGTAAAGAGTATTTCTCTAAGCAGAAATAAATTTTCAGTCTGAGTGGAAGCTAGTATGCCTTATGTAAAGAGCAAGCATCACTTACTGAACTTTGACTAAATCGTTACATCCGAGTCAAGGGATCCATGCTGTTAGGTATAAAGAGTAACTTTTTTACTTGAAGGAAAGCTTGTCCTGTTGACAGTACGTTCATAGAAATTAATAATTAATATCTGTACATCAAGCATTGTTGACTTCAGTGACAACACAGTGTATGTGGTTAGCCATGTGTTGCATATCAAGTAGTAGTATCCTTTTGTAACTCTGTTAAATAAACTTGTGGAAAGAGCATGCTGTCTACTGTTCTTATGTGTCCTCAGCAGGAGGCCTGAAGGCAGTTCAGGCTACATGTCTGGAAGCTCTGTCAGCTGAGCAGCCTATGGATGTCTTAGTTTCTAAAGGCCTTTTCCAGCTCTGTTAGAATGGAGGTACTAATGCTTAGTTTTCATGTTGCACTCTTTGCTTTCAATGTGATTTTGCTCCTGGGGTAAAGTAATATGGTTTGATAGTCAGACTTAGATACAACAATGCCCAGAGCACAGGTGTGACTGACAGGCTGGGCATAATTTCATACACCATGTTGACTTAGTCATTTCTGCATCCAATTTGGTCAAAACTGACTGTTCATACTAAATTTCTGGGAATTGTAGAACCATAGAATTGCCAGATTGGAAAAGGCCTCTTGGATGATTGAGTCCAACCATTCCTGTCTACCACTAAACCCCTTTGCTTACTCATCTTTTGAATCCCTCCAGGGATAGTGACTCCACTCTCTCCCTGGGCAGTTGTTCCAGTGCCAAATGACCCTTTCTGTGAAAAGTATCTTTCTGATATCCAGTCTGAATTGCCCTAGTGCAGCTTGATGTTGTTACCCTTTGCCCTGTTACTTGGGAGAAGAGCCCAGCTCCCTCCTTTCCACAACCTCCTTTCAGGTAGTTGTAGAGCGCAATAAGGTCTCCTCTCAGCCTCCTCCAGGCTAAACACCTGCAGCTGTCTCAGCTGTTCCTCATAAGGCCTGTTCTCCAGCCCCTTCACCAGCTTCGTTGTGCTTCTCTGGACTTGCTCCAGAGCCTCAACATCCTTCTTGTGAGGGGCACAGAGCTGAACACAGGATTCAAGGAGTGGTCTCACTCGTGCCAAGTACAGAGGCAGAATAACCTCTGTGGACCTGCTGGTCATGCCATTTCTGATCCAAGCCAAGATGCCATTGGCCTTCTTGGCTACCTGGGCCACTGCTGGCTCATGTTCAATTATCTGTTCAGTTCAAACACTGTATGGAAGTGAGAGACTGGGCTTTCTGGAAAGCAAACTGCCTTGGGTGTATAACATTCACCCTGAGCTCTCCTGCTGTGTGGAATGGGAGTGAGAATATGCCAGTTACCCATTAGCTTGTCATATGACTAAGATCAAAAGAAGAGGGGCACTATAAACTCTGGTACTCTGATGTGTGCAGCCTTGTCTTTAATCTTTGTATTCCAAAGGATTATATGCATGTTATAAAACTCAAAAGCACATGACTATAGCCCTAAGTTACAGTAAAGCTGTGTCTGCTGTGTGGCTTCATTGTTAAAGGTGGCTTGTAATAAAGTCCCGAACTTCAGAGCTGAGGATTTGGGTAAGGAGCTATTGCCTAACAATATAAGGGAGTTAAAGCCCTGTGATCTTTATGGACCTGTAAAGATGTAACCCTTAAAGTTTTATGGACAAGACATTGAATCTAACTTCAGCTCCTCTAGTAAACAAGTCCTGTCTTGCTTAGCAAGCAGTAACAAAGTTGAAGCCCAGGGGTACTTGGGTGAGTCAGAAGTGAAAGTTGCTCGCCTTGAGTAGTAAACTTGTTCTGTGCAGCTGGAAACACACTTCACACAGAAGCCTTCCTACCAAATATTCCAATACAAATTAACATGGCTAATTCCCTGGGTCTTCCTGAAGATACACAGAAGTGATGCTTAATTGTATCATTTTGCTTGTTATTTAAGAACCGAAATTATTCTTCACCTAAAGATAAGGCTAATGCACAAGGGTGGCCTTGAGAATAACAAAGGTTAATATATATATATGTAAGTGAATGAATGCTGATACCGTGTGGTTCAGTATAAAGTTAGTTATGTCTAAAACTTCTTTTCCCAGCAAATGAATGGCTGCTTAAACTCAATATTGGTTCAGATGCAGATTGGAATTTCCATTTAAGCATTCTGGGGCTTGCATCTCGCTTCTAGTATCGTGACATCTTAGGCTAGTGGGGGTTTTTTTATGACATTCAAGTAATTATAATCCTTATTTATTGAGAAATACTTTTTCACTTGTCAAGATGCATGTTGTTTTAATTGCAGTTATGAACTGGTTTTGCTTTCATGATCAATGGGTGTGATATTTTGTAGTGAGGTGAAAACACAGCAGGAGGTCTCAGTTTTGGTGTCAGGAGTGATCGCTGCTGCTGCAGCATCGTGTATTGCTTGGTGGGATTTTCCCTGAAGATACCTTAGAAAGGGTTGAACCAGGTGTCTTTTTTTAACCAGGTTTGGGGTTTTTTTTTGTTTGCTTTTTCCCCCCCAATGTGTGACTGCACATCTTTTTTGCTAGTTTAGTTGCTTATTATAAAAATAACCTTGAATTCATTTATTTCTTTAAAATACCTTGCTTGGAACAGCCAGACAAAGAGAAACTGAGATAAATGGTACTGCCTCTCTTTTTGATTTCTCTTTATTTGTAGCCAAGTGCTATGATTATTGAGGTTTTGTGTAACTGGCTACCACTTTGCAGAAGGATGTATTTTAAAGGCATGTGAAGTATCACTCTTAAAATAATCCCTGAAAGTTTAAATACCTGTCTTTATCTTTTACAGAGTTTTGAATATTGACTTTCAATTTCTGACATACAGAACATAACTTTTACTAGATTTTGTACATCTTTTATGAGTGTGTTATTTAAAATTTTAAAATTCTGTATTTTTTTAGATGTATTAAGAAAAAAAAAGCTTAGTAATGTTTAAAGAATTAGTGCATTGTTGCAAACTGAGTTTCTCATCAGTTTTGAAAAATACTCTGAAAATTGCTAAGTTTAAAAACTGTTTGCTTAGCAAGTGCTTTGTGGAACAGTTAATTGGACTGTGCAACCAATCAATACAGGCCAAAGAGCAAAAGCAAGTAGTTTACATCTCACAGGTATTGCAGAACGATGCCCTTTAGTTAGGAAAGTAAGCAAAACTCCATGACTGTACTTTTTAGTAATATAATACATCAAAACAAGGCATGTAAAGATGTAAAAATGTTGTTGTTTTATAGAATCATAGAATCACCAGGTTGGAAGAGACCCACCAGATCATTGAGTATTAATGGTTTGAAAAGCATGAGGCATATGGTCTGTGAAGTCCTCAGTGAGTCTGATGTTCAGGATTAACTAACAGTCTGTGTCAGTCTGTTTAGACAGAGAAGCAGAGAGGACTTAAATGTCCTGGTTCCACTCTGCAAAGAGAGAAATGAGGTGAAGTGCGGAGCAGAGGTGTGAAGCTGCAGGGTGGTGCGCAGCATGAATTGTCCACCTTTAACACCTTCCAGAGAAGAGAGAAGTATGATGTTATTGAGTGGTTTCCAGGCTGAAGCCTGTGCGAATCAAACAACTGCACCATCAGCTCTTCTGTGCCATGTGCATTCCTGCGGCTCCAGAAGAGGTTGCAGTCACAATGTGGATTTGTTTGCAGAGCTCCCGCACAAGCAATGTGCCTGTGGTAGCTCTTCTCACCACACCTAGTGATGAGAGCTTTGGACTAAGATGTGAAACTTGGCTCTTTCACCTGAAACTTAAATCATGACACCTATAATGGGACACGCTTCTCGATTTGGAATGTTTCTGTGCATGACACCAATTGACGTATCTATATGAGTATATAAGAAGTCTTTAAGATTGCACTCTCCTCTGAAACTGTAAGCTCAGTAGGTTTACATTCCGTGCTCTATAGCAACATATTCTTGAAGCATTTGCACTGACAAATGAGATTAATATCCTTTGTCAAGACAGAAAGTCTTTAATCTACATTAAGGTAATTTCAAATGAGCACATTAAATAAAATTAACTTCTCACAAAACAAAGGGGAAATTCTTTTTCATTTTTATTGCTGTCATTTTTTATAGTTTGGAAGAAGAGCCTGTTCAAAAAACAAAAATGATTGAAGCAGCAATGAGTGATTTGAGAAGACCAGTCAGAACAATACTGAAAAAAAAGGTTATGACATATGACATGACGTGAAAGCCTAAAACTAGCTAATTCCTTTAAGAGGAATAAGGTTTTATGCATTCATAGAAAAGATAATGATTCAGCATAAATTTAAGATTCTGTGAGGTATTTTTCAATCAAGAATTTCCCCACCTCCTCCCTTAATTTACTTAAAGGAATTCCCCTCTCCTATGCTCTGATTTACATAAGGAAAAAAAACCCAACAGAGCAACCTAGTGTAAAGTTGTGTGATTTCCAGAAACTTAGAAGACAATCACATTCTGTTTCAAATTTTCCTTTAGGAAGTGTTTCAGGAAAATAGAACATGGGGTTATGATGTTTCCTCACTGCGCAAACATCAACTAAAATAACATGAGAAATATAATGTTATCAGGCGGTAGTTATGCTTTTTTTCAGGAAATAGCCATTTCAAGTAGTTTTATACCTATGTAATCATGTTTTGAAGATTGTGCTATATTATTGGACAGATTTTGAACATTCCACTAAAATATCTTACTGCTTATCCTGTGATAAGTAAGTTTTTGTCCATATTTCCCATCTTCATACTTTAGTTACCAGGGAACTAAACATCTCTATACTTTAGTTACTGGGTTTTTTTCTAAGTATTTCTATCTTTTCAGTTGCCGAGAGAAAGTTTGTGTTCCCTGGTTCTGTTTCCTCTGTGGTTCTGCTGGCTTCCTGAAGCAAATGTGATTGATTACCTGTCACAGGGTATGTGGTGGGCCAGGAAGCCAACAACAGCAAGGAAAGTCTCATGAATCTGGTTTTCTGTTCTTGTAGGTGAATTGGTGAAAGTTAGGGCTGTAGAGGTACCGCTGCAAGGGAAGGAAGGTAAAACCCACTTCCCCTTAGAGGAAGAACTTTGGAACTGTTGCGGCTTAAATCAATATTCAAAGGTAACTTTTGAAATGTTCTTTTTGCACGAGGCTGAACAAAGAGTGCTGATAACCGCAGTGCCGCTGATCGGTGGCTGCCACTTCTCATTTTCAGAGACTCTTTTCTGCACTCAATTTTTTTTTTCTTAGTCAAATTCAAGCCACTGTGCATTTTTAGTAATTTAATCCATATCAAGTAGTAGCTACAGCACCAATAACTTTGATCACAAATTAGTAACTCAAACATGTCTGCTGTAGTATATGAGTAGAATTATTCTTCTGACCCACAGGAGGGCAATGTAGTCCTGTAACAAAAAAAAAAAAAACCACCTACTCAAACAACCTAAACACTTCCAAACAAAAAACCCCACAGAGCATTTCTCTCATCAGGATGGTTATTTTTGTCTGACACACCAGCACTGATTTATACAGCAAACCATGTTAAGCCTTCCAGAGTTTGGAGGAAGAGACGCCTGTTCCAAGCCATCCTTTTTATAGAAGGAAATAAATATAAGGAATTTATTTAGTGTTTGCCAAACACTACTTCAAACCCTAAACACACATTAGGGCCTATTCTTGTACCACTGAGATGTAACTGATTTAACTGGTATGAAAAAAAAGTGGTTTTCCATGAGCAACAATCCTGAGGGCTGCTTGTCCCCAGATTAGATTGTGCTTTGCATTTAATCAGTACTTTCTGTCACACTCTTAATCTTAATAAAAATCTCAGTTATTTTAAGGTTCATGAAGTGAAATAAAAAGGAAATTTTAACTGAAGAGAATGAATAATAAATAAATAATAAATATGTGCATGAAGACACAACACATTTGTTCCCCATAGAATATTTTATTAACTTGCACTGAGTATCATGTTGTTAAAACTGTATTCAAATTCAAGTAGCTTTTTTTTTTTTTTTTTTTTTACTTTTAATCTCTTGAGCACTCACCCTACTGGTTATATTAAGGAAAAAAGATACCTTAATAATGTTTAAAAATTAGGATTTAGTGAAAATCTTGTCTAAAAATGTAAAAGGTGATACTTGAACTAGTAAATCTCTCTAAGTGTTTGCAATTACTTGTTTGAGTTTTGCAAATGCTGCAAATGTCTTCACAACGCCTCAGGATCCAACAGAGATCCATTCCTCACCATGTCCAGTCTTGTCCCAGAAGGTAAGTCAAACAGGTTCTCAAACTTCCATTTTATAAAAGAGACCATTATACTCCAGCCAGCAAGGAAAGACAATTACTAGCTTGGTGACCTGGCAGAAACCTGTATGAACCAATCTAATTCACCCCAGAACTGCTGTAGTGGGAATGGACGTGTTATTAAATAGTGGAGCTCCGTTCTGCCCAACATAATATATTGGCAGAAGCACAAACAAGGGATTTGTGACTCAGTAGTCACCAATATGTTTTAACAAATAAGAATTCTGGTAGTTAGGTATTTCTTTAAAGTTACTGAGGGGAAATTCCTCAGAGATCAGTTCTGTATTGCTCAACACCTTCGATCTTCGTTGCTGCAAGAGCAGAGGAAAAATGAAAGTGCATCGTCATGCGTTTGCTGTTAAATGATTGACTTTTATTAGACTTATCAATAAATGCTGTGTGTTTTCTTTTTTGATATCCCAGATGATCCCACCATAATATTTAACTAAATTCTACTAAGATAACGAGCTCTTTTGTTTTCAGATACTGGATTTTCTGTGTCTTAGGTAGCTCATCATTTTCAGCATGTTAAAGCGGTGATCAATTCTCACTTTAACATCCTTAGCTCTCCACAAGTTAATCTTTCCATTGCTTAAATAAAAAATACTCAGTACTGAGGTTACTGACAATTTTGTATGTTTTATTAACCAAAATACCAGGTAAAGAGAAATAAATTACAAAAAAATGAAATGTAATGGCTATGGTATTTTGTTTATAAATTAACTGAGACAAAATATTAAATAAGAAATCAAATCCAAAATAGCAAAATATTTTACTTGAAATGGTAACATAAAAAGATAAATCTGATTTCATTCTGTATTTATCCTTCTAAGAGAATCAGTATTTTGTATAATTTACTACTATGAACCATCAACTTAAGCCCCTGCTAAATTACAGTTAGGTTGGAAAGTTCTGGAAGGTCAACCAACATTTCAACCAGACGTGACTTTACAGCAAAAGAACAGAATTGAAACAATTTTCATTATTTTGCTTAAATTAAAAATCACAATAGCGCAATCACACAGTAAGTCGGGTGTCTGCCTTAGTCACACCAGTGAACAAAGCGTGGAGAACAATAAAACCTGTTATTTTCAGCAGCAAATACACTGAACCGAACCACATGCAGACTGCTGTGTTCACAGGAAAACAAACTTCCTATGCTGAATTCTGATTGTGCTTATTTTATGGACTATGAAAAAATATACCAAGAAATGACTAAGGGCAACCTTAGTATCGGGGTCTACAAATGGTATAAAGAATCACAATGTAAAATAAAAGTAAAGAGCTGAGTTCTACAAAGTGAGCATTTTCACAGCATCGTGTTGGCATCAAGGAAAGGGAAAAAGTGCTTAGTGATTTGCAAAACTGCACTACAGTCAAGCAGCGAAACTCTGAAAAAATATTACTCTGATTTATTATTATTTTATTGCAGCTTAAGCCTTTAAATGCTCAAAGATAAATTAATACTTGATTCCCACTGCCAGTGTAACCTGAACAAATCTAGTAGGACAAAGTGATATAAATCATGCTTCTGTCTGAAGATGTTTTATCCAGCAATATAAGTAACATGAACATGGTTTTTTTCTCTCAACTGTGCGTGTGACAATGCTTCGTGCAAGGTGGGTTTTTTTGTGCGTGTAGGTTTATGATCTTCCCCTTTAGGAAAGTACATCAGGAGGCTATGGCAGTAAGGCTGTGGCGAGTAGGGGGCTGTGGCATGGCACTGAAAAATATTTTAAATACAAACCTCATCTACCTTAGAAAAATGTCATGCGAGTAGTCTTTTTGAATCCCTTATCTTAATGTAAGAACTTACCTGACACAGACATTATTCAGCACCTTTCTGAAGATTTGAGCTGGCTGCTCTATGCAGTGGAAAATGCTTAGGATTGACCTAAGGATGTCAGCTTTTTCATGCTGACCCTGGGTGAAGAGGAAATGTATCAGCCTTAGGCTGTGACCCTGTACTGTCCCTTCCTCCCTGTTTTTTTCTGGATGTTAAGGAACGAAGATATTAAAAGATATCATAGTTAAATTAAGCCTGCGCTTATATTATATTATATTATTTCCCTGCAAGTGAAGAAGTACTGGACAAAATATCTTTCTGAGGAAAGCAAGACTGAAAAGATTGAGCATTTGTTCCCTAGGGAGGATTATGACACAGGGAAATATCCAAAAAACTATCTGCCCAGAATTCAGATTAAAAAAATCCTGACAGAGTACAATGACTGCAAACTTTTCTACTCTGACAAAGAATAAAACCAAAACATTTGGGAAGAAAATTACTAATAACAAAAATGACCTCTCTAATAAGCAGCATGGGTTTTCCCATTGCCAAAGTGCTCGAAATTTTCCCAACCAAAGGCTAATTGGTATCGTACCCAAAAGACATGGCAAATGAGCAACAGCACAGAATGCACTGCTCCCACCTTCTTTTGGACCACAAATATTATGACGCAGTGCTCCCTCTTACTCCCAAGACGCTGATGTTTGGATTGAGATGCTGTACACACTGCTTGGATTTGCCATATCTGTATCAGCACATTTTCCTCCACAGCACAGTGGAAAAGCAGGTGCTTATGAGTTATACTTTGCTCGCCCTCCCTGCCTCTCGATGGAGCCACGCTACTCAGTGAATGGTGCCTCTCTGAGTTTACTGGGTCAGCCCTAGCAGTTTGAATCTCTCTGCTGGAGGAGTGGCAAAGTAGGTTTTTTGCTCCTCCGAATACCTTTCCTTCACTTCAATGATGTCCCTGTAGCGGCCGTCCTTCCAGTGGAAATTAAATTGCTCCAGCAGCTCAATTCTTTTTTCCTCTGTGGTCACACAGTCAATGGGAGCAGACTGTTCCAGGGATGGGACCTGAATATCTGGGAACAGGAGGATTGCTCGGATAGCAAACCAACCACCATACTTGGGATGGACACATACGCCATAGATCTTCTGGAACAAAAAAAAAAAGAAGGATCCAGGATGTCTCATTTTGTCGCTGGAAATGGCTAGAGTTCAAAACAGCAAGTTTTGATGCAATTCCTCACACTCCTAGCCCTCTGTTGGGATTCTATACAGAGAAAGGAAAACTCTTACCTGAACATGTGGCTGTACACATGCCCCAGTAATATGGGGAGGAGTCCCCTTTTGAAAATCTAACACAGAAATTAACCACAGTGCAATTTATTTATAATGCTACAAGTAACAGATCTTCTTTTACACTGAAGTTTATTGTTTTGTCTCAGTAGTTTCAATAGATCAAGATATTCTTCTCCAAGTATACATCTCCCTACCACCCTGAAGAATCTTGGAACCTTCCGATTCCTGTCTGAAACACTTTATAATTCTACGTGTGATCTGGACTTGGTGTTTTCCTGCAGGAAGAACTATTAGAGTAAACAATGTTGTAAAACTGCAGTTTGGTGATTCCACTCAGTATTTTTGCCTCACCTGGTTCCCCCAAGGATCAAGCTTCACATCCGTCCTTTGGTAGTAATACGCAGCTCCAGAAACATGGGCAGCTGTCTGCGCCAAGAACCTGGGCTTTCGGCTTGGCAGGACCTCGTAATCATACATGACATCTACTCTCTGGTCAGGGAATTTCTGGGAAAAGTTAAAAACCATCAGACCCGGCTCATTGAAAAAGATTTGCCGCTGCAGAAGTGCTGGATGCTGGCAAACCAGGCAGGTGATGACTGTGGATTTCCACATCCTGCTACTGAAGTTATCAGTTGCCTGTGGGCTTGGATTTTCAAACAATGACTGTAAAGCGCTCTACATAGCTACAGGTTGTAATGGCAAAAGACAGAATGTGCATAAAGCAGGTCAATAGCTTGTTGATGCTCTTACCATCATGAATAATGCTTTACACTTCTAAAGAGCAAGAGCAGGAACCTGGAAGGCTTTGTCTACTGCTCAAACCACCTGGTTATATGCACAACAGTAAAAGGAATTGGTATTTCGGGTTCTTACCTCTTTCACACTTGATAAATGATGAGAAACACACTGATCCACAGGATCCCTGATTATTTTTAACCGTTCTTTGTTCACAAAAGGTTTAAGGGCTTTGTCAAACATTGAAGGTGTGCTGAGGATCACAAAGGCCAGTGTGTCGTCCGGGTAGGGGAGATGAAAGGCTGGCTGGAGAACAGCATTGTACCACCCTACCTTTGGCAAAGAAACAAATCTCCATTAGAACGGCAGGAACAACCTTGTTTTGCTAGTGGGTAGCAGGAATTGTAACAAAAGTGGAAAGAAGGGTAGCTCCTGTCATTTGCAACCCAGATATAGTGGCCTGCCTAGTGCCTTCCATTCAAACCAAGTTGTTCTGCATATCAGAATTTACAGCTTCTAGAATCTGTACTTTGATGTGAGAGATAAGACTCGTCCACTGCATTCAGCTCAAGACTGCCCCTTATCCAGCTCTGCTCAGAAACCAGAGGAAGCTGCAGCAACCAGTCTTGCCAATGCAAATCAGATGTTTCAGTTTAGATAAAGCTTTAATTGTTTTTTGGGGTTTTTTTTCTCATTTGGCCTCTTAGACAAGTTTCCTCCTACTTCTTTGTAGGAGTTGGTCAGCTCACAGCCCCTCTGTTGCCTGAAAGTGCTGCTACCCGTTTTAGCCTAACTCACTTTTTCACAGAAAATACCTGTTGTGCCAGCAGAAGCAGACAGATTCATGATGAATTAAAACCCTGTACACAAATATCCCTGCTGGTAACAAAAACTCACAGAACCTATATCCCAGAAAAGCAGACCTCTCTCTAAAACAAAATCTCAAAGGGCTTTTACCCATGGGAGACCACACAGGAAATAAAGCACGAGGCTGTTTTTTATCAGTTCAAGAGCCAAGACAGCCAAAGTCTTTTCCACCTAAAGCCAATTTACTGGTATGAAATAGTACAAGCCAGATTCACATGTGTTGAGTGCAGGAGGGACATCCAGTTGCCATTCTCACTAACGTGGAGACCTGAACAGCAACATGTTCTGAAATATTTTCCCCTATCAGGGTAATGTTGTTCGGGGAGAGCACACTGAAACCGGAGTCATTCCTGGTGCAGAGCCATTCTCTGGAGTTCAGTGACCGGAAGTGGGGCCCTTATTAGATTCTGTCCTACTTTTGTGCCTCCATTTCTTGCTGACCAGTTGGTCCTTGTGATGCCTCTCATTAGCTGGCAAGACTGACATTTTGTGGGTGGGTTTTTTTTTTATTCTTTGTTTAAACTTTCTGCCTCAGCCAGAAAGAAAATGGTGCTTCTGTTTTGCTCATATGACAAGTTGCATGGTTTATTTTTCCAGCAGGGAACATTTATGGATGAAAATGAAGTATGTGAGGCATCTAGCAGCACCCAGAACAATCAGCTGCAGTGCATGGACTGTGACATAGCCACATTTTCCTATTTGTTTCCAGGCTGTATGTGTTATAACCCAGTCCAGAAATGAGAGATCAAGCCAGGACAGCAGGAGGACATGATCAGGGGCACATAGTTCAGACCCTACTAAGGTACCGCATCATATCTCTAGTCTTTTTATAGGTGATGATGACTCCCACACTCCTGGGAAGCCATAAAGACTAGGTCTAACATTCAGAAAGATATAAGGTAACGTAACTCCAGTGTTTAGCCTGAAACTTCAAAGTACTGGTCAAGTTTAAAGATTAGTGAAATGAACCTGCAAGTGACTTTACAGATGCTGAATTGAGCTGCTCTAAGAAATTACTGAGATGTGAATCTAAGGCTTGATTTCCCAGTGTGCACCAGCCAGGCAGCAAGGCCGGCAGTATGGAATTACACCTAGAGTCACAGTGCTACAAGGCTGCTCTCTGGCAGCTGTAACCTTTTTTGACTTGGGTTCTACCCCTTGTTCTGCTGCTGTGTTTTGAGAAAGCAGTGTTAAATTCTTCTCAAAATTCTGGAGATTTTTATTCTCTTGATAACTCATTCACTTTGACCTTCTGTCAGATCAAGAATAGAGCAGAAAACACAAATATTTCAGGTGACAAATACATTTCCCGAGGAGAAGGTCAGGTTTAATGCAGATGGATTTGCATTTGATTGTACATCTGTCTTGGATATTGCAGACTGATTTATTGCAGATTGCCTCTAGGGATGGCAAGGCAGGAACCCCTAACTTTTGGTGGAAACTGAGGATGAGGCGTAGGATTAGACATGGGACAGGGGAAGAGGCTGCCTCAGCTCAAGGCCGAGACCCTGTCATGGGTAGAATGAGTGTCTGCAGACCATTTAGAGATGGATGAGGTCATCTGTACTTTAACAGGCAAGTGTTTCTACATTTAGATTAAATTTTAACCTTGCCTAGAGGACTTTACTCCCTGCCGGCGTCTTTATTTAACTCTTCCGACCCTCACAGTCCAGGGCCAGCACGAAGGACCTATGCACATCCCTGGCTGAGCTGCAGTGCCCCAGTACACGGTAACCTCGACCCACGTTAGGGGGCGGCCCAGCAGCCCCTTCTGCCTGCCTGTTCTCCTGCAGAGCAGTACGGCTCCTGGGGAGCACTCCTGCCTGCTGCTGAACCAAGGGCAGCCCTTAGCCCCCCACAGAACCGGCTGATAACCCCTGAGTGGGGAGCAATGCAGAGCTTGTCCTCCTAGGGTGGCACCTGCCGGGTGGGGGTGAGAGGCCAAGGCACAAGAATCGCAGAATCATGAGTTTTGAAAAGATCTCTGAGATCATTGAGCCCAATCGTATCGGTCCACTACTAAACCATATCCCTGAGCATCTCATCTACCCATCTTTTACACCCCTGCAGAGATGGGGAATCAACCACCTTCCTGAGCAGCCGTTCCAGTGCCGGAGACCATTTTGGTGAAGAAATTTTTCCTGGTCTAATCTGAGCCTCCTCTGGTACAACTTGAGACCATTACCTCTCATCCTATCAGTGGGGAGAAGAGACCAACACCCACCTCCTTTCACGGAGTTGTAGAGAGTAATAAAGGTCTCCCTTCAGCCTCCTCCATGCTAAACAACCCCAGTTCCCTCAGCAGCTCCTCATAAGACTTGTGGTCCAGCCCTTCACCAGCTTCACTGCTCTTCTCTGGAAGCACTCCAGCCCCTCAATGTCCTTGTAGAGAGGGGCCCAGAACTGAACAGAGGATTCGAGGTGCTGAGTACAGGGGAAGAATCACTTCCCTGCTCCTGCTGGCCTCACTGCTTCTGATCCAAGCCAAGATGCTGTTGGCCCTCTTGGCCACCTGGGTACACTGCAGGCTCACGTTCAGCTGCTGTCTAACTAACACACAGCCCCAGGTCCTTCTCTGCCAGGCAGCTTCCCAGCTGCTCTTCCTCAAGCCTGTAGCGCTGCACAGCACTGCTGTGTCCCAAGTCCAGGACCTGGCACTTAACCTTGTTGAAAATCATCCCATTGATACAGGCTGTCCAGATCCCTCTGCACAGCCTCCCTACCCTCCAGCAGATGGACACATCCTCCCATCACAGCCTCACAGACTTGTTTATGTTGGAAGGGACCTCAAAGCCCATCCAGTTCCAACCCCCTGCGATGGGCAGGGTCACCTCCCACTGGATCGGGGGCTCCACGCCCCATCCAACCTGGCCTTGAACACCTCCAGGCAGGGGGCAGCCCTTAAACTTCCCTGGGCAACCTGTGCCAGGGCCTCATCACTCTCACAGTGAAGAATTTCTTCCCAAAGTCTGACCTAAACTTCCCCCCCTCCATTTAAAGCCGCTGCCCCTCGCCCCCAGGGTGGGGGCGGCCTCGGGGAGCGCTGGCGCGGCCGGTACCTTGAAGGCGTGCACCTCGAAGCCGTGGGGGCCAAGGGCACCGCGGAGCTGCTCCCGCACACGCCGCTCCATGCCGCGGGGCACCACGGGAGCGAGCCAAGCCCCCCCCGCCACGCGCGCCGCTCTAGGCCGCGGGGCACCACGGGAAGGGGGAGGCTTGGCAGCGCGCGGGGCATCGTGCGAGGGCGCGCGGAGCCTCCGCCGCGCGCCGCTCCGGGCCGCGTGGCATCACGGGAAGGGGGAGTCCTGGCAGAGCGCGGGGCGCCATTGGGGCTCGGAGCCTCCGCCACGCGCCGCTCCGGGCCGCAGGGCACCCTGGGAAGGGGAGTCCTGGCAGTACGCGGAGCTGCGTCGCCGCTCCATGACGCGAGGTATCACGGGAAGGGGGAGTCCTGACAGCCCGCAGAGCCGCTCCGCCGCTCTGTGCCGCAAGGCACCATGGGAAGGGGAGTCCTTTAATGATTTCAGAGTCACCAGGTTGGAAAAGACCTCCAGGATCACCGAGTCCAACCATTCCTACCAAGCACTAAACCCCGAGCACCTCATCCACGCGCCTTTAGACCAATCCGCGGATGGGGACTCGACCATGATGCGCGGGGGGATCAGCGGGGCCTGTGGGTCGCAGGAGAGTTGGAAACGTCTAAAAACGAGCTGTTAAGAGGTGCCTTTCTTCCCCAAATGGAACTCTTTATCAAATGAAGTCACCTCAATGACCAGAGTCCTGGCAGCGGGCGTAACACTATTGGAGCGCGGAGCCTCCGCCACGTGCCGCTGTGTGCCCGCGGGGCACCATGGGATAGGGGGAGTCCAGGCAGCCCGCGGAGCCCCTCTGTGCCGCGCGGGGCACTATGGGAAACGGAGTCCTCGTAGACTGCAGAGTTGAGCTGCCGTGCGCCTCCCTGCGCCGCGGGGCATCATGGGAGGGCGCGGGACACTCCGCCACGTGCCTCTCCGTGCCGCGCGGGGCATCATGGGAAGGGG